>CM055114.1:31549672-32108185 GCA_029204225.1 Diphasiastrum complanatum
AATCCAAGGAGGACATCAAGGTAAATACAACAACCTTTCAGGCTCACCTTATCATGAAAAAGTTAAGCAAGTTGTTGGTGGTAGCAAACGTATGCGGTTTCATAACCTCTTTTGATGAACCTACATGTGGTAGATGAGGCAAGACAAAAAGAGGAGGGGATCCGAAGGCATTTGGATCTTGAGTATCAAGGCTCTTATGAAGAATGACACATGGAGATTGGTGGGAACTTTCAAAGGACAAGAAGACAATAGGTATTCAAGTGGATGTTCAAAGTGAAGACAAACCAAGATGGATCAAACAGCAAGTACAATTCAAGGTTGGTGAAAAAGGATATTCTCAAGAGTATGGAATTGACTATGATGAGACCTTTGCACCCGTGAAAAAGATGGTAACCATTTGGGTCATCATATCTCTTGCAACACTTTTTAAATGGGATCTATGGGAATTGGATATCACAAATGCATTCTTGAATGGTGATTTTGAGGAGGAGGTGTTTATGGAGCAACCCGAGGGCAACATTTCACATGGCAAGCCTAATCATGTGTGTTTTCTACAAAAGAGTTTGTATGGACTTAAGCAAGCACCAAGGAGTTGGTATTCTAAGCTTAACGTGTTTCTACTTTCTCAAAATTTTCAAGATGAGTGAGTATGATCATTCACTTTACTATAGATTTGTTGGAAATGATGCCACCATTTTCCTAATCTATGTGGATGGTATCATTTTGAGTGGAGGCAACATTGAAGATATTGATGATATCAATATTGCACTAAAAAAAGAGTTTGATGTGCATGATCTTGGTCTTTCATATGGTAGATGCTAAATCTTGTGATACACCAATGGAGTCAAACTTAAAGCTCATTATAAGAGGTAATGAAAGATTCGTCGAAGACTTTACTCTCTATAGGAAGCTATTTGGTTCACTTCTATATCTAACCATAACAAGACCTGATATTAGCTATTGTGTTGTTAGATCAAGTCAATTTATGCATGATCATAGTTTGGAGCATTGGAAGCTAGGGAAGAGAGTATTGAGATACATCTCGGGTTCTAGAGATTTTGGCATTGTTTATGGAGGATCATCACCTAACTTGTATGGATTTTCAGATTTGTACTTTGCTGGAGATCAAATGGATAGATAATCCATAAATTCTCATGCTATTTTCATAGGTGATGGAGCTATCTCATGGATGTCGCAGAAACAAGCAACAATCTCATTATCTTCTAATGAGGCCAAGTAAAAATCCTTGACTTCATCTACAAAGGAGATTCTTTGGATCAAAAGGATGGTAATGGATTTTCACTTGCTGGATTTTTCAGAGATTCCAATGATCTTTTGTGATAACCTTTTAGCCCAAAGATTGACAAGAAATCCTATTTTTCATGCAAGGAGCAAGCATATTGATGTGGCTTACCATTTTGTGAGAGAACAAGTCATGGCAAAGGAGGTAGAGCTTCAACATGTCTCATCAAGGGAGTGTATGGCTGAGATCTTCACCAAAGCATTGGGAAAAGAATTTTTTATGAATCATAGAACATCTCGTGGAGTCCTGTCTAAATCTATGCTAAAACTACTTGAAGAGGGAGTGTGAAAAATTCAACTAGTTTAGTTGATCTATTTTGGCAATTTTGAGGCCCATGAAATTTCAAATGATAAAGTATTGTTGTTGTCCATACAAAACCAGCAAGCATTGCTCCTCACAAAATGTTGTTGCACCTTAACATGCTTGCTCCTAACATAGTTTTGACCATAGAACTTTGATCCATCATAAGAATGATCTTCTTCCTAAGAATAGATCTCCTTTCAATGATCATGTAATGATCAAAATAGAAACAACCATAATTCATATAGAGAATAGAGTCCACTTGGGATGCTTCACTATTTCTTACATCAATTTTACATGTCAAGAGGTAACTAGTACATGAAGAATCAAATAGAATGTAAATGAAATGATTCCACCATGCTTCCAACTCTGAACTCTCTAGAAAAATACAGCAAACAAACAATAAATGTGAGTGATCAACATTTGCTTGCATGTCTCCTCCTTCTTTGTCCTTTGTTGCCATGTATCCACCATGAAACTTCATGAATAAGCCTCCATCTCCATCTTGCCTCAAGAAACCATCAAGCCTTGGAAATCCATGAGTAAATGAGTTCATCAATTGTTGTATCGCTGCTTGAATAGCACCTAAATCACTTTTTTTCATTTGTTGTCCAATGATGGACACAAGAAGGACTATCCTTCTTAAAGACATGTTCTGGCAAGCTTGTAGTAGGCTGCCACATGGCAAGCCATGTAGGTTGTACACATGGAAAATTATGCAGACTTGGGGTTTCCATGTGGCAAACCATGTAGGCATACCATAGGCTTGCGTGGCGAACCAACCAGGCTCCACCACGTAGGCTTGAGTGGAGAGAGAGAGAGAGAGAGAGAGAGAGAGAGAGAGAGAGAGAGAGAGAGAGAGAGAGAGAGAGAGAGAGAGAGAGAGAGAGAGATGCTACATGGCAAGCCACATAGGCTTTCCATGTGTAAAACCATGTAGGCTTGGGACTTGCCATGTGGAAAGCCACATAGGAATACCATAGGCTTGTGTAGTAGGCTACATAGGCATGTCATAGGTCTGCTATCTACCAAGCCTGTCACAGACTGCCACATGGCAAGCCATGTAGGCCTATCCCATGGCAAGTCATGTAAGCTTGGGGTTTACCACATGGCAAACCACGTAGTTCTAACATAGGCTTGCATGGCAAGCCAACTAGGGTCTACCACATAGGCATGAGTGGACATAGAGAGAGAGAATTGGGACTTGAAAGTTGTCACATGGCAAGCCACGTAGGTCTGCCACGTGAAAAACCATGTAGGCTTGGGACTGGTCATATGGCAAACCACGTAGGCCTACCATAGGTATGTGTGGCTTGCCACATGGCCTAGGCTTGTGTAGTAGGCCACATAGGCCTACTATCTACCAAGCCTATCATAGGTTGTCACATGGCAAGCCACGTAGGCCTGCCACATGGGAAATCATGCAAGCTTGGGGTTTGCCACATGGCAAGCCATGTAGGCCTACCATAGGCTTGTGCGGCAAGCCAACTAAGCTCTTCCATGTAGGCCTAAGTGGACCCAGAGAGAGAGAGAGAGAGAGAGAGAGAGAGAGAGAGAGAGAGAGAGAGAGAGAGAGAGAGAGAGAGAGAGAGAGAGAGAGAGAGGTGGGCTCGAAAGCTAACACGTGGCAAGCCATGTAGGCCTACCATAGGCTTGCATGGCAGACCACATAGGCATGGCATAGGACTCATGTTTGCCATGCAAGCATGTTGCAGGTTGCCACATAGGCTTGATGTCTGCCATGCATCCTAAATGTCTACATTTGTGTGGAAGTGCATGCGTGAGACTTCCAAGCTAAAAACATTCTAGGTCCTTTTTTGAGTTTTTTATTGCAATGTGCTTTGGTTTCGAACATATTTCTACTTGGAACATTCATGCAAAAGAATGATGTCAAAAATCAGTATAGTGTCAGACATGTATGGGATAATCTACATAAATGAGCACTACACTATTAGTAGTGCCAGTGACTCTTTGGCTTAGTTGGAATATCATAAATAATGTCATTATGTTTATTGTGGCCTTACAACTTTATGTGTCAAGTACTACTTTTGGTTTGTCACTACTAATTAGGTTTTTTGATTTTAATTTTTTTTTTAAAATTTTGTAAGCACTATGTATTCATACGAATTATCATGTATAAGTATGATGCGTTACTACTCTTGTTAAAATAACTCTTTCGTTCAATCATTATCACAACTTTTTCATTTACAAACACAATGTGAAATTTAAAAATAGCACACCCTTGATGAGCTTAAATGATGTGAGCTATCTTGCTCATAATGCTAGTCTTCTCATTTTGTCATTTTGTCAAGAAAGATTGCAAGCTTATATTAGCTTGGCATAACTATTTAAAATATATACTTTAATTGAAATAAGACAATGATGTAGAGATTTAGTGCTAGACTAAGAAAGATATTATTCAAAAAAGTGAGGTGAGCATCAACATTTTATCATATTTTATTTCACTTCTCTAGTTCAAACATGACAAATAACACAAGTTAGATTCTTTCAATTTAAAAAGTTAAATCTCTTACTTGTTAATTGAGCTCTCAAAACTAGCAATATGCAAGTTTCATACATTTTTAATTTTGCGTAAAATATATAAGTTCAAATCATGCTCTAAGTCAACCAGTTATTCAAGCTTGTCAACATCCTAAAATGGTGGAATAGATTAAATTTTGCTTCCCTCTAGTTGTTCATTGAGTCAAGGTTTGAAAGGTTTTGAAAAGTCTAAATGAAATTAAGACGTGTGACAATTTTGTCATGAAAATTTTCATCTAGCTAATATAATATATCAATAAAAGCATCCAAAAAAATTGAGCTAAATTTGGATGGATGGTTATCTATGTAGTTAATGCCTCTACAAAATCAATAAAATATGAAAAACATTTTTCTATAATTGATTGCAAGATATTTTGAGTATGTCAAGCTATTTTAAAATATGCAAATCAATTGAATATTGGATACCTATTTGATATTTTTTGGAGGGTTTACAATCTACCATGTGCATTACATTTTTTGGATCTCGCAACAAGCATCTAGATAA
This sequence comes from Diphasiastrum complanatum, assembly GCA_029204225.1. Taxonomy (NCBI): domain Eukaryota; kingdom Viridiplantae; phylum Streptophyta; class Lycopodiopsida; order Lycopodiales; family Lycopodiaceae; genus Diphasiastrum; species Diphasiastrum complanatum. The sequence continues at coordinate 31,554,322 of CM055114.1, forward strand.
AAGTTAAGAAGCAATCTTATAACAAAGGTGAGAAATTTTACAAATAAATAAAATCTTTGTTAACCCTTGCAGCAGTCATTTTGACATTTTATCTTATCAACATAAAGGTGCTTTGTTCATGTCAGATAATAAAAATAAATTCTTGTGATGGAACACATTGCACATTTGACATGTATATTCATATAAACTCCTCAAGAATAACATCATGTCTCGGTGAATGTTGAAGATAAGAATATGAATAAAGTTAAAATGCAAATATTAAGCTTAAGACTCCAAGAAATATTATACTCATCATATGAATGTCTTCTTTTATGATAAAGAGGCCCAAATCAATTTTTTTTGTTATAGTAGTTTGAATGAGCTAAGAGATTAGAGAGATTTGAACTCTAGTCAACACATAGAAATTCAAGCACTGAACAATTTACCATAAGCTTTTTTATTCATTAGATATAATAATGAGCCAAAATGGGGGCAATGAGTCTTGAACTTTGATTACCTATAGTTATTCACCACAAGGCTTTTCCTAAACAATCAAAATATGCTACTCTTGATATCTTGTAAAGAGTGTATGAGAAACAAAGTGCATGCATATAATGCCATTTCAAAAATAATCAAAGAAGAATTTTGTCTTACATTTTATGGTAATCATTCTTTCATATATCGTTCAAAAAAATCATAAAATTGAAGGCTACAATTCAAAAAATGACATTGTTCTAGAAACTTTAGATTGACAAAATGATAAATTAAACTTTGAAAAATCTACATTGTGTCTTACTTGGCATCTTGATTTTTATGACACGTTTTCTTACAATATGATGTCAAAAAAATTAATAGAAAAAGTTGCATATTTTTTTATGCATGAAATGACTGTCTAAAGATTTAGGTTAAGCACCCTTGAGAACTAATAAGTGGATTTTCTGCTAGGTCACTTGGTATTATAAGGTTTCCTCCATTTTCGAATAACATAGTGTGCTTTGCTGCATTGAAAATCCAAGTGCGACTTTTCTAGATTAAGTAACTTTATCATTTGTATTATTAGTCAAATATTCAATTTAAATGCAAATGAACAAGGATGTCTGGACATAGCTGAAGGATTTTCTTACAAGAATATGTTCCCGAGTATATGCAAATACATCTTTTTAGTTTGTAGATCAAGAGACTACTCCATGGTTGATTAACTTGATTATTACAATCTTTTGGTTTCACATAGAGAGTGCCAACCTCCTCGCTCCTTGAAAAGATACTAATAATTTTAGTCTAGAATTGTTTATTGAGAATATTATGGATATCGAGGCTTGTGCTATATGGTTGGGAATAAATTTTCAACTATTAGAAGTTGAAGATTCTTATCATTACTCTCATTTCTCAATTATTGTAATGGCTTTTGCTAGTATGCATGCAATGTTTACGTATTTTTTGATATAAATATTTATTATGTTTTAAAACTTGTTAATAGATGGATGTCATATTCACTAGAACTTATGGACCTAGCCACAAGTGAAAGACAATTGTGATACAATTTTTATTTCATTGGAGAGGGATTAATGGAATGGATAGATCATATATCCAAGAGTTGTGTCACCAACTTTTCACGTTGTATCTGAATGAAAAACTACAACCAACTTTTAAAATGGACAAAATAAGATATCTTAAGATACAAGTAGGAGAAAATAAGGGATTTCAATTTATATTCAAACTCTACTTTATTTTTTTCTTTGAAGTATTATGTTTTCTATTCTAAAAAAAATTTCTTAATGGAGGTGATGTTTTCAAAAAGATGAGCTTAACTTGTTAATCAAAAAACTTATCTACTTCATGCAAACCTGATTCTCTCTTTTGATTGTAGGCTAAATTAATGCCACATTGGAATAGAGTGAATGAAGTACTGTAGATGTAAGTTCTACCTTGTGAATGTTTCACACATGTGAAGACCTGCCCAACACCTACTATTGATCTTCTAAGATATTTGTGGTTGCACATGGATCTATCACATAGACTGCATCCTACAATCTTCCTACATTGATTTTAAGGCAAGAGCACAGTTTCATGCATAATGAATCCACATTCAATTGGCACTCAAAGCAATCAAAGTACATGAAAGAAATAAGTTAAGTTCCCAAATTATTTTAGAGAGAATAGCCTACTCTTGAATAGAGAGATAAAGTGAGTGAGCCCTCAAGTAGAGATAGAATATGAGGAAAAACAATGTGTATCACATCGATTGCTTCAAGAAAACTTCTATGTACAATAAGGGAGCTCTACCATATAGTAGTAGCACGAGATCTAGCATAAGAAAATGATCTAGAATGATTGGACCCCATTTATTGCCTTTCTAAATCATGATTGGATCTCTAGATTTGCACCTCTCATCATGATTGGACCTCATGATTTCCACCTCACAATTTAATTGGACCTCATGATGTGCACCTCTAAACATGATTGGTGTAGATTTCACACGTTTGGATTGTCCACAACATTTACTTGTGATCTCCTAAGGTGTGTAGATGCACCAAGATCAAGACTAGATTGAGATTCAAGATCTATCTTTGATCCTATGGCAAAAACACACTACTACATGCATTCAATCACTTCCAACTCTCACTCACACATGTGGGAAGTATTAAAAAATTATTCTAAGTAAAAACAAGCTGCTCTCCTCGGGTAGAGAGAGAAAAACCATCATGAGCTCTCGAGTAGAGAGAGAAAGCTAGAAATTCAATGACACTCAAAATCCACAAAATCACCAAATCAATTAGATCCAAAATGAGGAATACAATGATACTAGTAGATCCACGAGCTACCACTATGCTTAACTATGATTGGACCACACTTTGTCACCTCTTAATCCTATTGGACCATTGAACCATGCACCTCTTAGTTCTATTGGACTATATTCAAGCACACCTCAAATTCCTATTGGACCTCACATGGTTCCACCTCTAAATCCTATTGGACCTCTTAGAATTTATCAAACAAAAGCATGGAATTAACCCTTGCATGACTGGCAGCAGCTCCAGGGAATGTTTCAGCTTGATGTTTCTAATGCCTTTCTCAATGGTTACCTTGAGGAGGAGATTTACATGGAGCAACCTCCTGGTTTTGTGAAAGAAGGTGAAGAATCAAAAGTTTGTCTTTTGTTCAAAAGTCTCTATGGACTAAAACAAGCACCAAGGTCTTGGTATGCAAGGCTCAACTCCTATCTCATATCACTCGGATTTTGTCTTAGTGAATATGACCCCTCTCTGTATTATAAGTTTGTAAATAACATTGTAATTATACCTCTCATTTATGTAGATGATATCATTCTTTGTGGAAATAATGAGAAGCTAGTTGAAGAAACTAAACATGCACTTGGTAGTGAGTTTAAGATGCAGGACTTAGGAGTTCTTCACTATATTTTAGGCCTTGAAATAGATTTTTGGAATGATCAGGCCTTTATAAGTCAAAGTATATATGCACTTTCCATGCTCAAGAAATTCCATAGGTCGTAGCCTAGGAAAGATAGATCAAATTGCCGTTAGTTGCTCTTACTCTATTTTGGCTCAATAGTGGCATTACAAGTGGAAATGCATAATTTGCATCTATGCCAAATTTGTTCCTATCAACATCCTACACCTAGATGCTTGATATAAAGAACATAAGACCCCTATATCTAACATAGATAGTCTTTTTCAATTCTTCACACTCCTAATTATCTATGAAGATTTAAGCATTGATCTTGATATAACTCCAAGATTAGATCTATGCTTGATGAAAGCACTTTTGCTCAAAGGCTTGGTGAGTAGATCGGCAATACAAGAGGACGAGTTGACATGCTCCAAATAGATTTCTCCTCCAATAAGCTTTTCTCTCACAAAATGGTGTGCCACTTCTATGTGCTTGCTTCTTGCATGAAATATGGGATTATTGGCAAGAGCTTGGGCCGAGATGTTATCACACTTGATCATTGGTAGATCATCTTCCTTGATGCACTTTAGCTCCATTAATAACCTCTGGATCCAAAGCACCTCTTTGGTAGTTGTAGTGAGTGCTTTGTACCCGGCCTCACATGAAGAGAGAGATATAGTATCTTGCTTTTTGAAAATCCAAGATATTAGATTGCCTCCAAGAAAGATAGTGTATGCACTAAAAGACTTTCGATCCATCTTGTCACTTGCAAAGTTTGAATTTGAGTAGACAACAATGGATAGATCTTCACTTTTATAAAGTAGACCATAATCACAAGATGAAGATACATATCTTAGAATCCTCTTAGCCATCTTCCAATGATGGATCTTAGGATCTTGCATAAATTGACTCAATTTGTGCACACAAAAACTTAGATCGGGCCTAGTAATGGTAAGCCAAATCAAGGAGCCTACAAGAATCCTAAAAAGTGTGATGCCCTCAAAGGATCTTTCATCACATTTATTAGGATCTTTTACAATTTGCTCCATTGGAGCATCTATGCTCTTAGAATTTTCCATTTGGAATTATTTCAACATAGAGTGAGCATATCTAGATTGGCATATAAAGACATGATTTTCATAAAAATCAATTTCTAGGCCTAGGATGTAATGTATCTCTCCTAGATCTTGCATTTTAAACTCACATCCAAGTGCTAGCTTAGTTTCATCAACTAGCTTGATACAACTTCCACAAAGAATAATGTCATCAACATAAATTACAAGAATGACAATATTGCTATCAACAAACTTTAGATACATGGAATGATCATAGTCACTAAGAGTAAATACTAGTGAGATAAGAAAAGAATTAAGTCTTGAATACCATGATCTTGGTGCTTGCTTGAGTCCCTAAAGACTTTTGAAGAGCAAGCACACTTTGGACTCATCCTTGATGAATCCTTGAGGTTGTTCCATATAGATCTCCTCCTCAAGATAACCATTTAGAAAAGCATTGGATACACCTAATTGGAACACCTTCCACTTAAAGAAACAAGCAAGAGAAATAAGAATTCTTATTGTCACCATCTTTGCAATGGGTGCAAAGGTCTCCTCATAATCAAGGCCATGGATTTGAGCAAATCCTTTGGCACATAATCTTGCTTTATACCTATTGATGGTGCCATCATGATTGAACTTGATCCGAAATACCCACTTGCAACCAATCACATACTTGTTGTATGGAGGATCCACAAGCTCCCGAGTATTGTTGGTGATCAATGCATCATACTCTAACTTCATGGCATCATACCACTCCTTGGTATTGAGTGCCTCTTGTACATTCTTTGGCTCTTCATGAGAGACATAAAAAACATAATTAGTGGAATCAAGATCCACTTGTTTGCCTTTTTCAACATATGAGAGCCTCTTAGGCTCGGATCTATCTCTCATGGATCTTCTTGGTGAGAAAATCCGAGGAGAGTCTTCTTCAATCTCGACCCCATCACATCATGATTGTCTTCAAAATCAATAATTGGTGATGCATCCATAGACTTCTTGATCTCGGCCTTGATCTTCATGAAAGACAACATCTCTACTCTCAATAACTTGAGAAGTAGAGAGTATAAAGACTCTATAGGCCTTCTTGGTGGATGAGTATCCAACCATGATCCCTTTGCATGCACTAGGATCTTCCTTCTTCCTTGTTTCTAAGGAAATGTGGACAAAGCATATGCATCCAAAAACTCTAAGGTGATCAACCTTAGGCTTCTTCAAATATAAGATTTCATATGGTGACTTTCCTCCAAGAGCTATATGTGGGAGCCTATTGCAAAGATAATCTGCACAATTAATGGCTTCTCCTCAAAAATCTTTGGGCAAAGATGCCTCAATTCTCATAGATTTTGCACATTCATATAGAGATCTATTCTTTCTCTCGGCCACTCCATTTTGAGATGGAGAGTAGGCACAAGAGAACTCTCTTTTGATGCCTTCAAGCTCACAAAAATCATGAAATTTATTGGAGATATATTCACCACCTCCATCACTTCTAAGAGCTTTAATCTTGAATGAGAATTGCTTCTCTACATAAGCTTTGAAAATAAGGAAATGATCAAACACCATAGATTTAGAAGAAAGAAGATATATCCAAGTGAATCTTGTGAAATCATCAATGAAAGTAACAAAACAAGTGGCTCCTCCCTTGCTTGTAGTTGATGAGAAATGCACATCCGAGTGGATTAACTCCAAAGGATGCTTGCTTTTGATAGAAGATCTTGTAAATGGCTTTTTGTGAGATTTAGCAATAGCCCAAGCCTCACAAGACTTGATCTTCTTGGAGAATGACTTTGGCAAGCCAATAGCTTTGGCTTCTTTGATCATAGAGAGCATGGATTTGTAGTTGGGATGTCCCAACCTCCTATGCCATAATTCCTCCATAGAGAGCTTGTTCACAAGAGCAACATTACAAGCATTCACATACTCATTTGGATCTAGTTTATAGATGCCTCCAAATCTAGATCCTAATGCAAGTATCTCATCATTCTTCTTGATAGTGCAAGTATCAAAATTGAATTTTACATCAAGGCCATTATCAAGCAATTAGCCAACATTAATAAGATTCTTAGTAAGCATAGGTACATAAAGATCTTTAGAGAGAGAAAGAACTTTAGAGGATGCAAGCTTCAAGGGAATGTTCACTATGCCTTCGATAGGACATTCAAAATCATTTGCAGTGTATATTGATTTCTTGACTCCATCATAAGGTGCAATAGAAGAGAAAGAGTCCTTGGACCTACACATATGTGAAGAGGCTCCACTATCAATATACCATAGGCCGTCCTTCTTAAAAGGAGTAGATGAGAAACTAGAGGCCATAAGAGATCCCTCTCCATCACTTGCAATAGTGTCTTCCTTCTCATTGGTAATGTTGGCTTGCTTGAGTTGATTCTTCTTCTTGAAGCAATTGGTGGCATAATGGCCTTTCTTGCCACAAACTTGATCTTCTTCTTTTTGAGCCTGGATGATGAAGCATTAGAGGAATCATCTTCCTCCTCATCTTTGTCTTTGGATTTGACTTTGTCCTTGCTTGAGGATTGTTGATGTTGGTTCTTGCTCCTCCCTTTGTGCTTATCCTTGGCAAAGAGAGCTTTGCCATCATTATGAGTGAGAGAGAGCTTGTCCATCCTCAAGAGCTTGTACTCTTGTCTTGATTCTTCTGAAATTAGCACACTTTGGAGAGCCTCCAAACTTGGTAGCTCCTCCTTAATGGCATAGGATTGGACAAGGTTATCAAATTCACTTCTCAAGCCATTGAGAATGACTTGAACTAGCTCATTTTGATTGATGGAATCACCAATACAAGCAAGTTCTCTATGAATATCCTTTACTCTCAAAACATAACTAGATGCACTCTCATCACTCTTTTGGCTACTTTGAAAGATTTGATTCCTAAGAGTGAGAAGCCTAGAGGTATTCTTAGCCTCATAGATAGTCTTGAGACAATCCCAAGCTTCTTTGGCTGTTGTACAAGTACCTATCTCCCTCAATATCTCATTAGAGACATTCATCTTAATGTAGTGGAGAGCCATCCTGGCTCTCTTTTTGTATTTTTGAACCTCTTGAAGAACTTGTGGTTCTTCTTCAAGGCCAAGAACTATGTCCATCACATCTTGAAGGATCAAGATGGACTCCATCCTCATTTACCAAATTGAATAGTTTGAAGTGGACAATCTTTCACTTGGTTCCAACAAGGATGAACCATTGAAGACATTTGAAGTGAAGAAAACTCAAATGATGAACAATAAATGGTGCTACGCACTCTCAATAGGATCCAATAATAGAGTACTATCTCCTCCTATGAAAGATCTTGAAATTATTTGTGAATTGATTCTCACTAGCTACACAAATCTCTCTAAAACAAGATCTATTTCACATCAAATGATGGAATATGGGCAAGCACGCGGTTTTGTCCGCTATTGTTTTGTGCCCTACCGCATTATTGACATGTATATTTTGTTATATTTAATCTGATAACAGCTCTTTGTTCTATGTTCAAATATGTGTCAATATTGCTATGCTTAATCTTCATTCTATCTGACTTTTCTTGTTGCTCAATCTGGTAATCTGTTCTTAGCGAGTTATTATTAGTCTAGCTATTGACAACTAATATTTAGTCTTGTCTTTCGTGAATCATTCGTGACTAATTATCAGTTGAGCTCAGTCTGGCTCTTCGCGAATCATTCGCGACTAATAATTTGTCTAGTTGTTCGCGACAAATTATTCTTCTGGTGTTTTGTTAATGTTTGGCTACATAATCAGAATGACCGTGATTTCTATCACTAATGTTTTGTTTGTTTCTGATAGGCGTAGTCATGCTTAGGGAAGAAGTAATATACCTCATTCCACTGCGCATTTTCGTTCGAGTTCGTTTATCGTTTGAGTTTCGAGTTCACTTCTTTCTCGTGTTCGTTTTCTTTTCGAGCTATTTATTTTTCGTCTCTCACACTCACACACCCTCTTTCTTCCAATAGCTAGATGAAGGATGTAAGTCTCATGGTGGCCGTGGGATTTTCTCAGTTTGAGCCATGTCGCTCATGTGGTCCACTTGTGTTTCAAGTTGGATGGGGACGAGTCAGTTGGTCGAGAGTGTGATAGACTCTCTGTATGAGCATTGGGTGTACATGTTACTTTGAGAGTCAAACCTGGTGGTTTGTTGGTGTGCTTGAGTGTAAGTCAAGTACAGGGTAGTTGTGATATGCATAACATCTTTTGGACACTCCAGACGCTGCTGCAATATATTGTTTTTTACCCCTATCACATTTGAGATTAAGGAAGAGAGTTGGAAATCAGGTTATGATCTGATTCATTAGTATAAGCTCTAAATGTGATGATGTAATTAGTGTATAGTTTATTTGGTTTACTGTATATGGTTGTGATCGAGACGTGACCCGTTAGGATATATTGATCGGGGACTGATCCCGTAGCTAGCTACTTGGGTTAGCCGAGTAGCCACACATAGGAAAAATTAGCATGTACAGAGTTATTTACAGTACTTGCTATACTTGGGGGCATGTCCCAAGTTTGTCGGTCGAATTTGGCCATATTGGGCCTAACCTTAGTTTGACAGGTGGTAGGCCAATTTTAGGACACTTGCCTTTTCATGCAGTTTGTGAATACTCTATATGTACAGTGTTTCTTTGTAATCTATGAGCTTTTGTTGTGCCATCTTTGAGAGCTTGTGAGGAGTGGCTATGGTGATTGTGTGATGTGATTTGCATATTGCACTAGATTCTATCCAAATTTCAACTTTGGACCCCTAGATTCACACCTCTCATCATGATTGGATCTCATGATTTCCACCTCACAATTTGATTGGGCCTCATGATGTGCACCTCTAAACATGATTGTTCCACATGTAATGCACTTCTTAAAAGTTATTGGCCTTGTGATCTACAACTCTAAATGTGATTGGGCCAAATGGATGCATTTCAATCCTAACATTTTGTGACAAATGTCACTATCTCACTAGAACTCAAGTTTAAGGCCTATTGACTATTCAAGCTCAACATAAATGAACTAAAATGATTAGGACTACCCTCCACACATTGGAACATGCTCCACACATATGCTATTTACATATTTACATGAAAGTATAAACTAATCAAGCTAGATTTTGCATAATCTTCACACTTCTCCTCAAAATTTCGCTTTGTTACTATGCTAGTTTCCTCCAAAACTTAAGTAGCTAAGAATAACTTCTCAAGTAGATCTGTTGGCATAAAATTGATGATAAAACCAGCCAATAAGTCTGAAATTGCAGCAAGATCACCATATCCATGACAAGGCTTCTTTGAATGAGAACCATCTCCAAAGTAGCTTGAGAAGCTTTCCACCACTTGAGCAATTTTTCCATTGATTTGTTCCATCCTTGAAGAATATGGTTGATCCAAAAGCTCCTCCTCCTTGAAAATAGCCGAAAATCCATAAGGAAATCAAGAGTCCTCCTTGACTCAAAAGGATCACAAAGATCCATAATCATGTTACCAAGATCTTGAGAATTAGGCACATCAAAATTGGCAAGACTATCATGCTATAATAACAAAGAGTTTGCATCATATCTTCATGCTTGATTACCATGGTAATCTCAGAGATAATGAGGCTAAAGTTAAATCCCCAAAAAGGGCGACTAGGACTTAGGAGGAGCAATCATGGGCTTTTGGCCCCATGTTGAGAGGAACCGATGGTGGGTCAAGCCAAACCATTCATGTTTTAGTTACATCTTGATATGTAGTGCATCCAATGTGGACACTATTAATACTCTATAGGGCGAGAATTGCCAAAAATAATAAGTGTGAAAATCCAAAAATGGCAAGCAAGTAGTATACTTGCTAGACATAGTAAGTGCGAGTAATTTCAAAATAGAAAGTGCAAATTCAAAAAATGGCATGCAAACAATATGGTTACTAGAAATAGTAAGGCACATAATGTGCGAGTAAAAAATTACCAAAAATTAAAGAATGTGAAATTTTGAAAGGCGAATAAAAAAACTTACTAAAAATAACAAGGCAAATAATAGGCGAGTAAAAACTTAATAAAAATTTGGTGGGCGTATAAACTTACTAAAAATAACAAAAAAATAATTGGTAAGTACAAACTTACTAAAAATAAAAATCATAAAATTTTGAAAGGCAAATTAAAAACCTTCTAATTGGTGAGTACAAACTTACTAGAAATAGAAAGTATAAAATTTTCCAAAATGGAAATTTAAAAAATTACTAAAATAGTAAGGGAGAATAATGGTGATAGACATGTGAAAAATGTAAAAGCTATCTATTTAGAATCTTGACTTTTTGGGTGTTAGGCTCATACACTTCCATGTACACTTGTTCAAGTGTTGAGCCAATTATGATCTAGATGAGCTGGAGTTAGCGTAGGTTGCTTACACTTGGCATGATGGTAGAGAGGGGATTATGCACCTCATAATGTTATTTGACCATATATGGTCCAATCATTATAAGAGGTGCATACTTTTGGAAGGCAAATTATACTTAGTGATAGAGACACCAAAATGGGACTATTTACATTGATAGACACAACAAGATTGAGCTATCTGATGTGATGTTGGTCAATTATGATCACTCAAAGAACAATGATGAGATCTCACATGTAAGCACTGCATTCAAATTTACATGAATGTCATAAACTTGAAATTACTCTAACTTGATCACTCAATGCCTTATCTCAAGTGATAGACAATAATTTTGAGCCATATCGCATGGTAGGGGTCAATTCCATTGATAAGAGATAAAAACAATCAATCTAAATGTACTACATTATGGAAGTCCAAGAAGAAGATCCAAAGCATGGGAAAAGTGATGATGATCAAGAATCAAGCTCTAAAGGAAAGAAGAAAGAAAAGCCAAACAAAAGTGCTTCTTTTGTGAAAAGAAGAGCACTTTGCATCACAGTGCTACAAAAAGAAGATTGCACAAGATGAGAGCAAGCAAGGCAACCTTACCATTGAGGATTATGAGGATGAAGTTGATTCATCCTTGATGGCATCTACACCAACAAGCAAGAGCTACTCCAATGACACATGGTGGATTGAGAGTGCGGCTAGTTCCCACATGACATTCCAAAAGGAATTCTTCTCAACTCTTGTATCTTTTTTAGGTTGTAAAAAGTCTATTCTAACAACAAGTGATCAAGAATGTAGAATATATTGAGTGGGAACAATATCTTTAAGTCTTGGATCCTCTAAAAGATTGGATATAGAAAATGTACTCTATGTTTCTATGATACTTGCATTGTAAACGGAATTAATCAAAGGAGGCTATTCAAGCTTGATGCTAATGTTTTTTTTGGAAGTGTGAACATGGTTAAGAGGAGCTTACATAAGTGGAACTTTGGCATAAGAGGTTGGGCCACCCCAACTTCAAATCAATGGAGATCCTATGCACAAAGGAGCTTGCACTCAGCCTTCCAAAAGCATTTACAAAGTGTGGAAAGAATTGTGAGACTTGTATCCTCTCAAAGGCTCGCAAGCAACCATTTGCTAACTCTTCTACTAGATCTTCTAGGTCATTAGATCTCATTCATAGTAGATTCAAAACTAATTGAGTCTAATCCCTTGATCAACCATGTCGAGTTATTAGCATCAAAATCACACGTTAGGCATCGAATTTGAGATATTCCAAGTGATAGGTACCAAATTCAAGCTATTTCAATGTCTTGAAGTCACTATTCTATTGGTTTCGTCACTCAATGGACAATCTCGAGTGATAAAGGCCAAAAATACAACTACAATAGTGTTTTCTTTTAAAGCATTTCACACATGCCAAAAGTAGGATTCAAAGTTGCCAAAGTGTCACAATTCACTTTGTGTGTCTGATCTAGATAATCTTGTCTTGTAGAATATTTCAGATCTTTCTCAAATACAGTTGCAAGTGTTTCAGATAGGAAGGTAGAATATCCTTGAAAATACCTATAGTGAAAGAAAGCAGCAATTTAAGTCTGATTGGAACAAGCTCAAACATATTGCAGTCCTGTTGAAATATTGGAAAAATCTATCTAATGTTGTAAGTAGGGGTCCTAAAAATGCCAAAGATGAATTGAGCTCTTTTGGCTTAGTAAAGACTCATCTTAGAATAAAATATTCAAGGTAGGTAGAAGTAGAAACTAGAGCTACCATAGGAATTGCCATTTGTACTTTGCATGCCACATTTAATGCATGAAAATACTAGGTGGCACAATTGACATATTGAGGTGGCTTGAATAAGTCTAGATAGCTTGAGAGGTGGATTCATAACTCCAATTCAACTCAAAGTAGGAGGAGAGTCCATGGATTTATATATATGTGATGTACTCTCATTGAGAAGATGATGATTTTTGAGTGTAATGCAAATTTGGAGACTAAGCTCTTTGTGCCCTCTCTCTCTACTCGAGTTTGTACATTCATATTCTCTCTCTAGCCAAGTTGAGGCATTTATTGTACTTAGTTTCATATTTTGTTAATAGATCTTGCTTGTAACACAATAATATTTCTTGTATAATCAGTTTTCCTATTGTCAATCAATTCTAGTTTGATCTTTATGGTATTATTGGGCTTAGGAGATCAAAAGTACGTGTAGGGCATCCCACACGTGTGAATTTAACAAGTCCAATAACTAAGAACTCTTCATCTAAATGGCACCTCTGGGAGGATATCTTTTAGAAGCACATCAAAGACTAAATAGTTCTAATTACTCAATTTGGAAGTTCATAATGGAGTCTATTTTGATACTCCATGATGTTATGGACATTGTGCTTGGTGTTGAGGAGGAGCCTCAAGCACAGGCTGAAATTCCTAAGTATAGGAAGAGAGCTATAATGGCTCTACATTTCATTAAGATGAATGTATCTAATGAAATTCTGAGAGAGATAGGATCTTGCACTACATCCAAAGAAGCTTGGGATGCACTTAAGTCCATCTATGAAGCAAAGAATACTTCTAGAATACTCACTCTTAGGAATCAGATTTTTCAAAGTTTCCAAAGAAGTGAAGAGTGCATCAAACTATGTTTTGAGAGATAAAGATTTACATAGAGAGCTTTCCTGTGTTGGTGTTACCATTAACCAAGATGAGCTAGTTTAAGTCATTTTAAACGGCTTGAGAGATGACTACGATAATCTTGTTCAGTCTTTTGCCATTAAGGAGGAGTTGCCTAATCTAGAAACTCTCCAAGGAGTTCTCATTTCTGAAGAATCTAGACAAAGCTATAAACTTTCCAAGATGAACAAACTCGAGCATGGTGGAAGTGACAAAGCCCTCTTTGTCAAAGACAAGCCTAAAGGAAGGAGTAAGAACCAGATCTCTCAAGCATCCAACAAAGACAAAGCCAAAGATCGAGACAAAGATGGTGAAGAAGATGATTCATCTCATCCTTCTACTTCAAAGACCAAGAAGAAGAAAGTGAAGTGTTTCTTCTGTGGCAAGAAGGAGCACTATGCCTCTAATTGCTCTAAGAAGAAAAACCAACTCAAGCAAGCTAATCTCTCCAAAGAGATTGAAGAAGATTCTGTTTCAAGTAATGGAGAGGGATCACTTATGGTGTCCAGTTTTTCTTTGTCACTTTTCAAGAAACATGGAGCTTGGTACATGGATAGTGGAGCTTCTTCACATATGTGCTATTCAAAGGAGTCTTTTGACTCAATTGTACCTTACAAAGGACTTAAGAGATCTATTTACATTGCTAATGATCATGAGTGCTCTATAGAAGGAATTGGCAACATTCCATTGAAACTTGCTTCTTCAAAAGTTCTTGCACTTTCTAATGTTCTTTTCATTCCAAAACTTACAAAGAACTTGATTAGTGTGGGAAAGTTGCTTGATAATGGTTGTGATGTAAAGTTCAACTCCAATACTTGCTTTATCAAGAAAAATGATGAGATCCTAGCTGATGGAGATGGATCTAGATGTGGCGGAATTTTAAAGTTGAATTCTTATGAGAATGCAAACCTTTGTGAAGTTGCTTTCTTATCTAAGGAGGAGTTGTGGCATAGAAGGTTGGGGCATCCTAACTTTAAATCTATGTTTTCTATGGTCAAGAAAGTGAAGGCAATTGGTCTTCCAAAATCTCTTTCCAAAGATTTCAAGCCTTGTGAGGCTTGTGTTATTGCAAAATCACACAAAAAGCCATATCAGAAGTCTTTTATAAAGACTACTCATCCTTTGGAGCTTATACACTCGGATGTACATTTTTCCTCTTCTAAAAGTATTGGTGGTGCAACATGTTTTGTCACCTTTATTGATGACTTTACTAGATATACTTGGTTGTATCTACTTTCTTCAAAGGCTATGGTTTTTGATCACTTCTTAATCTTCAAAGCTTATGTTGAGAAACAGTTTTCTTTCAAAGTTAAAGCTTTAAGATGTGATGGAGGAGGTGAATACATCTCCAACAAGTTTCATGAATATTGTGAAGGTGAAGGAATAAAGAGAGAGTTTTCTTGTGCTTATTCTCCATCTCAAAATGGAGTTGCTGAGAGGAAAAACATATCTTTATGTGAATAAGCTAAAGCAATTCGAGTTGAAGCTTCTTTGCCTATTGAATATTGGGGTGAAGCTATAAATTGTGCAAACTATTTGTGCAATAGATTACCTCACAATTTACTTGCTGGAAAATCACCTTTTGAAGTCTTGTTTAAGAAGAAACCTAAGGTAGATCACCTTAGAGTTTTTGGTTGTGCTTGCTTTGTTCATGTACCCTTGGAAACAAGGAAAAGAGATGATCCTAATTCTATTAAAGGGATCATGGTTGGATATGCATTCAACAAGAAAGCTTACAGAATCTATGTTCTCTCTACCTCAACTACAATTGAGAGTAGGGATGTTATATTCCATGAGGATCAAAAATACATTCTTGAGGAGGCCGAGTTCAAAGATTCTCACAATGATACTCCAATCATCACCCTTGAAGACTATCATGGAGAGATGGGGCCGAGAATTGAGGAGGAGTCACCTCAAATCTTTTCAACAAGGAGATCTCAAAGAGAAAGATCTGAGCCTAGGAGGCTTACCTATAAAGATAGAGGCAAGCAAGTGGAAATCAACTCCACTAATTGTGCTTATTTTATTTCTCATGAGGAGCCAAAGCATGTATATGATGCACTCAACTCAAAAGAATGGTACCTTGCCATGAAGGAGGAATATGATGCTTTGATTGCCAATAAGACATGGGAGCTTGTAATCCTTCAATCCAACAAGCACACCATTGGTTGCAAGTGGGTTTTTTGAGTCAAGTATAATCAAGATGGCACAATCAAAAAGTACAAGGCTAGACTTTGTGCTAAAGGTTTTGCTCAAGTTTATGGACTTGATTATGAGGAGACTTTTGCTCCAGTTGCAAAGATGGTATCAATTAGAATCAAAATTTTTGTTGCTTGTTTTTTCAATTGGCAAGTTCTTCAACTAGATGTCTCTAATGCATTTCTAAATGGATATCTAGAAGAAGAGATCTATATGGATCAGCCTATTGGGTTCATCCATGACAAAGACAAAGTTTGCTTGCTCTTCAAAAGTTTATATGGACTAAAGCAAGCTTCAAGGTCGTGGTATTCTCGACTTAACACCTTTTTTGAGTCACTAGGATTTAATCTTAGTAACTATGATCCTTCCTTATATGTCAAGTTTTTTGATAAAGGTATTGTCATCCTTCTTATTTATGTTGATGATATCATTCTGACAGGAAGTTGTATCAAGTTAGTTGAGGAAACCAAGATTGCACTTGGAAAAGAGTTCAAGATGCAAGATCTCAAAAAAATTCACTACATTCTAGGATTAGAGATTGGATTTCTTAAAGATAAAGCTTTTGTATGTCAATCCAAGTATGCTCTTTCAATATTTAAAAAGCTCAATATGTTAGATTGTAAGAGTATAGAAACTCCTATGGAGCAAAATGTAAAAGACCCTAACAAAGGTGATGAAAGATCCTTCATGGACATCACACTTTTTAGGAGTCTTATAGGCTCCTTAATTTGGCTCACAATAACTAGACCTGACATAAGCTTTAGTGTTCATAAGTTGAGCCAGACTATGCAAAATCCTACTATTTATCATTGGAAAATGGCCAAGAGAGTGCTTAGATATATATCTTCAACTTTTGATTATGGTTTATTGTATAAAAGTGAAGATCTTTCTATTATTGGTTATTCTAACTCGGATTTTGCAAGCGATAGAGCAGATCGAAAATCTACAAGTGCTTATGTCATATATCTTGGAGGAAACTTGATATCTTGGCTTTCAAAAAAGCAAGATACTGTATCACTCTCGTCATGTGAAGCTGAGTATAAGGCACTCACTACAACAACAAAGGAAGTGCTTTGGATCAAGAGGTTGCTAGTGGAGCTAAAGATAGTCATGGAAGAGGATCTACTTATGATCATGTGTGACAACATTTCAGCCCAAGCCCTTGCCAACAACCTGATATTCCATGCAAGGAGAAAGCATATCGAAGTTGCACATCACTTTTTGAGAGAGAAGCTCATTGGAGGGGAAATCTACTTGGAGCACATCGACACATCATCTTGTATTGCTGATATGCTCACCAAACCTTTGAGCAAAAGTTCCTTCATCAAGCATAGAGCCAATCTTGGAGTAATACCAAGATCCGATGATCCATCCTGCTACTTTGTGCAGAAACTCAACACTATCTAAGAGGCATAGTCAACTATTGATGCTGACCAATGCAAGGCAAAAGAGGACACCACACTTGCAGTTCTAAACGAGAATGGTTTCTATCCAAACTCGGCAGACTCGAATATTTACTTTAAGTCAGTATCAAATCCTTCCATTATCACCACTCTTTATGTAGATGATACACTATTACTCAGTAACAATCCGATTTTGATGAAGGATCTGAAATGCATGTTAGCACTGGAGTACATTTTTGAATCCGACCCAACAAACTAATTTTCATCAGTCAACAAAAATCCGACCCCTTCTCAAAGACTACACAGATGCAGATTGGACAAAAAATATCGACACTAGAGTATTAACTTTTGGATTTATGCTCAATTAAGGTCCAATCTCATGTAACAACCAGACCTTGGTAGCATCATCCTCCACAAAATTGGATTTTACAGATGCCACAAATGCTACTAAGGAGGCAATTTGACTGATGAACCTGCTTGCAGATATCGAATTTTTCCAATCATATTCAACGTCCATCTATTGTGACAACCAAAGCACAAGGGTAATTTCTTTGGTTTACTACAAGACAGAGTCTATGGCAGCAGATTACTCCACCAAGGAGCACCACCTTACATTCAACAATTTGTTAAATCTGAAGATCAAAATTTTTTAGGATCCACATTAAGGGGGAGTGTTGGAATTCTATGCCCCCACCACTTCCGCTGCTCACCGCATTTCCACCAAAATCCTACACAAAGTATACTAAATAAGACTTAATAAAAGCTAAATATCCCTTAAGATAGTTATGTTTAGTTAACTTAGAACATTGTCTATAAGTAGACAAGAGACATCAAATTTTTTAATCTTTTGGCACATTTGCAAAGGAGAGCTCTAAGCTTCCTCTTGTGAATGTGAGACTTGGGGATTTCCATTGCTAGGTCTCATGTGCCTGATCTACATAAATCCATGTCCTATTCATTGCTATGTACTCATTCTTTTATGCTTAATGTGATTTCATGGAGATCTCTTTGTTTCTAGCTTTCTTTGGATATGCTATCTTGAATGCTTTGTGTGAAAGATTTCAACTAGTTTAGTCAAGATTGATCACAGTTTGATAAATTGCCAAATACACAATTGAGGCCAATTTCATATTAAACTTTTAAAAGTTACATTAGCTAAAAGCATTTGAATAAATACTTTTGGAAAGTGTGATACACGAGTTTTCGGTAGATTCAATTTGAGTAGTAGAGACATTGAATCTAGTCACAACATTAGTAGGGTTTTTCATTATGGAGGGAAACCAAAGTTTGAAATTAGGTTTGGAAGATCTCTCTCTCCTATCTCATTTCATACTTATACATGGTTTTCTTTGGGTCATCTATCCATTGGTGCACTATATTGTTATATCTTGCAATTTTGTGTGTAGAATGCTCATTAAATGCTATATTCAGATCCACACGTGTAAAATACATTACCTTACTATTTTTGTATGGACAGCAACTTTATTTCATGTCTTGATTGATGTTTTGATCAAAATATATTAGAGTTTGCATCGCATTCATAGAGTAGATGTTAATTTTTCTACATTGGCAAGGTTGGTAATTTGTTGTCTTTTTAACCAAAGATCTAAAATTCTTCACACTTTGTACTTTTCCTGGTACTATCTTTACTTCCATCGTAATTGTTACTGGTTTAGATTTGGCACATGACAGATGATATCATCATCACAAGAAATAATGAGGAGACAACCACCTTTTACTTAGGGATTCAAAAAAATTTTAGATTCCCAAGGTCCTAACCACTTTATTGAACCTAAGGCTAGCTCATACCACATGCGTGAGTGGATGGAAACATTTGCTCAAAAGACAAGCCTTGTCTAAAGCTAACTGTAGAAGTTTCAACGAATGTTTTTATCTAGTTCTACAAACACTCGCCCCACACGTGTGAAGGCGAGCATTTTCAATTCTTTGTAGTAACATTCGTCGACTCTCCTATCAGCTTCTGACAATGAGACTAACTAATCTGAATGTAATTATGATATGGAAAAGAGTCACAAGACCTTGACCTCCATGATCTATAGCATCTACCGAATCTAGTGTGTTAGAGATTGCAGAACTAGCACAACTAGTTTTTTCCAATGGTAGTTCTCATCCTGGCAAACATTGGAAATGCCTTGGCCCATAAGAAGGGTATGCCCAAAATAGAGTTACCAAAGTCTAACGGCCAATGTAACTCTATCGGCGTAGCCGCCGCGCCAAAGTGGGGAATCTAGAATATTCCCTCTGAAAGTTCTAGTATTCCCTCTACTTTTCATCTTTTCCGTACCAATATCGGATCGACGTGAAAGAGGTAAGAAAAATCCTGGACAGTCGTACATCTGCGCGTCGTACAGATATAGCATATACGTACTGTGAAAAATACAGATCCTAAGTGGATCTAAACTCCAAGATCATTGGCTTGAATGCTTGCACTCCAAACTACATAAGCTAGGAATTGGCAACACATTCTATGCTACCTAGAATGCAAAGAACTTGATCAAAAAGCATTTATCACAAATGGAAACTTCCATAAACATCAAGTGCGGCCCAAAATAGCATTATACAGTCCATAATACATCAGCCTACCACTTTTGGAAAGCACCTAAGATCATACACAATACCTTGAAGACAATACACACAACAATGCTCTCAATGGAGGAAGAAACAATGACAATGATCTATTGATCTCAATGAAGCATACAAAAGGTTTCTCCAACCTGTTCTCCACGACTTCCCTACTATTTATGGATGAGGAAGATGACTCTCTCTCCTCTCTCTAGAAGGTACTTGACCCTAGATATTCCCTATATAGGAAAAATAGCTAAAAATGGCTTATATGACCAAAATACATCAAAATGGTCTCATTTTGAAGGGTATGAAGTTTGACACTTCATCATACTGAAAAAATACAGTAAATAAAAACATTGTGGCCTGGTTCACACGTGCAAAACTCCAGAACCAAAACTATTTACAATTTTAGCCAATTTAGGCCTCAAACTAGCTAGGAAATGTTGACAATTTTCACACTCCCTCTTCAACATTGGATGCTAGTTTCAACATAGTCTTTGAGCACATTCCAAGATTAGATCTATGCATTAAATATAGGTCCTTTCCCAATGGTTTGGTGAAGATATCAGCCACACACTCCTTTGAAGAGACATGTTGAAGCTCCACCTCTTTGGCAATGACTTGATCTCTCACAAAATGGTGAGCAATCTCAATGTGCTTGCTCCTTGCATGAAAAACAGGATTGCTTGCCAAGCTTTGGGCTGAAAGGTTATCACAAAGTATGATTGGAGTCTTCTCTGGTTCCAGCAAGTGAAGGTCCAATAACATCCTCTTGATCCAAAGAATCTCCTTGGTGCATGTTGTTAATGCCTTGTACTCGGCTTCGGTGGAAGTTAGAGAGATAGTTGGTTGCTTCTTTGATAGCCATGAGACCACTCCATCTCCAAGATAGATTGCAAAGGCACTTGTTGACTTCCTATCCATTTGATCACCTGCAAAATCTGAATCTGAAAATCCACAAAGGTTAGGTGTAGTACCTCCATACAAGATGCCAAAATCTCTAGATCCCGAGATGTATCTAAGCCTCACTAGGATCTTGCATAAATTGACTTAGTTTACCAACCACAAAGCTTAGATCAGGTCTTGTGATGGTTAACCATATAAGAGATCCTATTAGCTTTCTATAGAGAGTAATGTCCTTGAAGGATCTTTCATTACTTCTTGTAGTTAGCTTTACATTTGATTCCATAGGAGTAGAAACAACTTTACAATCTTCCATATGAAACCTTTTTAGAATAGAGTTAACATACTTTTCTTGACATATGAATGTAGATTTAGAAGTTCTAATAATCTCTATTCCTAAGATATAATGAAGTTTACCAAGATCTTGAATTTCAAACTCTCTTTTGAGTGCCATCTTGATTTCATCTATATCTAGATTGTTACCACCACTTAAGATAATGTCATCAATATAGATCAAAAGTAAAGTGATATCATTTTCATTCAATCTAAAGTAGAGAGAATGATCATACTCACTCATAACAAAGTTTTGAGAAAGTAAGAAGGAATTGAGCTTAGCATACCAACTCCTTGGTGCTTGCTTTAGCCCATACAAACTCTTTTGGAGATAGCACACATGATTAGGCTCATCATGTGAAACATAGCCCTCGGGTTGCTCCATGTAAATATCTTCTTCAAGATCACCATTCAAGAAGGCATTAGTAACATCCATTTGCCACATATCCCAATCATAAAGAGTTGCAAGAGAGATTAGGATTCGAATAGTTACCATCTTTGCCACGGGTGCAAAGGTCTCATCATAGTCAATACCATATTCTTGAGCATACCCCTTTGCCACCAACCTTGCCTTGTACTTGTTGATTGATCCATCTTGATTTGTCTTGATCTTGAAGATCCACTTACAACCAATTGCCTTCTTGTCCTTTGGAAGCTTTACCAACCTCCATGTGTTGCTTTTGATGAGTGCTTGATCCATGGCTTGGATCCATTCCTTCTTTTGAATTGCTTCACCTACACAAGTTGGTTCATCAAAAGAGGTAAGAAAAGCAAAGTTAGAGTTGTCCACCACTTGCTTTCCTTTTTCATCATAGGTTAGCCTTGATGGCTTAGCCCTTTGCCTTTGAGTCTTCCTTGAAGTTTGCTTTGGAGTGGCATCTCCATCTTCATCCAAGACATCTTGCACATCATGATGATTAGTAGGCACATCAACATCAACATCAACAACATTGGAAACATTCTCTTCATGAAAGATGACATCCCTACTTATGACAACTTTCTTTGTAGAAGGAATGTACACTTTGTAAGCCTTGCTTACTTCACTATAGCCAACAAACACACCCTTCTTTGATGAAGGATCTTCTTTAGTTCTATCATCAAGTGTGATATTGACAAAACATGTACATCCAAAGATCCTACAATGCTTGACACTCGGCCTTCTACCATAAAGAACCTCATGAGGAGTTTTACCATCCAAGGAAGCACTTGTCCATCTATTACATAGATAGTTAGCACATGCTAAAGCTTCCCCCCAAAAAGACTTAGCAAGATTAGCATGTAGTCTCATTGCCTTGGCACATTCACAAAGGGTTCTATTCTTCCTCTCGGCCACTCCATTCTGTTGTGGAGTCCTAGGACTAGACATCTCCCTCTTAATCCCATGTGCTATACAAAAGTCTTTGAACCTATTTGAGGTGTATTCCCCTCCATTATCAGATCTTAAGCATTTGATCTTTGTATTGAATTGGTTTTCCATTTCATTCTTGAACTTGACAAATGCAGCAAACACTTCATCCTTACTTTTAAGAAGATAGATCCAAGTATACCTACTAAAGTCATCAATGAAAGTTGCATACATCTTTGCCCCACCATTGCTAGTTGTACTAGAAGAATGAATATCAGAATGCACAAGTTGAAAAGCTTCTTTAGATCTAGAAGTAGATCTAGAATAAGCAAGTCTATGAGATTTGGACAAGGCACAATGTTCACAAACACTATTGTTTGCAACAAGACTTTTAGGGAGACCAAGAACAAGCTCTTTCTTTGCCATTACCTCCAAAGATTTGAAGTTGGGATGGCCCAACCTCTTGTGCCAAACTTCTTGGTTTGTCAATTGCTCCCTAGCCATACATCCTTCATGATTAGAGATCACACATGCATCAAGCTTGAAAAGTTTACCATGCCTCCTACCTTGAGCAATCAAGGATCCACATTTACTTATCAAACATGCATCTCCAATGAACTCCACATCAAGTCCTTTGTCAATCATTTGACTTACACTAAGCAAATTCTTAGTGATTGAAGGAATGTACAAAACATTTTCAAGATTTGCTTTCCTATTTGTTGAAAGGGAAATAGGAATAGTGCCTATGCCTTTGATGTCACATTGACCATCATTTGCAGTGTAGATGATGTTACCTTCTCCCTCATAAGACAATAAGGATGTAAAGTATTCCTTATGTCTTGTCATGTGAGATGAGGCTCCACTATCAATCCACCAAGGATCATTATCATCTATGTTGGCTAACAAACTTGAAGTCATAACAAGTGATTCACATGTGTTATGTTCTTCCTCATCTATTGTAAGATTTCCTTGCCTCTCTCCTTGCTCTTATAACATTCATTTGCAAAATGACCTTTTATCCCACAATAAAAGCACTTGAACTTTGACTTATTGTTCTTAGTAGAAGAGGAAGAGGAAGAGTGATCATCATGATCAAAGTTACCACCTTTGGACCATTTCCCTTTGCCTTTACCTTTGCCCTTGAATTTGCCTTTTGTGAAGAAAGCCTCTTCACCTCCACCTTGCAAGGATGCACCATCAAGCTTTGATTGCAACCTATGTTCTTCAGCCAATAAGATTTCTTGCAAGTCAACCACACTTGGCAAGACTCTTTGAATGGCAAAACTTTGCACAAGGTTAGCATGTTCATTTAGCAAACCATTCAACATAACTTGGACTATTTCACCATCTTTTATGTTCTCATCAATGCATGCTAAATCATCACTTAGGGACTTAACTCTCAAGATAAATGCATGAGCACTTTCACCCTCTCTTTTCCTACTAGAAAATATTTGTCTCCTTAGGGTCAATACCCTAGATGTGGACTTTGATTCAAAGAGCTTCTTTAAGGCATTCCATGCCTCACTTGCACTTTGACACTTTCCAACTTCCTTGAGAAGTTCATTTGTAACATTCATTTTAATGATATGAAGAGCCCTTTTGGCCTTCTTATCAAACCTTTGTTGCTCTTGAAGTGTGAGAGGTCTCTCTTCAATTTCTGCAACTATGTCCATGAGTTCATTCAACTCAAGTAAGGACTCCATCCTCACTTTCCAAGTAGAGTAGTTTGATGAACTCAACCTTTCACTAGACTCTAGCATGATCCCACCATTGGAAGCCATGATTCTAATGTTTCTTCAACTTTTAGGTTTTGTCCTAAAGCACTTAGCACTCACTTTTCTCTCAACAAATGATAGATAAAGAGATCTATGAAGATTTAGGACCCTAAAACACTTCTATCTTGAACCTAGATGGTTTCCAAGCATAGAAAGGAAGATTGAAACACATGCAACACTTTGCACACACTAAGAATGGATTACAAAATCAAACCAACCTGAACACACTCTTGCTTAAGCTCTCAAACTTTCCAGCAAGTGACCAAATCAAGTTATGGTGTGAAGAGTTACTTGCATTCTTAGAAAATACCCAAAACTAGGATGCCAAGATTACCTAGTAATGAACAAACTTGATCAACATATGATCAACACACTAAGATATTGATTCAACCTGTAAAACCACATGTAAACCACACTTCTAAAAGTTTATAAACTCCAGCAAGTGATAAATACAAGATTTAGAGGTGAATGAATGAGCACACTTAGTGAATCACAAGACTAGCTTCACTATCTTGTCAAATCTTGGTGTTTAGATGTAGATCTAAGATTACTTCACATGAGAATGTTCCTCAACCTGTTAAGAACCTGAAAACACACTTGCATAATGGTTAACACCTTCCAGCAAATGCTCCAATCAAATTACATAAGGAGAGTTACTTACATGCTCAACAAAGTACACCAAAAATTATGCCAAAATTGATGACAATCTTTACAATATGCTCTTCACAATGGAGCTTACAATATGTTCACCCAAAAAAGGGGATCTTTCATCCAAATGGGAGCTTTGCTCAGCCTTTAGGAGAATTACAACTCACTCAAAAGAGCATTTGTCATCCACTTAAGGAGAAGTTTCATCCACTTAAGGAGAGTGTTCATCCAAGAATGGAGATTGTCAACAATAGGATTGAAAAGAACATTGTTAGTATTGAATATGCACAAGCCTCACAATCACAAATGATTAGGTGTTATGATCTGATCCAAAATAGTTTCTTTTCAGCCTCTGATCTTCAATAGACCTGAAATATGCTTTTGATCCACAAGTTCAACTCACAAAACAAAGGTTAGTAAGATTTGATCAACAAAGCAATGCAAAATCATGCTAGAACTTGATCAAACATCCAAATATCACCAAAAATGGAATACTTACTGTAAATAGAAGCCAACCAGCTCTGATACCATGTGAAAAATACAGATCCTAAGTGGATCTAAACTCCAAGATCATTGGCTTGAATGCTTGCACTCCAAACTACATAAGCTAGGAATTGGCAACACATTCTATGCTACCTAGAATGCAAAGAACTTGATCAAAAAGCATTTATCACAAATGGAAACTTCCATAAACATCAAGTGCGGCCCAAAATAGCATTATACAGTCCATAATACATCAGCCTACCACTTTTGGAAAGCACCTAAGATCATACACAATAGCTTGAAGACAATACACACAACAATGCTCTCAATGGAGGAAGAAACAATGACAATGATCTATTGATCTCAATGAAGCATACAAAAGGTTTCTCCAACCTGTTCTCCACGACTTCCCTACTATTTATGGATGAGGAAGATGACTCTCTCTCCTCTCTCTAGAAGGTACTTGACCCTAGATATTCCCTATATAGGAAAAATAGCTAAAAATGGCTTATATGACCAAAATACATCAAAATGGTCTCATTTTGAAGGGTATGAAGTTTGACACTTCATCATACTGAAAAAATACAGTAAATAAAAACATTGTGGCCTGGTTCACACGTGCAAAACTCCAGAACCAAAACTATTTACAATTTTAGCCAATTTAGGCCTCAAACTAGCTAGGAAATGTTGACAATTTTCACACGTACTAGTATCGGATCCACACGCCAAAGGTAAAGAAAATACTGAGTAGTCGTACATCCACGTGTCATACCAATATCGCATACCCGTACCAATTTTGGATCCACGCGCGCGAGCTAAAGAGAATCCCGAGCAGTCGTGCACCCACGCGTCGTACCGATATCAGGTGTACAACCAAAAATTTACAGTTCTGTGGTGTGATAAATTCTTTGATCCAGACTCATCTATCCAGTAATGGCAACTCTAAGCGAGAGTGTCCTTAATGAGTCAAGCAAATTGGAAGGTGCCGACAACTATGCAGTTTGGAAATTCAAACTGAAGAACATTTTGATGGAAAAGGAGCTATGGGAGATTGTGACAGGTGAAGAGACAAGGCCAATGATTGAAGAAGATCAGCGGGCATTTGATAGGAGAAAACGAAAAGCCCAGAATGTCATCAACTTATCAGTTAGAAATGCAATTATTCCCTATATTTCAGATTCAGAAGGACCAAAAGAAGCATGGGATACATTGAAGGCATTGTTTGAAACGACAAATACATCTTGAATACTATTTCTGAAGACAAAATTGCATACATTGCAGATGGATGATGATGCAACTATTGTCGATCACATACTGAAGATCAAAGAGATCCGTGATCAATTAGCAGTAGTTGGAGAGCAAGTACAAGATCGTGAGATCATGCAATTGACATTAAATAGTCTGAGTGAGTCACATCAGATGTTTGTGACGAGTATAGCCACAAGAGAAAATCTTCCAACCTATGAAGAACTAGGTGGATTGCTTTTGCAAGAAGAGCAATGTCAAGAGAACTTGAATCATTGTAATAGGAGCTATGATCAAGCTCTTGCAATTAGAGGACGAGGTGGAAGATTTGGTCGTGGAAGGTATCAATCGAGAGGAGAAAACTCAAGCCCGGGACCATTTAAACAATTTCATGAGCAAGTCAATGATAGTCCGAATCGAGGTAATTGGAATCAAGGCCGAGGTCAAGGATGCGGCTATTCAAGACAAAATAAACCTGGAAATCGTAAGTACTGCAACAAACCTGGTCACTAGGAGCGTGAATGCTTCCAGAATTAGAAGGAGATGGAAAAAGAAAAGACAAATGGCATGCAGAAAATTATGCTGATCAACATCAATTTGATGACTATTATTATGAAGACAATTATATTGATCAACATCAATACAATGATGATCAATATGAAGATGATACAGGTGAGAGTTCAAAATTGTTCATTACAGCATTAATGACAAGTGATGAAGCCAAGGATACCTGGTATATTGATAGTGGTGCATCCAAGCACATGACTTCAAGGAAAGAGTGGTTTTCAGAACTCAAGGCAACTAACAATGGTGATGAAGTTGGACAAGTTGATGGCAAATTGCTATATGTTAAAGGAGTTGGAGTGGTACTAGTGAAGTTAGCCAGTGGAAAGATAAAGCAGATAAGCAATGTGCAAAATGTACTGGCTTAGCTAACAATCTATTATCTGTTGGGACGATGGCTGATCAACAACTCAAGGTTGAGTTTGACAGTGACAAATGTCTTGTCAAAGACATCAAGAATCACTACAAAGTGATTGCTACAAGAGCTAGAGTCAACGAGAATCGACTCTACAAATTGAATGCAAGATCTTTTACTCAAGCTATGGTAAGCATTGTTGATAGTCGAAGTGATCTTTGGCATCAAAGGTTTGGTCATATGAGTGCTCAAAGCTTGCAAATCCTTAAAAGAGGTAATCTAGTTGTTGGATTGCCTAATATCTCTTTTGAAAGAGAAATTTGTGAGGATTGCATTTTGGAAAAACAGCATAGAGAAAGATTTCCCAAAGATGGAGCAAGAAGAGCCAATGGCATTCTTGATCTTATTCATAGTGATCTGTGTGGACCAATACAAACTAGGTCCATTAGTGGTTGTTACTATTTCATCACATTCATTGACGACTATAGTAGACATATCTGGATTTATTTCATAAGCAAGAAATCTGATGCTTTTGCCAAGTTTAGAGAGTTCAAGGCTCTAGTTGAAAAACAAACAGGTTGTTATATTAAGACCCTCAGATCAGATGGTGGCGGTGAGTATTTTTCAACAGAATCTATAAATTTTTGCAAGGATCAGGGGATCAAGAGACAAACCACTACACCCTATTCATCACAACAGAACGGAGTTGCAGAATGAAAAAACAGATCCATTGTGGAGATGGCCAGGGCAATGCTTAAGAGCAAGGGTTGCCAAATACTTTTTGGGCAGAAGCATGCAACACAACTACTCATATCTTGAATCAGTGTCCTACGAAGTCCGTGGAGGGTAAGACACCTTATGAAGCTTTTACTGGAAAGAAACCTAATGTTTCTCATTTACGAGTATTTGGTTGTGATGCTTACGCTCATGTACCTGATGAAAAACGAAAAAAGTTGGATGCAAAAGCTATTAAGTGTATTTTTCTTGGATATGATGAAAGAGCCAAGACATACATGATGTATGACATAGATGCACAAAAGATCGTGATTTCCAGAGATGCTACTTTTGATGAGATGGGTCAAAATGACCAAATAAAATTGACAGTTGATCCCTTTGATGATTAAGCTAAAGTGCAAGTGAAGGAAGAAGTTGGTGTCGATATGGAAGAGCCAATGGAAAAAGACAGGGTCAATAATGAGATTCCTAGGGGAGTGCCTAAGTGGTACTTGTCAGTAACAAGTGATGCTAATAAGGGAGATACTCTTGAATCAAGTGAACAGGGAGAGCTTAGAAGATCAAGTAGAAATCGAAAACCTCCTGCAAGATTAGAGATGAATCTAGCCCTAATGGGTTCTGTGCTCAAGGCTCAAGAACCAAAAACTTTTGATAAAACAAAGGAGCACGAGTGAAGCTATGGAAATAGAAATGGAAGCTATATCAAAAATAGGACACGGAACTTGGTTGAGCTACCTAATGGTAAGACGCCTATCACTTGCAAATGGATATACAAGATCAAATATGGAACTGATGGGCAACTCAACAAGTCCAAAGCACAGTTGGTTGCGAGAGGATTTGAGCAGCAAGAAGGTATTAATTTTGAGGAAACCTTCGCACCCGTAGCTAAGATGGTAACTGTACGTTCTATCATTGCTATTTATGCTTTCTATGGCTGGAAGATCCAGCAAATGGATGTTAAATCTGCTTTTCTTAATGGAGTGCTGGATGAAGAGGTGTGCTTAGTACAACCTCAAGGATTTGTTGAGCCAGGGAGAGAGCATCTCGTTTGTAAGCTCAACAAAGCCATTTTTGGATTGAAGCAAGCACCACGGGCGTGGTACTCTTGCATTGATGAACACTTTAAGAGAAGGCAAATGGTAAAGAGTGATGTTGATCCTAATATTTAAGGCAAGATTTAGATATAGTGTTCATTGTGTTGTACGTGGATGATCTGATTATTACAAGAAGTAATGAGAGATTAATTGATGAAATAAAATCAGATCTTTCCAATGCTTTTGACATGAGTGATCTAGGATTGATGCACTATTGTCTTGGCATTGAAGTATGGCAAAAGGAAGACATGGTCTTTCTTACACAAAGCAAATATGCACGAGATTTGCTTTATAAGTTTAATATGCAGGATTGTAAGCCTTTGAGTACACCTATGTTTGTTTCTCATGCAACGTTGATGTTGATTCTATGCCATCTACCTCCATGATCTCCATCATGTAGCAACCCTTGTTCAATATGTCAACCTCATATTGGCTAAGATTTGTTCTAGAACTAACACACCATGCCATGATCTCCTCCAAACAGCACAATGGATAATGATAGTAGTAGCCACAATCTCCTTGAGATCGCACAACGGCTCCACATCATCTTCATTGTACACTCATCTGGACAAATGTAAATTGTATATAGATGACCATTGTAATCTAATGAAGTAAGTGGATCAATTATAGTGATTTACAGAGAGACATGCACTGAAGATGCTTTCATGCATCAATTGTTTCTTTCAGATTGATTATTATTAATAAGCTCATAGCTTTTACAAAGCAGAGTTAGCTTCTTGAGCACGTGGTTTTGTTGTTATTGTCTTGTGCTCATAGCATCAAACTGATGTGTATTTCTATACATTAATCTGAATCAATCAATGTCTTTCATTGCGTTCAAAGTTCTTGTTAGAATTGTATGTTTAAGCTACTTCATCTTCATGTTTGACTTTCTTACTACTTTGTTTGATTGTCTGCTCTTCTGCTTTCGCAAATAACCTCACAACTAAGCTCTACTTTACTTTCTGTTCACCTACTATTGTTGTAGTGCATGCACCGAGGGAATTAGTCGACCACTGCCTTCGTGCAGTAGTAGGATCGTCCCGATCTAATTGTTCGACCTGTCCTAGTCCATGAACTAATCAGACCTACATCTTTCCCAACATGGTATCATAGCTCATCTGATTTCATAATCTGTTACTTACATCGTATCAGAATCAGTTTTATCTCAGAGCTATTTTTATAGCCTGATAAGCTTCTCACAGATTTTGATTCTATTAGCCGATAGAATAATTGTCTTCTTGTTCTTTAAATAGCATTAGATTTTTATTCTTAAGTCATTGATAGTTATCACTGTCACTTAGACTAACTTCCACATGGATTTCAAAGGGAATGCTTGTCCCTTCGTGGACAAGCTTGATGGAGCCAATTACCATGTGTGGAAATTCAAGATGAAAACTGTGCTAATGGCTAAGGTGTAGAGGCAAGACCCGAAGCCGACGATGCTGCAATCTCCCGATGGAAACTGAAGGATGGAAAGGCCTTTGTGCTGATCATCCTCAACATATCAGACACGCAAATCGGCCATGTATCTGAACCTCAAACCTCCAAGGAAGTATGGGACATCTTGAGGACCTTGTACGAAGTGCGCAACGTAGCTTCCAACCTACATCTCAGGAGAAAGTTTTTCTCCCTCACGATGACAATTGGTGATTCCCTACAGAATCACATCACCCAGTTCAAGAACCCACTGAAGCAAATGGCCGCTATCGGATCAGTCATAGACGATCATGACGCAATAATGACATTGCCACGATCTCCTCCAGACAACATTACGGCTCCATGCCATCTTCATTGTACACTCATTGGCACAAATGTAAATTGCATATAGATGACTACTGTAATATAATTAAGTAACTGGATCAATTATAGTGATTTACATAGAGACAGACACTGTAGATGCTTGCATGCATCGATTCTTTCTTTCAGACTGATTGTCAGTAATAAGCTCATAGTTATACAAAGCGGAGTTAGCTTCTTGAGCATGCGGTTTTGCCCGATATTGTCTTGTGCTCATAGCATTAAACTGACATGTATTTCTATACATTAATCTAGAAAAGAAGTAAACGAATTGAAGCATGTTTTATCACAAGACTGAAGGTTTCTGAATAATCTAGATCTGGAATCTGGGAGAAGCTTTTGGCTACCAATCGGGCCTTGTATCGATTTATCTTCCCTTTGTTGGAAAGAGGTGTGTGAAAGATAGGTCTAAAAGAATTGCATAAAAAAAATTCAAACGATAAGAAAAAAAGTTTATCGTGCGCAGCGGAATGGACTATCTTCTTCTTTCTTCATGCATGACTATGTCTATCAATTTTGAACAAAAGAATAGTGATAAAAATCACGTTTGATCTTATAGTAACTAACTTTGAAATCATTAGTACTACAGTGATTACGTAGCCAAGCATTTAAACCGTTGAATTATCAGACAAATAATTTGTCGCGAAGACATTCTAAGACAAACCTAAATGCAATAAAAGATAGTATTGATATCAGTATGAGAATGAAACAGATGTAAATGAGTACAAGAAGTTGCGGATCGAAGCCGCGTATTCTAAGTTATTTCTGAGTGACTAAATAAAAGTCTGAATTAAGCGCAACTACTGATAAGCAATAAGCGCAATAGCAATTTCTAATTAATTCTAAAGAACTGAGCTAGAATGCTCAAGAGTGTTCAAGCTTGCAGGCTTGAGAGAAAGCTAACTATTCAATACTTGATCTCTAAACTTGATTATGATGTTGAAATATGAACAACTATTTATACTAAGCAATTAGGTCGTCAAATGCGGCTGCCAGTTGGCTGGAGTCTGCTGGAATTCATGTAGTCTTTTCTCAAAAGCTGATTGCTGATATCCAGTGACAATTGGCCGTAAACAGTCTATCTGCATAAATGAACGTAAACTGTCATAGGCAAAAAATGAAACACTACATTTTTACTTGTAATTCCTGACAGGCAAAAAATGCAAAAAAGACGACACTGCATTTTTACACGTAATTCCTGACAGGCGAAAAATGCGAAAAAGATGACAATGTAATTTTTACTTGTATTTCTCACAGTGTTGATTGATTGTGGTGAAAAGACGAAACTGTCGGGTCTTGTAGAGAGATAAAACCCGACTCTATTGTCAAACTCCATGTATTTCTGCAGACTGTGTAAAAACACTTGTGATTTTGCAGACAACATAAAAACATGGAAAAATTTGCAGAACTGGATAAACAGTTGGATGAAGATTAAAAACCGATTAGTCGATAGTAGGAAGGAGAATAATCAACATTATTTGACTTGTGTAAGCTGATCATGTTCTCCAGAAGGCTTGAACTATATTGTATTTTGCATTGGCATTAGTTGTGTCCACTGCAAGTCTCCATTCTTCACACAACATCATATATTTGCTCTGCATATCTTGAACAATACACTGATCTGTATGTTTTTTCAAACTGTCTTTGAAATGGAATAGAGAAAACCTTTCACAGCCCTCCATGGGCACTCTGTCTCCTTCACCAGACACCCTCCTTACATCTGCCCAATTCGCCCCCGCTTCATCTGCCATGAATCCTCTTAAATTCACTGTTTTCAAGCCATGATTTTTCATAATGCCATTCAACATTTCCCAAAACTTTATTTGGGCTTTTGTGTCTTCAACCTTCATTTCACATGCAGCTATCGTTTGCAAATGTTGGATGCTGCATAACCAATAGAACAAGTGATGAAACATTCCGTAAAGGCACAATATCTATTTTATGATTGACTATAAAGAAAGAGGCTGACATTGGGTCATAAAGATCACTTTGCCTATGTATAATATAGATAATAATTCTTTTTTGACAATATCGGATATATCGGATCTTTTTTATTTCACTGATGATGAGACTCTTTGCATTTTGAACAAAGAGCTTGATGAATTTTCGGATATAATTGATTTTGATGCTGATAATCTTCTCCCTGGTGTTGATGATGTACATAATGATAAGTTTTATTCAGGAAAAGATTGCTTGAAAATGGTTGTGGAGAAAATGCGCACCAAAGAAAATGATCTACCTTCTGAGGAGGAGTTTCTCAAAATCCAAAGTCAACTTGGTTTTTCACAACCAACTGTCTATTCACCAACAGTATTGACATCAAAAGGTGGACAAAATGTTGATGGAGAGACAATAATCAGGGAAGACAAAGCCGAAAGCATAAGTTTTTGTATCTTATTATGTACTAGTAAATTCGTTATATCAGATTATATACTGGAGCTTACTTTGTTTTTTTTTCATTTCAAAAAACAATTTTCCTTGATGATTTCGCAATTTGTCATGGAGGGCAGAGATCTTCTGCTAGAGAATTTTCAGGATATCATGCACTGGGGCACTAGACTCGAATTATTTTCATTCGTTTCTTTTCGAGCTAGACCTATCTTTTGTACACCACTTTCCAACACGGCCAAAGGGTAGTCGGGGTGGCATCAAAGATGCTATAGAGAGAGTAGCAAGATTTCACATATTCTCTCTTGACAAGTCAAGACCAAACCCTTTGAACCCTTCAATTTATAGCATAACAGATTAAAATAATGATGTATAAAGTTTAATAGTACATAGTGCCATAAAATGAAGCAAGTTTTAGGACACCCAACTGTTACATGCCACCATCCCACACAACAAAACCGCACAAGTTACTTATGTGAGGAAGACAGGTGTCATAGCTGAGCATCAATTGTTATCCATGTCCGAAACAAGATTCACTACTTTTTTAGCTTGATTTCAATTATAAAAAGTATATCCAATCTTCCCTATCATGCATTAGCGCTACATTTCTAGAGAGAAAAATGTAGTGTTGTCAATATTCATCCCCAAAACAACAATGTACATATGCTTGCAGGGTATGAAGTTTCCTTTAGATCTCTTTCTTTTAAAGTCTTTACAACTACAATCCGGAGACTCACAGATTGCAACCACATAAATGTTCCCAGAAGGATTGGTTGCAAAACTCTGGATAGAAAAGGAACCATCACAATATGGTGTTCGTACTTCTTGCTTGATGACATAGGCTTTTTGTTAGAAACCAATGATAAACTTCATTGTCCCTGTTTATGAGGTACATTAATGTCTACAGCTGTGACCAGTTGTCATTAGCCGTAGGCTAGTTTATTAGTCTACTCGTAGGTTTCCTCTCTCTATCAAGGGTTCAGGGTTTATTTGTACATTTTACATTCTATATGAGTTAGTGTGATAGAGTGATAGTGCGTGTTCTTCTTCCGCCTTCTTGTGATTGCTTGTGGTGAATGTTTGATGTTGCATATCTAATTATTGACATGGTATCAAAGCAGTGATAGTCCTGCGTGCCTGATCAGTGGATACGTGGTCAAAATACTTCTAATAGTTTGATTTACCTCCCTACTAGTTGAATTGTGGTGAGTTTTAGTGCATAAGAAAGGGAGCACATCATTTTTCAAGATTCTATATCAAGTTTCTGGTTGTTGCATGTAAAATGTGAATGATTCAATTTGTGTACTTTTGTGAAAACTCTAAAATTGATTGGATATCTTGTGTTTGAAAGAGTGTTTTTCAATCTTAGAGAGTGCAAAAGTTCATAATATTGTAGGTTTATCATTTGTTGATCAAGTGTGATCAATTCTATGTGTTGGATTTGCTAGATTGTGTGCAAGAAAGAGATTTGAGAGGTTTCATATCTTTGTAATTTTTTCTTAAATTCATTTGCTGAATTTCAAGAGAGTGCTAAGTGCATTGGAACAAGTTGAAAGATAAGATCAAGTCATTGCAACATGGCTACAAATGGAGGCTTCATATTGGAAAGCAATGATAGGCTTACCTCAAACAACTATTCAACTTGAAAGGTGAGAACGATATATCTCCTTGAGATGAAAGAGTTGATGGATATTGTTTTAGGTGTGGAGGAAAGACCTTTGGCACCTCAAGAACAATTGAGGTATGATAGCGTTAGATTTCTTATGCTCAACCCTAAACAAATCATTCAAGTAATGAGCATCTTGAAAATCGAAGGCCGACTACATGTTTCGGACCTTCACATTTTTCTCCTTTGAGATTTTTTGTGCCTTAAACGTTTTTAAGGCACCTTTGCCTTTATCGCACCTTTGCAAAAAATGCGACGTAGTGTCCAGAATGCCTTGGAATCCATTTCAGGCCCACCTTCGTCTTTTTCACATTTTCCCTACCTTTAGTCTAAGAGCACCTTCGGGTTTTTCCGGATTTTTGCTACATTGGCAGACCGACGTCACCAACTTATCATCAACCCTAAAAATAGCTGGACAACCAAATATTCTAAGGGCGGTTACCAACTTTGTACATATTCAAAACTGGAGTAAATGGCATTTAAGGCTTATAAGATATTTGTCTCTCGACACTTGTAAATATATATACTAGCTGAATCAAGCTATGTAAGTGTTTTCTTTCAATCAAAGTTATCTGTAGCCAGCGTTATCATGCTCAGAAAGCTAAAGTTATTACTTCAAGCCATTGTACTCATTGTTAATATTAATCAGAGTGCAATTTTTGTCTCACTACTATTTGTCTCATTTGTGCAATTTTTATGAATCATTCTTTTTGAATATTTTTGCTGCTAACTGTTGCGTTTGCATTCCTACATGCCTATGCTCAAAGCTTCGAGCTTCTGCCGCCGGTCATCCCCACATTTTATGACATGGTGTTAGAGTAGGCATTTCAATAATCTGTATTTCTACTACAGATTATCAGTTTTGTTTCTATCAAGACGTCTTTCTAGCAAACGCGCAGCCAATAGTATTCCGACAATTGTTGTTTCTACCAACGATCTCGTTTAGCCAGAATGGATCCATCACCTAGTTCATCTCTCATTGACAAACTCGATGGAGATAACTACCACATCTGGAAATTCAAGATGAAGGTTATACTTCTAGCCAAAGATCTGTGGGATATCGTTAATGGCACAGAGCTCAAACCAGAGCCATCATGACCAAGTGGAGACTGAGATCAGCCACATACGTGCTGCTCAGACTGCTAAGGATGCACGGGACATCCTAGCAACTCTCTACGACATCAAAGACGTTACTTCCACACCTGAGAAAGAAATTCTTCACCCTAGTGTTTCGAGTCATCTCAACACCTTAAAAGATCTTATGGAACAGATGACTGCAACTGGCTCAGTCATAGAAAATTTTGATGCACTCATGACTACCTGAAGCCTGCGAAAATTGGGTAATGGCAATTTCTATCCAAAAGCACCTCACTCTATTAAGAGTAATTTCGCTGCTCCTATAAGAGGAGATCATAAGATCAACATCCTCCTCATACTCAGGATCATCGGATCCTCGAGCTCTATATTCAAAAAATTAGAAGTTTAGATCCAAGAGATTTACAAAGTTAGGCTATACTGACAAGAAGAGAAACATGCAGTTTGGACCAAATTCTGGTTCACGATCGAATTCAAGCTCTTCATCATTCCAACCAGTGCAGAAACTTTTCTGTAGATACTGTAAGAGGATTGGCCACGAAAGTCTTCTTTGGATTTTGCATAACGGCCAACTGGTAGGTTGCCGAATTCTTGAAGCTTAACAGGGAGCAATGTTCCATCGAATAGCTCCTGAGTTAACTTTTTGTCTACATCTGAATCACTACGAAGTGTGATTTCTTTACAATAGCGAGCTGAAAATCTTATGAAAGAGCTTTTAACATAAAGATTCTGAACGAAAAACAATGTCTTTGCCACAAAAGTTCCAAATTGCCAAAATGAATATGTACAGACTTGCTTATAACGTATTGACTTCCTTAGATTTTAGTGAGTAGAGATGTTACTTTTGATGAAGGTAACTACTACAAGTTGAATGAGAAAGCTTCTAGTCCATCTTATGTCAAGGATCTTGGAAGGTTTGAGGAGGAGCCTACATGTGATCAAGATCTTGAAGATCCATCTCAAGATCCGAGGACTCCAAGGAGATCTACAAGAAGGAAGGCCGAGCCCTCAAGGCTCATCTATGTTGACAAAGGTGAACAAAGGGAAGATTTACATTCACTTACCTCTTACACTTTTCTAACTTCTATGTTTGATGAGCCAAGTTGCTTTGAAGAAGCTATGGAGTCACAAGAATGGAGGGATGCCATGCAAAAGGAGTATGATGCTCTTATGGAGAATCATACATGGAAGCTTGTGGATCTTCCTCATGGAAGAAAGCCAGTTGAGTGCAAATGGATCTATAGATTGAAGTACAATCAAGATGGGAGCATCAACAAACACAAGGCAAGGCTAGTGGCAAAGGGGTTCTTGCAAACCAAGGGAGTACATTTTGATGAAACTTTTGCTCCTGTTGCTAAGCTAGTTTCTATAAGGATGATTATTTCTCTTGCAACTACTTTCAATTGGCCTCTATTTCAACTTGATGTGACTAATGCATTTCTCAATGGATATTTGGAAGAGGAGATCTTCATGAGGCAACCCGAGGGCTTCATCAAAGAAGATCAAGAGAAAAAAAAGTGTGTTTGTTGCTAAGAAGCCTTTATGGGCTTAAGCAAGCACCTAGTGCTTGGTACTTTAGGTTGAATACTTTCTTGAACTCTATTAAGTTTGTTGTAAGTGCTTATGATCATTCTTTGTACTTAAGATTCAATGATGGTAAGATCATCATTCTCATTTTGTATGTTGATGACATTATCCTTAGTGGAAATGATCATGATGGTATACAAGAAGTGAAAGTAGCATTGTTTAAGGAGTTTAAGATGGTGGATCTTGGTAATCTTCATTTCACATTAGGAATAGAAGTTTCAAGAGGCAAGGATTTGAGTTTTATTTGTCAATCCAAATATGCTTCTTCTATCTTAGAAAAGTCTGAAATGAAAGACTGTAAAGGAGTAGAAACTCCTATGGAGCAAAATGTAAAAGTTTCCAAAAGTGATGATGAAGCATCCTTTGAAGACATCACGCTATATAGGAGACTTGTAGGCTCCTTGATCTATCTTACTATAACTAGGCCTGATCTAAGTTATAGTGTAGGTAAACTAAGCCAATCTATGCAAAATCCATTGGTTTGTCATTGGAACAATGCAAAAAGGGTGTTGAGGTATATCTCGGCCACCAAGAACTTTGGCATTTTATATGATCGATCTAATCTTGCCTTAAGGGCATATTCGGATGCTGATTTTGCAGGTGATAAGGTGGATAGGAGGTCCACAAGTGCTTTTGTTACCTTCCTTTGCAACGACATAGTGTCTTGGATTTCCAAAAAGCAAGATACTATTTCTCTATCTTCAACCGAATCGGAATACAAGGCACTAACATCCACAACAAAGGAGATCCTATGGTTGAAGAGGCTTTTGGTGGCGTTGCAAGTCATGGAGGCCGAGGAGCAGCCAAAATATTTTGTGACAACCAATCAAGCCAAGCATTAGCAGCCAATCCCACATTCCATACAAGGAGGAAGCACATAGAGATTGATCACCATTTTGTGAGGGAAAAGGTTCAAGCAAAGGAGATCAAGCTACATCATGTGTCTTCTTCAAATTTTCTTGCTGATCTCCTCACTAAAGCCTTGCCAAAGGCTTCATTTATCAAGTTAAGATCAGCCTTAGGAGTTGTAGATATATATTGGAAGCAATTTTGAGTGATTCTCTCCATTTGTCTACATTTGTTTTGATTGTTTTGAGGTTCTATCAATGCGTACTTGATTTTCAGGTTGGAGTCCGTACTCATACAATGGTTCACACGTGTGAAACCATAAAGCACACTTACCTTCAATTAATGATTGTTCTTGTTAGGATTTTGTGTCTAGAATTGATCTAGATTGATCTTAATCTGAAGTAGATTGATAGATCAAGTAATCTGACAACCAATCCCTCTTGAGGATCAGATTAGGATCCACTCTTGGTCCTTTTTGTACTTTTTGCACAAAGTCTACAACAAGGGTGCTAACCCTTATGAGGCAAATCTTTCAAAGCTTACAAAAGAAGGATGAAAGTGCTCATGGTTTTTTTTGTAGGGTTAAAGCATTCAATGATGAGTTACATGTATTGGTAAAAGCATTAAGGAGATAGCATTGTTCAAGTAGTTCTTAATGGCTTGTTGGATGATCATGCTAATTTTGTTCAGAGTTTTTCTATTCAAAATACATTGCCAAGTATGGAGGACTTGCAAGAAATTTTGGTGAATGAGGAGTTTAGGCTTCTATCAAGATGAGGAGCTCCTTTCATATCTCAAGTTGGAGAGGAGGAGGCTATGTTCTCAAAGGGCAAGTTCAAGGGCAAGAGCAAAGGCAAGTGGTCTAAAGGACAAGATAAAGGTGAGCCTTCTAGTTTTTTGGCAAGAAGAAAGATACATCTAAGCTAAAATGTTTCTATTGTGGAGTCAAAAGACAATTTGCTAGTGAGTATTTCAAGAAAAAGAGAGATCAAAGTGATAAGCAAGGAAATCTAACTCTTGATGAAGATGGTGTTGGTGATCAAAACTCAAATGATGATGCTTTTATGATGTCTTCATGTTTGGTTGCTAATAATGGAGGTATTGATCCTTGGTGGATTGATAGTGGAGCAAGCTCACACATGACCTTTCACAAAGAGTATTTCTCATCTTTGTTGGCATATGAATGTGACAAGAGGGTGATCTACATGGCCAATGATGGTGAGTGTGCAATCAAAGGGATTACAACTTTCCTATCAAAAATTGGATTGTTTTCCTTTTTACTAATAGACATGGCATTACTCTATCTACATCTAAACCTGTCAAAAACTCTAAATATGAAACTACATGAATCGGAAACCACTTAAATCAAATTTTAATAACTCTTAATTCGTATCCAGCAAAATTCCTTTGCCTGAATAAAGAGTCCAATCTTCATTCATTCTGTCTGGCCATTTCATATTATCATACAGTTTTAATTCAAATTTGATGAGTGTCTTGCACAAGCTTTTGCTCGACTCATTTCTAATGATTAGAATCGATTAGAAATGTATCGAACAAAATAACCGATTTCAAAATTTAACCAAATTTTATTTCTCCATCTGGGAGTATCCCACTCCAGAAGTTAAAATGTCATCACAATACTTAACTGTTGGCAAATTTTTGGTTGTGTGTGTGTGTATGTGTGTGTGAATACTCAGATGTTTTGGTCTAAATACATAGCGTGGTTAAAAATCACTAGACCATATCTTAGCTATAGTGTTTGCAAGTTAAGTCAACTTGGGATCCTTGTCAGTAAAAAATGGACTTCGGAAGGCCATGTAACCTGACAATATTCTCAATAAACAACTTAGCAACTTGCGGAGCTAATGGACAATGTGCTACATCTTGCATTGAGCACCAATCTGGTAGAACACAATGACCAATTAAGGCCCTACCTTTGCCGCTTGCAAACAAAATTCCAAGTTTTGAATATAAACACTGAGACATATGTAACATCAATTTCTATAGGAAATATGCAAAATTCTTTCACAAAAAAGAATATTATATGAAAGAAGTTGTTTTAAATGGATCGCTTAGTGCAATTAGCATGCTTACCTTTTTGGATTTTCAATATGCCAAGTTATTGCAACATTCAATAAAATTGGATATTATTATTTTTTTTCGTAGATCCATTATTTTGTGATCATGACAAGAAATCATGACTCATAAATACTTTGAATACTAAATGTGACTACATGGCAAGAATACTCTTAAGAACTTCCGATAAATACTCTAAATAATTAAACATTGAATGTAAATACTAAATGTGAGTACTAATTGTGGGTACTTTGTATGTTGATCACAAATATTTTGAATCTCAATACTCTAAATACTTAGACATTGAACATGAATACTAAATGTGAGTACTAATTGTGAATACTTTGTATGTTGATCACAAATACTTTGAATCTCAAATATATAAACTTTAAGCTATCCATGTGAATACTTTGAATGTTGAAGGTGAACATTCTAAATGTTGAATACTTTGAATTATTTTCGATACTAATCATGAACCTTTGAATGTTGAATAATAATTGGACTAATGAATCATAAGTACTTGTCAATATCAAATTGTTAAAATCATAACCACCTTAGTGAATAATGACCAATCATGGATACCAAGTTTTAGTTTTGTGCTCACCTGCATTATTGACTTGTATATATTGTTATACTTAAATCTGATTACAGCTCTGTCTGGTTCTGCATTCAGATTCGTGTCAATACTGCAATGCTTTTCTACATTCTGTCTGGTTGTCTAATTGATTTGTCTGGTTGTCTGCTCTTTCCCGCTACGACCGCGCATTAAAACTTCAAAATTATCACATTCTTGTGTTCGCCTACTAAGTCACTAGTAGTGCACGCACCGAGAAGAGAAATCAAGTTCTGATTTTATTTGTTTCTTCCGAAAAATATTGAATCTCAAATTTTTTTGACTAATGTACATGTTGATAATCAAATTGTGAATCACCAATTTGGACTACTTTTTTGTGCATGCTATTGTAGCATTGCATTGTGAATTTCATTTTTAAAATTTGCGAGTTGCAATATTTGTAAGCATAGAGGTAGTTTCATTCATACTTTCACATTGGTTTTGTTGAATCATCAATAGATTTTTATTCCTTCAAGTTTTCAGTGATGAAATTCACCTCATAAAATTGTGGTACAAATAGATTTAATTCCCAAATAATTCACTGTTAGAAATATATTTTGATTTATTTTATGGTTGTCTTCACAAAAAATTTAATGATTTTTTATCTTTATGTGCGGAGCTTATGGTGAAACGCCAAGGACAAAGCATTACCTTACCTTCCGTCATTGTTTCTTTCTACCGTCAACGTAGTTCTATAGCATTACAATGTTCACAGGCAATTTCAATTCTTAGACGAGCTCAGTTTGCAGGAGCGGCTGCTTCAAAGCTTCCTGCTAGATCTAATTTAGTTAGTGATTTACATCAGGCAGTTGGTTTTGAGTAATTAGCTTACTAAATAGTTACTGATTTACATCGGGCAGTTGGTTTTAAATAATTAGCTTCCTATTCTAAGTTTTACTTAGCTATTGGGTAGCTTAATTCATTTTTGCCATTATTATTTTAATTACTTTAATCTTCTTGTTTGACCATGGGTTTTCCCATCATTTTTAATAAAAGCAAGGGTAATTATTATTCTAGATCTGGTTATTTCAAAGTAAGACGAGATGACAAAATGGCTCAATTTTGGCTCAATTTGACAAACCGAAAGAATTTCAAGGTTCAAAGTTCAAGCCCATAGCCAATGTTGCTATAGATGGGAGGCAAGGAACTTTGTGAGTTCATCAATAAGACCCAAAATGACATAAACAAGAGACAAATTATGACCTTAACAACGTGGTCCTGGTCCTGAGGTTTAGAAGGGTTGAAAAAGTGGGGCATTCACACCACGGTTCATCAAGGTACAATAGCAGCTTAACCACAATAAAGTGACAAGAAAAGAAAGAGAATATCCATACCTAAATGCATGCACTTCCACTTTTTGAAGAATGAGAACCAGCTCACAGTGTCACACTACTCACAAATGAAAACAAGTACATGGGAGAAACATCAGATCAGAACATGACAAAATAGTCAAATCTGCGACGATTTATAACCTTCCAAGAAATTTGACAAGTCTCTCTCTTTCAAAAGATCACAAAATAATCAAATCTGCTAGGATTTGGAACCTTGCCAAGAGGTTTGACAAGACAAGATTGCCAAGTGGTTTGACAAGTCTCTCTCTTTCTCTCTCTCTCTCTCTCTATCTCTCTCTCTCTCTCAAAAGATCACAAAATGGTCAAATCTGCTAAGATTTATAACCTTGCCAGAGAGGTTTTAACAACACGAGAGGGGTGAAGGATAAGAAAAGAACAATAAATATAGGAGATGTCCAGGCGTTACTCCTGGGATAGATCAGCTCAGATTATAAATCGAGTGGTTACTACAGAGAAATAACACGCTGAAGCCACTTGCAAATCAAAAACACCATTCAATTAAATCGAAGAGCTCAAACGAAAAGAGGTGGGCTTGCAGCCTTGCACTGAAATCAGGGGAACAGCTCCATGAAAAGATGAAATTATTTATGAACAACTTTGGAGTACATCATCAGCTCAAATAAGAAATCAACTGTAACTAGCTCAGATCAATTTCTGCAGAATATTTTGATCAACCAAACTTCACTGCGACTTGCTAAGATCAGTCTTATCAAAAGCTCTCAACAAGGATGCACCAATTCAACTTGCGGTGGTTGCAATGACAAAATCATTCAGACTCCATTCCTACAGTCATATAAAGCTGGATAACTACCAGACGCATTCTTCGAAAAAGCTAATGCTTTGTCTTTGTCTTTCAATTACCATATATTCAGGAATGGCTGTTGTGATTCCCCTGTGCAGGCCCAGAACTTATGAGTGGGTTGCTGTAGTCGTTGCAATATAAATATCCTGTTAGAGAGCAATAGGTTTACCGTTTGACAAGTCTCTCTCTCTCTCTTTCTCTCTCTCTCTCTCTCTCTCTCTCTCTCTCTCTCTCTCACACACACACACACACACACACATCAACGCAGACTAAAGCGTACTACCTTAATTTG
The DNA here is from genome assembly GCA_029204225.1 of Diphasiastrum complanatum. NCBI lineage: Eukaryota > Viridiplantae > Streptophyta > Lycopodiopsida > Lycopodiales > Lycopodiaceae > Diphasiastrum > Diphasiastrum complanatum. The sequence continues at coordinate 31,597,983 of CM055114.1, forward strand.
TGGCTTGAAGGGCCGACGTTTTGTAGGTGTTCATTAATCATGAAGTGATTGATATGGCATATTCGAGTCTATGGATGACCTAAGCTGCCAGTGCCTCTGTTTCCTCCAGAAAGAAGCTTTTCTGATGATGGCTTTGTACACAGCCACCTGTAAAGATCACAACTCCATGGACTCAGAAATTTAGTAGAAGAGTAACAAGATCGATTAGTGGGTGAATAGTGCATCAATCATTCATCAGCAATGGCCTTCACATTGGGAAATTCTTCTGAAATTTTGCCAAGGATAGATCGCTTACAAATACACGATAGCTGGTGCGGATTCTCCTCATAATCCATCTCCTTGGTCGCTTTGTCCACTTTCTGGTGCGCTGCTGGCATCTCCATTGCTTGACTGATGGTAGATTCAACTGTGCTACCCGTGGCTTTGATACCGTATTGGCACAAGCAGCTCCACAAACAGATTTTTTGAATACCTGCTGATCGTGGTTATTGTCTGTCCATGATGGTTTCTGCCTTTTCTTCTTCTCATCCTCAAGCTGAGGTCTTTGTGCTATGCCTGTCGAAGGCGGCTGGTAATTTAGCGTCTTATAGTAGGCGGCCAACGTTGGAGCCCAAAGATTTCCACCCTCTTGGACCTTCCCCTTGATCCGTTTGCAGTTGCATCGTTCAAGCCAAACTCTGACGCTAGATCTGACACCCTTGTGTTGCTGCTGATTCTCTTGTAACGGACCCAAATTCCTACAGGGAGAGGACATGCCCGGAGTGAGGGGTCCTTTCCACGGCGATGGGAGAGCGTATTCAGAACTTAAATGCTGCCGAATGGAGACGAATGCTCTACCAGAACCTGCATCTGATCCATCTGCGCAGGCGGCGCTGGTCTTCAAGACATTCTCCGAAGCCATTTCTTCAGCTTTTGTGGAGGAAAGATCTCGTGCGACCATCGAAGAATTCTTGTTTTCGGCCCTTGTGCTGCATTCAGATTGAGGGATGAAGCTGCTCTGTTGTTGTCCTGCGGTAAGAGTGTCAAACTGTGCATGTCGCTTTGGAGATATCAAACCACCAAAGACAAAATCTTGCCGTTCTTGTTTCATCTGGCTGTTGTACCTTGGTTGATCGTCAGACCGATGAATGCTAATCTGATCGGATGCTTGTGAGATAAACAATCGCGGAGGTAAGTGAAGGGATTGATCTGGCTTTGTTGCCACCAACTCAACCAGCCTGGGCTTGCCCGGCGCCACCTCCCACTTGAATGGCACAGCAGCTGGCGTTCTCACTGGAGTGAAGGGAGTCCAGGGGGATATCTCCCAAGGCATCAATTGAAGAAGAAATTTAGCTGCTGGAGATGCCTTGAGATCGATGGATGCCTTAGATCCCTCCATCTCCATCTCCCTTGTCATCTGTCTTGCTAGTGATCGAACGACATTCTTCATCGTATCCCCAGTGATGCTGTCCTGGGACACATCTAGTAGATTTCCATTTTGAACGAGGATCGGTCGTTGCTTTACATCCAACATTGGCAGCGGGGCCTTCGGCTTGACCTTATTGCTACGGTGATGGAGGGTGGAATCATCTTGGCTGATTTGCGTGGGTTTATGCTCATCCGCACTGCACGTAGTGTGCGAGATTGAAACCACGTGAGCCTGGAAAGTCAGCTCGTCCATAGACAATGCCTTCTTCTTGGCTGCTGCTTGTGTTGCGGATAGACCGATCATCTTTGAAAGATTATCTGCAAGAGCTTTTTCTGCCTCAAGTACGGCTTTACTCTTGAAGATTGGCAGGAAGCAATCAGAAGGTATCATATTGGAAGGCAGCGTTTTCTTGGTCTTACGATCTTTGGTGTCTGGAAAGAAAGCAAAGGAATCTGGGCTATCAAAAGCACAAATATCTCCGGCTCTTTCTTGGTCTTCAACGAGTTCTTGTCGACGATCCCGACTAATTTCAGGCACAGTGGGAAAAGAAAATGTAGACGGAGGAGAAGAACTAGCACTCGACGAAGGTGAGGAGGACTGTGACTGATCATTGCGAGCGACGCTTTTTGAGCGCTCCACTAAGTGACAAAGTTCGGATGAGGGAGCCTCAATCTTTTCTGAACAGAAAAGTTGTAAGTGTGACAAATCCAACGTATCTAACTCAGCACTAGAGAGCATGATCGAAATTATACCATTGTTTGCAAAAGCAGCGCCCAATCTGCTCAATCTGTCGCATTTTATAGGAAACTCTAACTCATGATACAAGTGCCCAACACCAGATCCTGCCATATCTCGCTCACGCTCACTCTCTATCTCAATCTCTCACACTCACACACACACACACACAGTATTACAACTAGCTGAAAGTATGCCCATGCAAAAGTAGGTCCTTACACTTCTGTACTCTCGACGCCTAAAGCTCCAGAGATGATCCGCAAATACATGTATCCGTCTGCCTTGTACATGTTTCTAGTTGCTACCATGTAGTCTACGACTCAAACCCATCAAGCACCATAACCCACAAATGAATCCGAATGCAAACAACTTCTCAATCAACAAACATACAAGCAAATCACCTTACTCAGGATTCAGTGATATTGCATTCAGCCAGCCAGCCGGGCCAGCCCGCATTCTTCCACCACCTAAATTCTCACAAGTCACAGACTACAGTACCATCTGATCACAAAATCCGGAGCGCATCAGGATTCAGCAGGCCAGCACCCCCCCGATCGCAGGAATCGGTATGGAACATGCCAACACTGACGAAGGCGGCACACAGCTTTCACTTGCTTCAGTAAAAATTAATTATGTAAGAGCTCTCGCACTGCTGTGCTCAGTCTCACACTGCTCACTACTCAAGCTTCAGTAGCACTGGCAACTACTGCCGCTGCTAGCTGTGTGTGTCGGGAGCGTCGACCGTGTATTCTGAAGATTTCTGAATCTTATGAACGACTCCATTTTCAGAGAGGGAGGGAGCAGACTCCAGAACACTGGCAGGCTGCAGTCGACTACTGACGCTACAAAACTTTGAATTTAGAAAACAATTATAAAATGCGAGTCACTTAAGCAAGAGAAAAAGCTTGAAAAAAGATCTTCCTCTTATTGGGTTGACTTCAAATTATTAGTGCCTCGAGTGGAGAGTGTATTAGTAAGACTCCAACTCTCAGACTTACGTGTAAAACCCTCACTCATGAGTCATTAGGCTTGCACCTTGCAAGTTATAAGCAGCCAGGCCCGTAAGACAGCTCCCGTTCAAAGCCGGGCCAGGGATGGAGTTCGAGAAAGTCCGGGCCACTCCTCACCGACGAGTGAAGTAGCCCATGTGTTGTGTATTTACTATTAAGGGATGTTCTATGGAGGTTCCATTTTGCTTTCTTGATCATGATGAACTTGCTTGAAAGTTGACACTATAGGCTAGCTTGATAGTGCAAGCCAAAACTCAAGGGCAAGTGATGAATTGAGCAGGTTGAGCCCATGCCCTACATGCTCGAGGTGGAGTTCTTGGAGCTGTGTTGCATAGGGTGGTGCATGCCTACACACCCAGCCCTTTAATGTAATATGTGAAGGGTGAGGAGAGAGTGCTTCTAACGTGTTAACATGCAAGTCTGACGCTTGCAATAGCGTGGGAATTACCTCCATAAGAAATTTAGCCCAATTCACATGCTCCATGACATTAGGTGGGGGCGAGGCCCTGCCTCGAGGGCCTTCCGTGCTGGGAGGGCCCTTGCCTAAGGGTGCGGGAGCCCGAGGGCAAGGCCCGACCTGCACGGAAGGCCTGAGGGGGCCCTGCGTAATGGCAAGTCTGAATTTTTTATTTCTCGTTGATTTTTGACAAAACGTTGATGATGTTACTGAAGGATGAGAATTATGGGACATAATCGCTGCTACTTTTAACGTGGATCAGAATTTTTTTATCATGGATCAAAATTCTAGAGGTGCAAGCAAATTACACCTCTGGAGGTGCATCAACAATACAAAGAAAAAATTCGGAGTTGGCATTACGGTTGACAACATTTTTTTCTACAAGCCATTTTCAAGCAATTTGTGCCATCTTTCTTGTGGTTAGCTTTTTTTTTTAATTTTTATTATAAATTTTTTAGGTCCAAGTTCAAGCCTCCCCTTGGAAACCAAGAAGCATTTATCTTTCTTGGTTACACTAAAAAGTACCACTTTAGACTAAAATGTAGATGAAGTGCTCTACAAAAAATAAAGAATGTTTTCCAGGGCCAAGTGTTGAAATTGGCATTTCGCCTCAGAGGGATTTATGCCTTGTGAACGTACACTTCTTTAGTTAGAAATTCTAAAATGTATGATTTTTACTTTAAAGTTTTATGATTTTGTTGAAGAGTTGTAGGTTTTTTTATGAGCTTGTTTCAAAGTTTTTTGAGAGCATTATCGTAAACACTACTATACCTAACTTCCGAGCATAAATTGAACTCCAAAAATTTATTCTTCGACAAATGCTTGTAAGATGCAATATCCTTCAAGCCTCAAGAATCTCTTGGCATTTTACAGAGGGGCATATAATTCACTAAATTTCACAACTAAGGCTAGTTATAAAATCTAACCTTTCAAGTTAGATTATTATGAAATGGTCAAACCCCATTTTAAAAACCAAAAATAGAAACACTTGTCCATTTGTCACATTACATGTTTAGATATCTTAAGTAATAATGCATCACACAATCCATTGAAAATGTCAAGTATGAACTAGCAGGTTGAGCGTGTATTTCTCACCATGGGTTTGGGGTGCACGTAGGGCCCCAAGGGCCTCATCCAATGGTGTAAGAAAGAATATAAAAGCACATATCTTATCATGCCACTATGAGCTTCCTACATCTTTGAATGAGGGTGGGCCCCTGCATGCACCGTCAGTCACGGTGAGGCATTAGCTCATCCAAACTAGTATATCAAGTTAAATTTTATTTAAAAAAAGTCTTAGTTCATTATTTGAAAATGCAAAGTATAAGATAATATATCTCAATCTTTCTTTGTGAGAGTGTGAGGGTCAAGTTGAGATCCCACTAAAGTGTCTAGAATAGGGAGGAGTCCAATTTTGAGTTTACAACTTGAGTGAGATCTTTGTGAATCTGTAGGTGTGAATTTCTTCCAATTCCTTGTGAAGTAGAGTGTCTAGTTTGGTGAGCTTGTTCAAGAGGGACAAATATCTCTGTAGATCTTCCAATTTGTGGAAAAAGAACAAAAATTAGGTTGCAAAGGAGTGCAAGTCCAAAGAAGAACAAAAGCTTTGGAGCCTTTTAGTTCTTTGTGTACAAGGGGTTAGATCAACATGGGATCTATTGGTGGATTTCTCTTATCTAGTGAGAGGCTAAATCCAACTAACTTTTATAACCTTCATTTTCACATACCATGTCTTGAGGGTGAGGTTTTAGTCTTCTTGAGAGATTCATCTCTAGTTGGTTGAGTGGTTTGATCTCCACTAATCTCTCCTAGGTTTCCATTTCTACCTTATTATTAGTCATCTCTTGGATGTTAAATACATTCATATGATAGCCTGGGTAATATGTAGTTGGATGGGAGGGGAGGCAAACTTTGCATGGACTTGGAAGGATTCCTAGCTTATCTTGGCTTGAACTCCATGAATTAGCTCCAAAACTCTTCACATGTGTACAAGTATGGCTTGCTGCTGCCTGTGTAGTGTACCTACAACTCCAAACTCATTCAATCATCACAAAAAATCATATGCCAATAGCATTTATCAATCAAATCATAGACTCAAACTAGTCAAGAGGGAAAATCTCGATTTTGCTCATAATTGGATGGAAATCCCATCACATATTTATACATGTAGAGCTCGGATTTGAGCATATTAGGGCTTCTATGTATTCATCATAACCTAACCCTAACATCTAACCTAAAGATCCACTTGATCCACCCTATTTAGGGTCAATGCCTCGAGATCCAAAAACAATGAGAAAAATGCTATTTTTAGCTCCTACTTTTTCTCTACCCTATCTATGCACTCTTTGGACATATCTCAAAGGTACCATTCCAAAGCTAGGTAAATGATTTGACTTAGAATACATGTAGAGCTCGGATCTGAGCATATTAGGGCTTCTATGTATTCATCATAACCTAACCCTAACATCTAACCTAAAGATCCACTTGATCACCCTATTTAGGGTCAATGCCTCGAGATCCAAAAACAATGAGAAAAATGCTATTTTTAGCTCCTACTTTTTCTCTACCCTATCTATGCACTCTTTGGACATATCTCAAAGGTACCATTCCAAAGCTAGGTTAATGATTTGACTTAGAATAAGGTATCCTATGCTTTTGGCACGTGTGACATCCCACAACATGGCCTCAAAGTCATTTACAAGTGGTAATTGTGCAAACTAGCTTGTGTAAATTTAACACCATGGACCCATCCAATGCACTATGGAGTTCCATGCTCATCCAATGAGAGAGAGAGAGAGAGAGAGAGAGAGAGAGAGAGAGAGAGAGAGAGAGAGAAGCCTAGGGGAGTTAAAGAATCTCCAAGAGCCTCCATAGGCTTATGGAAGGTCAAGAGACACCTTCCATAACCTATGACTCTTTGAATGTCTTTCTTGTGGGAGCTGGGGACCCATTGGAAGTGCACCCTCCCACTAGGTCCCAATGCCCAAGTTGTGCATGTATACTTTGGTCCTAGACCAATTAAGTGATATGGTTCAAGGTTGAGGCCCAAGTTTTAGAAAAATAGTCATCCAAAGACTTTCTAACACCTCACTAGATTCCATACCTCCATCCAAGGCATAGACACCTACCTGCCCTCAACCAAGGACACTAGTACCTTAATCTAAGGCACCTACCCGTAATCCTAAGGGTACCCCTTATCCAAGGATCACGTGACTCCATACCTCCGACCAAGGTATAGTCACTTACCTGCCCTTATCCAAAGGCACATACCCTTAATCCTAAGGGTACCTTGCCATTAGCCCCCAACACTAAATGGACTAATAGGGGTCTGAAGTACTCCTAGTTACATAGGTATGTAACATCGGACTCCTTGATAAGTCGGCTCTGTCGGCCTTCCCCGATAAGTTGGCCAACTCCAACAAGTCGGGTGCCATTCTCTTGCATGTCTTCAGTATTAAAATGTTTCTGTAGACTATGTGACAATTCATGTAAAATTGCAGTGATATGAATGGAACTAGATTAATATGGGATTTAGGAGAGTAGAGGAAATAATTCCAACACTTAATAATGGAAGGTATGAACAAAACATTCTTCAGGCTTACATTCCTATTTGTAGATGAGATAAAAATAGGAATAGTACCAATGCCCTTGATAACAACTTTACCACCATTGGCCATATCGATGACCTTCTTCTCTCCTTCATAAGACACCAAAGAGTGAAGTAATCTTTGTGACATGTCATATGAAAACTTGCTCCACTATCAATCCACCATGGATCAATATCTCCATCACTGGTTAGCAAACAAGAAGACATAAAAAAAGAATCACTTGAATTTTGCTTCTCAACACCATCCTCATTAAAAGTGAAATTGCCTTGCTTCTCACCTTCATCATTCTAAGCTTTGTATTTTTTGAACCGAGTTTGCAATGTTGCGGGAGCGCGTGCGTGGGACTGATTCGTGTTCGTCCTCACTTCGTCTTCTTTATCACGAACAATTTTCTGTCTTTTAATTTTCTTTTGTGCGGAAGCCCTTACAGGATCCCAGACACTCGACTACGCATCACAGAACATATTCTATTCTAGCAATCATGATCCATAGCACAAGACGAGATGCACAAAAATAGAGTGACTGAATTATCAATTTTAGTTTAGAGTGAATTCGCCAGTGTCTCGCTCGTTGGCGGAATGACATTCTACTCTTTTGCTATGTTTTGCTTGTTGGCAGACTTTCATGCACAGTTATGGTGTCTTTTCTTTCTTACTCTATTCGCTACGTCTCTCTCTGTCTCTTACAGATCTCTATATTCACTACTTGTATTTTTTCTTTTTTTGCTTACTTTATGATCCAGAGAGGATCGTTTATACCTCCACTATGTGGAGTTTACAAGATCGCTAAACATAGAATCACATCACTAGATAACGCTAATCAACTAGTTAGTTAGTCTGTGCCATTGTTACTCATTTCAGCTGGGCGTGAAGCCCGTTGAGCTGCCAGCTGGCAGCACGAAAGATTTTCCTTTGTCTGTTTTGTAATCTCCCATTTGCTTTCGTTCTTTTCGTAGTTTTTGTTTCGCGTCTCTTTTTCGGCTTTGCGGTTCTGGAGGGGTGTTTGCGATTTGCAATTGATTTGCAAGTCGTTCGTGCTTCGAGTCAAAGACACGGTGACTGTCAAGAATTGTTCTCGTTCGTGCTTTGAGTCAAAGTCACGTTGACTGTCACGAATTGTTCGACCTTCGTGTCTTGTTCATGTTGCCACAAAGCTGCAGGAGTTCACCATTTCTGACACTCCCTCTTGAACCTTGCAACTTTGTTCGTTTAATCCAATTGCCTCTCTTTGCTTGGTAAAGAGTGGCTTGTCGAGCGGTTTTGTGAGGAGATCTACAATCATATTTTCTAATTTTATGAACTGGACCTAGAGCTCTCCTTTCCAGATCAAATCTTGAATATGATGGTACTTTAGAGGAATGTGCTTTGTCTTTGAATGGAAGACAGGATCCTGGGACAGATAGATGGCACTCTGAGAGTCCATCATCATCGTGTTTGGCCCCTCTTGTGGTATTCCAATTGCCTCCAACATCATTTGCAGCCACACTACCTCATTTGCCACTTTCGAAGCTGTGACATACTCTGCTTCACAAAAGGATTGAGCTACCAAAGTTTGCTTTTTGCATATATAGTTGATTGCAGCTCCGCACGCTATCGTACAGCCTCCAGTTATGGACTTGTTGTCATCTTTGCAGCTCACCCAACTTGCATCACTGGAGTGATGCAGCTCGAATCCTTTCATTTCGTTTCTAGATCTGTAGGTTAATCCAACATTCTAGGTACACTTCAGATACTGTAGGATTCGTTTGGCCATTTTCCAATGTGCTAGACCAAAATTGGAACAGAATTGACTCAATGTGTAAACAGAGAAGGCCAGATCGGGTCTGGTATAAATTGTTAAGTACATCAGACTACGGATTAAGTTCTGGTAGGGTATACTTGCCATCTTCTGTTCTTCCTCTTCTGTTTTTGGACAATCCTGTTTCATGAGCTTGGCTCCAGCTATCATTGGTGTGACTTTCTTTCACAGTCCATCATGTGGTACTACTTCAGCACTTTTCTGGCGTACTCTGACTGACTTAAGTGCATTTCGCCATTTTCTTGATCTCTTCTAATCTCCAGCCCTAGGCATTTTGTTGCTTCTCCAAGATCTGTGATTTTGTAGTTTTCAAAAATCAGACTCTTTGTCTCCTTGATTAACATCAAGGAATTTCCTATCATCAACGAATCATCCACGAAAATGGTCAGTATCACAAAATCCTTTCCTACTCTTTTGATGTAGACATTACAATCTGGCTGAGTAGGATTGAAGTCTAGGAACTTCAGAAGACCATATAGCTTTTTGTACCAGGCTTGTGATGTCTGTTTTAGACCGTAGATGCATCTCTACAACCGACAGACATATTGTCTGTTGTTGGGGTCTTCATAGCCTTCAAGTTGCTTTATAAAAATTTCCTCCTCAAGATCTTCATGGAGAAAGGCTGTTTTCACGTCAATCTGGTGAATTTCCAGATTGTACTGTGTGGCGTATGCAAGGAGCAGCCTTATGCTTGTCATCTTGACCATGGGCGAATATGTGTCAAATTAGTCAACACCATATCTCTACATGTAGCCCTTCGCGACAAACCTTGCTTTGTAGCGACCAATGGTGCCATCTGATTTCAGCTTCTTCTTGTACATCCATTTGCAGTCGACTACTTTTCTGTTTTCTGGCAGTGGCTCTAATGTCCATGCCTCGTTTTGCCTCATCGACTCGATCTTTTCTGACATTGCCTGTTTCCAGAATTCTCCCTCTGGACTCTGGATAGCTTCTTGGTATGTAGCTAGCTCTTTTGTGAAACTGCAGTACTCGAACTACATGTCTTCGCTCCATTGAAGATTGTCAAAATAGAGGTTTGGAGGTCTTCTTTGTCTTGTTGACCTTCGAGGTTTGTTTCGTCACTGCTCGAACATTTCTTGTTCGTGGGGTCGATCCTCTGCTTCCTGCTGTTCTGGAGTCTGGGGTCCTGCATGCTGATTTGATGACTGTCCTCGATCTCCCTTTTGAATAGGCAGTAGTGTGAAGATCTCATGGCCTCTTTCGTCTTTCAGTCCAGGGAATGTTGACTCGTCGAACTTCACATCTATGCTCGAAACAACCTTCTTCGTGGTTGGATCGTAGAGTCTATACACATGTGTTCCATTCGAGTAGCCAACCATGATTGTTTGTTCGGATTTGTCGTCGAGCTTGCTTCTCTTTTCTTTTGGAATGTGCTTGTATGCTGCACATCCAAACACTTGTGTGTATGACAGATCAGGCTTTCTACTTGTCCACATCTCGTATAATGTTTCGTTATCCAATGATGTCGGTGTTGATCTGTTTTGCAGATGTACTACTGTAGCTATTGCGTCGGCCCAGAATTGGCCTGGAAATTGAGCCTGTGCCATCATGCATTTGGCTCTTTTGATAAGTGTTCTGTTTTTTCTTTTGACCACACCGTTGTATTCTGGTGTGTATGCAGGAGTGAATTGGTGTTCGATCCCCTGTTCTTTGCAGAATCTTGAGAATTTTGTGTTTTTGTATTCACCTCCATTGTCAGATCTAAGGATTTGTATCTTCTTCGCGAATGCCACGAACTTTTTGAAAGAATCAAATACTTCGGATTTCTTCTTCAAGTAGTAAATCATCGTCATTCGACTATAATCATCTATGAACGTTAGAAAATATTTCGAACCTGAGAGCGAATCTGTTTTCATTGATCCACACACATCAGAGTGGACAAGCTCAAGAACTTCCTTGGCTCTTCTTCCTTCGTGTGTAAATGGACTCCGATGTTGCTTGCCTTTCTGACAAGCTTCGCAGAACTCAGTCTCGGGCTTTGATATTTTGAGACCTGTGACAATGTCCTTTGTGCTCATGTCGTATAGGCTCTGCATGTTCAGATGATACAATCTCCTATGCTAGAGCTGATCTTCGTTTTCTGAATCATTTAATATGCTATTAGAGTTGCTGATTATTTTGGCCTGGTAGAGATTTCCTTCTCTGCATCCGACCGTCAGCAACTTGTTTGTCGTCTTCTCGATCATACGACAAGTGTTGTCGTCGAACAAAACTCGAATGCCTAGATCTGCCATCTTGGAGACAGATAGCAGATCTTTTCTAAGTGAGGGCACATAGAGTGCTCCTGGCAGCTCTGCTTGGCCTGACAATGTTCGTAGCTGTAGAGAGTCGATGCCTTTGACATCATGTCTGCTTCCATCGCCTAGAATCTCCGCTCTGTCGTTTTTGAGTTCACGAAAGTTGATCAAGATCTTCTTGTTGCAGGTTATGTGAGATGTTGCTCCTGAATCGATGACCATATCATAGTCATGTTTGGAGTAGCTTGTCGAAGCTTTTTCGAGTATCGTGAAAGCTTCGTCACCTCTTTCTGCATCTTTGGAAGATTCTGCAACGTTTGCTTTTTCAGCTTTGTTTTTTCTTTTTGGGTTGAATCTGCAGTCGTATGCAGAATGCCCTTTCTTCTTGTAGTGCATGCAAGGTATTGCTGATTGAACTAGCATTTGTTGGTCGTATGGCCTGGTTTGTGGCAGTGATCACAGGAAGAAGATTGTTGATTCGAGGACTTTTTCTTCTCGAATCTTGGCTTGTTTTTGTTCTTCTTCTTGCCTTTCGTGAAGAGAGCCTTCTCTTGATCACTGCTTCCCTCTCCTTCGTCTCTCATCAGTCTCTCATCAGCGATGTAAGACTGACTGCTTTGTCGAATGTCATATCTAGTAGACTCAATATGAGCATTCTTAGCGGCTGATAGGACGTCGGTAGAGATTTCATGAAGTACATCAGCTGCCGTGGTGCTGGGATCTGGTGCTATTGTCCTGATGTAGTGAGTTGAGCGAAGATCGTTCTGATCTTCTCAACGTGCTGATCCAACTAGTTGCCATCCCACCGTATTGATTGCAGCTGATTGTGAAGGTGCATGACTGAAGCTGCAGTCCTCACTTCATACTTTTGCTTTAATCTTTCCCATGCTGCATGGCTGCTTTCGCAGTCTTCAATCTGCATGAGTAGATCTTCATTTATGGACGAAATGATGATCGCCATTGCGCGCTCATCCTTTCTGATCCATTCAGCTCTCCTCGGGTCTCCCTTTGGAGGCTGCACCTCTGAGAGCTCGGTCACCGACCAGATGCCTTCGCCCTTCAAGAGTGTTTTGATTTTGAATTTCCAGATTCTGTAATTTGCGCCATCGAGACTGATTGCTACTCTGGTCTGGATTGTTGTAGCCATATTATGTTGTCTGGAAGAATCACTACTGGGATATCAGTAGTGACAACCTGTTGAATCTGATACCATGTCGCGGGAGCGCGTGCGTGGGACTGATTCGTGTTCGTCCTCACTTCGTCTTCTTTATCGCGAACAATTTTCTGTCTTTTATTTTTCTTTTGTGCGGAAGCCCCTACAGGATCCCAGACACTCGACTACACATTACAGATTTCTTTTGTGCGGAAGCCCTTACAGGATCCCAGACACTCGACTACGCATTACAGAACGACCCTTTTGATGTTTGTAACTCCCATTACAGGAGTTCCAAGGCCCAAAAGGGCTGTCTAAAAAATGCCACGTAAGAGAGAGAAAATCGTCGAATTTTAAAACTCCGACCGAGTTTTGGGTCTGCCCGCACAACTCCGATGACTTGACCTCACTAGTAACGTATGTAGTTAACTGGAAGTTGGGTAGCCGCAACGCGTGGGGTCCAGGGTTCAAGATTCTATTTTCTACCATTAACTAACATAACTTCTCATGTAAATGCAAATCATAATGCACATCAAAGTTTTCTTTCCATCTACTCAAAGCGTTCACATCAATGAAAAACAGTCTTATCGATCTGAAAATCATGGTAAGAAACTTTGAATATTTTGGATCACAATTAGCGCCAATGTGAATCTAAATTTTTGCAATTATGAAAATACGGATTGTGTTGGATCAAATTGAGCGGTAAGGTTATTTCAAACTTTTGCAATTCAAAAATTTGTGATTTCAACACACATCTATTGAAAAAATATTTTGCTTATTTTGCTCATAACTACGAAGCATTGATTTTGCATGTCAAGCAAGAAACATGGAGTGTGATGGATCAAAAATAGCGCCAAGGTCATTTCAAACTTTTTCAATTAAATTTTTTTTATAATTAAGACCAGTTTTAATAGCTTACAAGATATATAACAAGTTGGTTTTCTACTACATTAATCTATCGATTATTAAGATGTCTAAATATCATCTCCATATTGATCTTCCCACAGAAAATGCTCCACTGTCGAGAAAAACTCTGAAAGGATCCACCTTACCAGCTCACCAAAGGACGGAAGACAGGAAACATTGTGATCTATGGGTTGATGGAAGTTTGTATCCAATCGATCCAAGCTCAATGCAACATCCAAATTCTAGATCGGTCACACAACTCATACTGTTTTTGTGTGAAGGACACAATGGTCTATTGGGTTATTGTGAAAAATTAAAAAGTTATGGCATTAGTAATTCAATGAAAAAAATCCATTGTTTGGAAAATATGTTGAATGGTTTGCTTACTGACTACCGAGAAAGAGAAACTATTTTTTTGCAAAAAAAAGAAGAGAATGAAATCTTGAAGATAGATAATTCTCGTTTGCAAGATATTATATTAAACCTCAACCAAGAAATTGTCAATATGAAACTAATTGTACAAACATTGCGTACCTCATATTGTCAAATAAATGTAGAAGTAAACACATTACGGAAGAAAATACTGAACAATAAACGAAAAAGAGTTTTAAAAAGTATTGACGAACTTTCAACAAGTGGGGGTCAACGTAAAAAAAGAATATATGCTTTCAAGTGAGATTATGTTTTAAACTATTCATGTGTTTTGTTTCATCTAGCACTCAATGGTTGTGAATTGTTTTTTTTCTAAATCTTATTTTTCTTTTGCAAATCAGCTTTAGTCACCAATGAAAATCTGAAAGACAAGGACATGATTGGAAAGTCTTTGAGTGTAGTACTTACAGCCAAGTCAACAACGAGTCTACGTGGAAATCAACGATATTCTCGAGTCAAGTCCAAGATTGCAGAGGCCCTTATGGGTGAAGTCGGCAAGATCATTGACCGAAAATTGATACAAGGGGCATGTGATTATTCTGGTATTAGCAGGGATGCATATGACACAATGTTTAAAATTATCAAAGAGGCATTTGGACAAGTACATATAAAAAATTTTCCTATTCCTCGGCCCTTTCAAATCAAATTAGAGAGGGATGTGTTAAACAGGGGTTTGCAAAACATCATTGGTATTCCTTACCATATAAATGAAATTTATAACTCAAAACATGGCACTTTGTCATATGATTCTACCAACAATATGTTTGTAGATCTGAATCATTTACTGAGATTTATTGTAAAGTTTTATGGAATCACAAATGAAAGTGTTGAAAAATTGACATTAGTTCTCAAGTTAGATGAATCAGAAGTAATAAAGGGACAAAAGTTGGAAAGGGTTAGTGTTACAATTATGAATGGAGCATTAAGCAATACGATAAACTCGGAGAGTCTTGATTTCAGTGTGCAGTCTAAAAATAATATTTGGTGGTTGGCAGCTTTCCAGGTTTAAATCTATTCTATTGAGTACTAGCAACTAATTCATTTCAAGAATTAATGGTTTTGTGTTTTAAGCTAATGTTGTTCTGTTATTATAGGTCTGAGTTCAATTCTCCTAAAATAGTTCATGATTTTGTGTTTCAAACAGGTTTTAAAAGAAAATCATGATATTCTATTTTGGATTTTTAGTAAAACAGAATATCCAGAGATAATTAAGAATCATATGAGCGACACACCACTCAATGTTCCTGGAATAGGTGATTTTAAGGTGGAATGGCATTTGGCTGGAGACCTGAAGTCGTTGAAGTGCATGTTCAACGTCTCACACGGAGCAAATTCAAAACATCCATGCCTCTATTGCATGAAAACTACACATGACATGTCGAAGAGCACGAGAGTTTCAAGGGATATAGAAGATCCGACTTGGAAACAAGTATTACCGATTCCGCTTAAAAATGTTCACATTTGTACACTACATGGAGAGGTTAGAATTATCGAAAAATTGATATGCCTTCATATTTGGTTTGCTTGGAATACTAAGCCAGAGTCATTTGCTTGGAATACTAAGCCAAAAAGGCAATAGCTCGATTGGAAGAAGTTTTATCAAAAGCGGGACTTCATAAAGGACACGTTAAAATACAAAAAGACGAGAAGCTTTCAGGAAAAACGAGAAACATCCCATGCAAACCAAGTATAGGAGGATCCAAAGCTCGTCGTTTCTTATCAAATCATTCCGGAAAACCAACTAAAATCCAGTACTCAATTTGGATAGATGTACTCAATGCCACAAAGGATTTTGAAGAAAAAAGAACAACGAGGATTAAAAAAGTTGAAGTCTAGACAAAGCTTGAAAACATGGTCAAATTGCTCAGAAAAGATAAACTATCTGATACTGATGTCCTACTAATTGAGAAATCAACAATTGAGTTTGTGGATGCAGTTACAGACGCCTGGGGTGAAGATCATATTACGCATTATATGGTAAATCTCTTTTCAATGTAACTAACTCTTCGATTTGCAAGAAAGGCGTGCAATGATTGATGCAAGAGCCAACCCATAGTAAATTTCATGATATCAGACGAAAGAAGTATATGTATTATATCACATCATGTGTAGTACAATGCAAGGCAAAATCATCGTTTCTCTTTGTCTTTAATGATCAGCTTTGTTACGTGGTCATGAAGAAAAAATTTTCTATCATATGGATCTAGAAAATCAATCGATCTTCTTTTGCTCAAGTCAATGTATCCAGAGAAAACAGCTAAGGATGAAGACCTTTTCGGAACTTCCTCAACTACATAGCCAAACACTTTTATGGCAATGTCTCTCTTCACAAAAATAATTTTATATATATTTGGAGGGTATTTATGCCCGTTTGAGAAATAGGATAACGCTTTACTTGCCATTATTATTGTCGCAGCATCTGAAGAGAATTTGCTATGATAAATGCAAATCTCTTTATTTACAAAGCACTTCAAATAATTGGACAGGGATGAATCCCTTTACTTCCCTCAAATATCCCTGTCTTGTTGCAAAGGCATCCACCTCAATAGTAGCCTGTAAAATACGAGCAAAGGTCACATGTCTTGTAAAACAAAATGACTATATTTGAATAAAATTCTCATTAAGATAAAACCAGATTTACCTACCAGATCACGCTCATTAGCTTCAATAAGTGCAACATTATGTAGATCATGACAGCAACAATGTTCGTCGAAGCACTGGATGGACTAGTTTCCGAAGACTGACACATATCTGCTCCGAATTTTCAGAAATTCTTTCTCACTAGGAAAATTTGCTTGGTATGCCCTGCTTTCAGACATGATTGACTGCAGTGCTTCAATCCCATCCATCCATTCATCTTCGTCTTTGTAATCAATAGAATCAAGTAGATTATCATCACCGTCGAGATCTATGAAGTCCTCGAATTCTTTGATGAAATTAGACAAAATTGATAATATTTCGTCCTCCCTCAAATCAATAACATCTCCAACATCATTCAATGAGAGGTATGTGACACTATTCATGTAATACACTGGCAAATCGAGGAGAGTCTTGGTTTTGTCATATGGCTTCACGTCAGATAAAGAAGAAATGGACAATGCACGAGACTCGACTGGGTCATACATTGAAGCCAATCTTGCCTCCTCGTCAACACCCAAGGCATCATCAACAATAGCTGACTCTGATATCACAGAATCAGTTGATGATGAGGCACCCTTAATGCTAAGCGTCGAAGTTCTTGCCTCATCAGGAATAAGAGCACAAAGATAAAACACAAAGCCCATGCCTTCCTGCAAAAAACGACATGATCGATTGTGCTGGTCACAACGGACCACACGTTTAAGATCACTCACGATTTTCGTGAATCGTCGATTGTGGCTTTGCTTTGAAGATGGTTGGGCAAGTACTAGGTCATGGAAATGGATGAATCGTAGACTATCCATGATCAACATAGACTGATTCAGACTATTATAATACTCCTTATACAACACTGAAAAATTTGATTTATGTTCTGATCCAAACCTCTCAATATGAAAAGACATATTAAAATACGTCTTATAGTGACCTATGTAGTTGCCAACACCGGATTCAATGAGGAAGGCGCGCAAAGCAGAATCAAAGTACTAGAGGATGACGCGGCCATCTCGAAAGTATGACCAATATGGCCGAGTATCGCTACGACACGGCGTGGCAGGGAGTCAGAAGACAATCAGGACTTCCTCGCGTGAAGGCGATATTGGCGAATGACTTGATATCAGAACGACGCGAGGGATCTTAGATCGTCTAAAATCTCTGAAAGATTCTCGCGTGGTAGCGATACTGCAAATAAAAATAACTGTTCACACACTGTGAGATACAGGGAGTGAAAATCCAAAACTTAGCGAAATATTTTAACTGATCAAACAACATTTATATAGCTAAAACCAAGAAAATCCAAGTCGTACACTCGTCGATCCAACAACGGATCAGATCTATGGCGCGTAGTACAACCGTCCACACGTGCGAGACCACATGTGCTACAATACGCGTCAATCTGCCATTCGCCCACGTGCCCACACGTGCAAGATCACACGTGCCAGAATACACGTCACTAAACCATTGGACCAAGTGGACACACGTGCAAGTTTCACACGTGCGGATACAGAGGTGTAGGTCCCACACGTCAGGTACTGATTGGGCCACGTGACCACACGTGCGAGCCTATATGTGTGAGAACACATGTCACTGATCCATTCGGCCATGTGTCCCCACGTGGGTTTCCACATGTGTTGATCCAGATGTGCAGTTTCACACGTGCGTATACAGACGTGTGGTTCCACATGTTAGCTATTGACTGGGCCACGTGTCGCTGATATTCACACATGCCAATTTTTCTCCCCTATATAAGTCCATTCTCGGAGATTGTACAGGTTTTCGCATAATTTGCTAGCACGTTTGATTGCATCCATACGAAATGCATTCGTGATATCGCCATCATGTGAGCAACCTTCTCCCCATGCCCGTTCCTTACATCCTCTCGCGTCGTAGCGATATCAGCTTGACTTCCCCAGTATCGCCATCACGCGAGCCCCTGCCTCTCCCCGCCTGACTCTGCCACTCTCTCGCGTCATAGCGATATCACGGTTAGAGTTCTCAGTGTCTCTTCTGCTGTGTCTCTATCCTCGCGTAGTATAGATATTCTGTCTCAATGGCTCGGACGAAGCAAACCGCTAGGCTTACCAGTTTCGTTCATTCGTCCCGTCCCCAGACATCTGAACCCGTACGTCTGCAAAGATGCGGTAGACCTAGCCGTCCATGGTTGAGGGACATCAGGGGCTTGCAAAGGAGCTCCAAACTTCTGATCCCGAAAGCAGCCTTCTACCGGGCTGTGAGAGAGGTTACACAAGACATGACCACCCATCTGCCCTATGTAGTGAGGTGGAATATCACTGCATTGGAGGCCCTCCATACTGCATACGAATATTTTCAGACAAAATTGTTTGAGGATTCGATGTTGTGCTCCATTCATGGCAAGAGGTGACACTGATGCCCAAGGACATGCTTCTTGTCATGAGGCTTCGAAACACCTATGACAACATTTTTAAGTCTGGATTCACACAAAGGCAAGTTCCTCTTGAAAGGGGGCCTGTCCCACCCCGCAAAAAGAGAAAGCAAGCACAGCCCAAGCGTTCGCAACCCAAGCCCAGGTCTCCCAGCTCTTCACCCTCACCTCCTCCCATTAGAAAAGATCTGGCTAGTACGTCCGCAATTCCATTGGTTGAGAGTCCTCCCATAACCCCTGATCTTCAACTGCACAATTCTCCTTCTATACATGAGGATGACCTCAATACAGTGGTAGACATGATTGTTTCTGATGTTGATGCAATTGATAAAGAGTTGCACATCAGACTTCTGAATGAACCTAAAGACACATTTTTTTGATTCTGAGAGGTACATTGATTTTGACCTGTATATAGCCAAGAAAATAGATGATCTTGGAGGGGAGTTTATGTTTTGTATAGACGATATTAATTTTGCAATGCATATCAAAGACTCGCATTGTAGGGAGCTAAAAGAGAAGACCTCATATATTTCAGACATAGTAGTTGAATCTGCTTGTGCATACTATCTACATAAATATACACATACAGTCACGAAGGAGATTTTTGTTGTATCTCCATTTTTTGGGCATCTATTGAATAAAGAGAGGAAAGCCAGAAGGCTCTTCAGGCACACCAGCAAAGAGGCATCAATGTTCATCATCCCATACTGTTCAAAGTAAGATAGTTTCTTCTTGTAATATCTATTTTCTGTAAGATTTTTCTTTTGGAAACTCTTATAGATTCTAGTAAATCATTGCTTGTCTCTTCCTGGCAGCAAACGTTGGAGTGTGCACGTCATATCCATGAAAGTGGATTCAATTGGAAGCTGCACACCTGTGCGCATGACAATGAATTCTTTGCATGCCACCCATTCCATGATTAAATCCATGTACAAAAGGATGGTGGAGCTATTGCCCAGGCCGGATGGGTTGGTTGTAAATACCAACATAGAGGTTGTTGATGCAAAGGTAAAAGGAATCTTTTTACGTATGATGGCATGTAGTTTAGAATTATATTGAATTAGACTTTAACAATTTTTCGCTGTGATTTCTCAGTCTTCGCAACAAGATGATGCTTTTAGCTATGGATGGTATTCAATCTGGACCGTTAAATCATTCTTGGATTGGTATATGGTGCAACCTCCAAATGCTAGTATCCGTGAGGTATTTTTTTTCAATTTTCCAGTATCTTGATGATATATTGTTAACTTTATGAATTTATATATTTTAAGACATTGGCTAATACATACATACACTCGATATTTTTTTTTGCAGTTCCAATGTCCTGAGGTATCAACTCTAATTTCCTTATGCATGTAGACATGTTGAATCAAGACCTCTGAAATGGATTGACCTTCGGGTGAAACTTTGAAGTCTAAAATTCTACCTTTCCAAAAATTCCTATAATCCATATTTGATTTTCTCTTTTTTTACCAAAAACACCTCTTGAGGATGTATGCATGAGAACCCAGTGAAATTTTCTACAGATACGTGGTATCCAAGAGCCATCAGAGTCTTTTTCATTACAAACAGAAACTCAGACAATATTTCTTCATGGTCTACGGCTTTCGGAAGCCATTGCAAAGCTTAAAGAAGATGAACAACAGAGTTTGAAACAAAATATAGTTGAATCGGTATGAAAATAAATAACCAAATTTGTAATAAATGTTGGCGGTCTTCCGTAAATCATATATGTTAGTCTAACTGTGGTTAAATCAAACTAAACTTACTTTAACCACAAGTGTTAGGTCCCGGGCACTTAGGAAACTCATAGGCAGCAATTACGGTCCAATCACAAGTCAAGACCCTGCCCGGCGGGAGTTTTGAATTGTATAAAAATATGACCAGAAAGTTTCAAAAAAGAAATCGACCGACAACAACGTTACGGTCTTTCATAGTTGTAAATATATAACAGGGCCAAATGTACGTCGAATAGTTGAAAAGTCAAAAACAACATCTTGAAAAAAGGCCCTTTTGGTGCTCAAAACTCCTCTAATGTCAAATGCTCGACAAAGAGGTAAGCTTAACGCTTTGCCGGATGCAAGAATGATTGCAGACATATTTACCAAGTTATTGAGCGTTAATGCACACAAAATATTTTGTGCATTTTGTAGTTTGAATATCAAGGCATTCACGGATCCAGATTAAGGGGAGTTGTTGATTTATCTCCTCTACTCTCCTAAATCCCATGTTAATCTAGTTCCATTTATATCACTGCAATTTTACGTGCATTGTCGCACAGTCTGCAGAAACACTCTATGATTGAAAACAAGCAAGAGAATGGCACCCGACTTGTCTGAGTTGGCCGAATTTTCTTCATGGCCGACTAGGACAACTTATCGGGGAGCCCGACTTGTCGACTCAACCGACATATTGGGAAAACCTGACTTGTCCAACATATCGACATATCGACTACTCCAACTTAATTGGTCATGACAATGACTAGCTCGACTCCAAATAGTCGAAGCCTTCTCATGCCCACTTCTTGTTTAGTGCATCGACTTAGACAATGATAGCAACAGTCACGATCTCCTCCAAACAGCACAACGGCTCCACACCATCTTCTTTGTACACTCATCTGCACAAATGTCAATTGTATATAGATGACCAGTGTAATCTAATAACATGTAAGTGGGTCAATTATAGTGATTTACATAGACACTATAGATGCTTTCATGCATCGATTCTTTCTTCCAGACTGATTGTCAGTAATAAGCTCATAGCTTTGACAGAGCGGAACTAGCTTCCTGAGCACATAGTTTTGTCCGCTACTGTCTTGTGCTCATAGCATCAATCTGACTTGTATTTCTATACATAAATCTAAATTGATAAATTTTACAGTTTTTAGGACAATAATGATTATACTTTACAATCATATAGAGTAATCAATGGATCTATCAAGTTCTACACATTAGATCTTGATCTAGATTCACTACACTTGGATTTAAGCAAGAGCAATGGATCAACACATCATAAATAAGTGAGAGCAGCCTCACACGTGTGGAGTACTGTCCACAGTATGGCATGCACTTGAAACAACAAGTACAATAATCCTGGCATAAGCCATGCCAGGATGTGTGTTATCTGCAAGGTACATCAATAATCCGATCAGCTTTCTGTATAGTGTATGTTGCATCAATTCCCTTTTTTCTTCAGTCTTTAAACAATTCTCACTCGTCAGGACTGTTCCTGTAAGCATCGGAGTGTTTGCTCCTTTGCAATTCATCATTCCAAAATCTTCTAAAATTTTCAGGGTATATCTGGACTGATGAAGGTACAATTTACCTCCCTCATAGTCCCTATCAATCTATAAGCCAAGATAACATCTGGCTTCTCCCAGGGTTGCAATCTCGAAATGTTTTAAGATATCATACTTCACCTTAGCAATAAGCTCCTCACTCTTGCAGAGTATCAGAGTGTCGTCCACATATACAGCTACTATGATAAACTTCCCATCTGTAATTATTACATAAACATTGGAATCAGCTATTAGTGGCTTGAATCCTAAGGATTTCAGGGTTTGATCTTTCTTCTTATACCATTGTCGCACTGATTGCTTTAGACCATAGATACTCCTGTGCATTCTACATGCATAAGTAGGAAGTGAATTTGAGATGTAGCCTGGGGGTTGATCCATGTAGACTTCTTCGTCTATCTCACCATGCAAGAACGATGTCTTCTTGTCCACGATGTGAATCCTGAGATCATAAGCAGCTGCATATGCAAACAAGGTAGGGATGAATGTTTCACGATAGGAGAGAAGGTTTCAACATAGTCAATACCATATCTCTGAAAAAACTCCTTCGCTACAACTCTGGCTTTGTACTTTGAAATGTCTCCATTTGGTCCATACTTCAGCTTGTAAACTCACTTGCATTTTACAGTCTTTCACTTATTTGGTAATGGCTGCAATGTCCATACCTGATTCTTCCTCATGGATTTCATCTCCTCATTCATGGCTTGGATCCATTTTTCCTTCTCTAGACATTCAATTGCTTCCTCGAATGTTTGTGGTTCTCCATTGATTCCACAAAACTCTTCTGACATAAAAATTGCGCTGCCTGGCACAAATCTTGCTGCCGCTCTTTGTTCTCTTGTCAATCTTCTAGGAGATCTTTCTGATTCTACAATGCTCTTGCATTTATCTGATCTACTAGCTCCGAAACCAGTTCGGTTTACATGTGTTGTAACAGTAGGCTGGCTTGTGAATCTTTCTTCATCTGATTCATCACTCGAATCAGACGCAACTCGAACATCTTCATCTGAGTGTTTGTCCTCTGCTCCCTCTGTCACAGTTGGTAGATCATAGTACTGTCTTTCAAGGACTTCATAACTGATAGGATCATCGGTGGCCATTATTCTGATCTCATCAAATTTGACATCTCTGACTGTCTTCACTATGTTTGTCTCTGGCATATAGACTCTATAGTATGACAAATGATTGTCATATCTCACAAGATATCCTTGTTCTACTTTCTCATCAAGCTTCTTTCGAAGCTTGTTAGAAACATGTGCAAATACTGCACAGCTAAAGATTTGAATATGAGTCAGATTAGGTTTTTTCCCCCACCATAACTTGTGTGGTGTTGTGTGAGGAACACTAGAGTTTATTGTCTTATTCTAAATGTAAGCAGCTGTAGCTACTGCTTTAGCCCACAACACTCTTGGAGCCTTCGAATAGGCCATCATGCATCTAGCAGCTTCCATTAGAGTCATGTTCTTTCTTTATGTAACACCGTTGTGCTGCGGTGTGTAAGATGCAGTTCTTCTGTGAATGATTCCACGATCATTGCAGAAATTAGTAAATTGGTTTGAGATGTATTCTCCACCTCGATCTGTTCTGATCTGCTTCACTTTATTTCCAGTGCATCTTTCTGTCCAATTCACATACTTTGTGAACTTGTCAAATGCTTCTAGTTTATTGTGAATGAAGTAGACTCTGGCAAACTTATTGTATCATCAATAAAGGTAATATAATATTTCAAGCCTCCTATTGAGATCACGTTGAAAGGTCCACATATATCAAAATGTACTAGCTCCAAAATCTTGGTCGTTCTGTAGGAGTCCTTGACAAAATGAGTACGTGACATCTTACCCTTCAAACATGCATCACAGGTCATTGAACTAGTTGCATTCAAGATGCTCACCCCTATGATTGCTCCATGATGGCTTGCTTGATATAGTGCCATTGAATTCATATGGCATAGTCTCCTGTTCCATAGAGTATTTGGCGAATCATCATGAGTCTGATGCAATTGATCTACAGGTAGGTGTACCTTCAAGTGATACATGATGCCTTTTCTTCTACCTTGAGTGATCAATGTACTGGTACTTGCATCAACAACATTGCATGCTTCGTCTGAGAACGCTACACGCATCCCTGCATCAGCTATTCTTGCCACTGATAGCAAGTCTTGCTCCAGTGTAGGCACGAACAGAACATCTTTGAGTCGTTTGTCTTTGCCATTCGTGTTTAGCCACAGTGAACCAATACCATTCACTTGATGCTTTGATCCATCTCCAAGAATGATAAATCTTGATGGATTTGCACTTCGAAAATCAGACATGATCCGTCTTTATGTGACGAAGTGTGAAGTAGCTCCTGAATCTGAAGAAACAAAACGTTTTTACAAAGCTTTGCTAGCTTTTAGCCCTCTACTTGACGAAGATGTTCGCAAACACGAAAGTCAAGAGACACGAAGCACAAAAGTTTTGCGAACACCTGATGGGAAGATACGAACATGAAAGATTCGCGAACGAGAATCTTTTGTGGTCCAACACGAGAAAGTCAGACGGCGGAAATAAAACCAATGACACGACATGAACAATGTCGCAAAACCTTTCTGCCCTCACGCTCGAAAGAGTACCAGCAAAGATCATACAAGTACCCAAAAGTACAGATGTCTGATATGATGGCATGACATCAGCATATACACTCTATGTCGTGGCTAATCTGCCACTCTTGTAATTTCCTGATTAGTAGTAGATGCTTAATCACTCTAATCTTAAAGTTACATAGAGCGACTATATACTTACTGGATGTTACTTGACACACACACACACACACACACACAAAAATAGTCTGATTCTAGTAAGCAATCATTAGAGAAAATATGGGCCCAAAGAGGGCCCTATAAGAAATGCCATGTAGGAGAGAGAAATAACTATAAAGTAATTATAATATCATTTTCTAACTTCTTTACGCATCTTCCCGCACTACTTTCCATGTAAATGAATGCACCTTAATTTAGTCACATCAAACTTCACTGGTGTTTAACCACAATTAGAATATAATTTTTCAAAATGCTGAAATATTCCCTCCCAATAGTTGGGAACACTCAAAAATTTGAATTAGGAGTGACATTTCTGAAAAAAAACCTACGCCATCTCTATCTCCAGCAGAGTTGTAAGCGCCATCTCCAGTTTTGTTATTGTCATTGTCTTGTTTGTTACTATACTATTGTACTGATGACAAAGCTTTATCATCTTCATGTGGATCTGTCACCAGAATATGCTCCGCTCAGGATGAGAAATTCGAAGCAACCCAAATTGTCAATTTCTGATATGGTCCGATACAGGGAGGAAAAGTTAAAACATGTAGATTTATGGTCATCAAGAACATTGTATCCTATTGATCCATGTTCATTGCAACATCCAGGTTTTCATTCGGTGAGTCAATTAATAATCTATATGTGTCATAGTAAAAATGGCCTTTTGGGTTACTGTGAGAATTTGATGCTCTATGGGAATGCACATTCAATGCAAAGAATACATTATTTGGAAGAGGAATCAAGGAAAATATCAAAGGAGTGCGAAGAAAAATTTACAAAGATGAAAACTTGTTTGGACGAAAATGAGATGCTCAAGGAGGAGATCCAAAGGTTGAAATCTTCTTTGCATCATTATACAACTAGTAATGATGAGATAAAAATTGCATTTCAATCCATGCGTATCTCATATTTGTCTCTTGTTAAAGATATGGATGTGCTCAACAGAAAGGTCTGAAGAAATAAGAGGAAAAGACTGGTAAACAAGGATATATGTGATCTATCATCCATAGGAGGTCATAGAAAAAGACGAATCTATGCATTTAAGTAAGTTATAGCTTATTTGGTACTGAAAATTGCTTGAACTTTTTGATTTACTCATAATCACTAATTTTGTTATTTATTCATTTCAACTTTCTGTTGATTTGCTTATTATATACTGCTGTAAATACTATGAGTGTCCTAATTTCTACTGACATTTTCATGAACATTAAAGTTTGCAATGCAGATCAGCATTGGTTGTTGAAGACCATTTGGCCGATGGGATTTCAATTGGAAACTCACTAGGCTCTATCTTGACTTCTAAATCTATGAAATCAATGTTAAATAATAACAAATTGAAAGATTAAGACTTCAGTTACTGATAGCATCATGGATGAAGTTGGAAAAATATTAGACACTACATTGCTTCAGGGGGCATGTGACTTTTCTAGCATCAGTAGGGAAGCATATGCAACAATGTTTAAGATGATAAAAGAGGCATTTGCATAGGTAAATATTAAAAAGTTTCCAATCCCACGACCATTTCATCTTTAAAAAAAAAAAGACATGTTAAATCATGGTATGCAGACAATAGTTGGTAATCCATCTCATATCAATGTAGTGTATTGCTCGAAACGAGAAAGTCTAGCATATAACAATTCTAACAATTTATTTATTAACATTAATCAGTTATTAACATTCATCATAAATTTTTACGGTATTACAAATGAGAATGTCAATAACAAGTTGATAGTTGAGAAATCACATGGAGGGAGTTCCACTCAATATTCCTGGAATTGGCACTTTCAACATTGAATGGCATTTAGCAGGAGGTCTGAAGACATTAAAATGTATGTTCAATGTATCTCATGGTGCTAACTCTAAACACCCTTGTTTGTACCACATGAAAATAGCAAAAGACATGACAAGGAGTACAGGAATATCAAGAGATCGAGAAGATCCTAATTGGAAACCTATACTACCGATTCCTCTACGAAATGTTCATATATGTACATTGCATGCAAAGGTGCATATTATAGAAAAAATAATATATCTGCACATCTTGTTTGCATGGAATTCCGAGCCAGAGGCCTCTGCAAAGGAAGCTATTTCCAGATCAGAGGATGTGTTGTCCAAAGCAGGCTTACATAAAGGCCATGTTAAAATAAAAAAAACATGACAAGTTATCAGGTAAAACAGAAAACATTCCATGCAAGCCGAGCATTGGAGGATCTAAAGCTCAAAGATTTTTATCAAATTATTCTGGCAAACAATCTAAGGTTCAATACACGGTTTGGAAAGAAATCATTGCAGCAACTCAAGATTTCGAAGAAGAAGGTTCTACTCGTATACACAAAGTAGAAGTTTGAAAAAAGTTAGACAACATGGTGAAATACTTGAGAAAAGATAAATTTTCAAATACTGATGTTCAAATGATACAGAAAACAACCAATGAATTTGTGGATGCAGTTCAGAGTGCATGGGGTGTTGATCATATAACATATTATATGGTAAGATTTTGATTTTACACTACGATAGACAAATATGTGCAATTAAATTAGATACTTTTGGTACTGATTTTATATTTTTATGACATGCAGCACATATTACGACATCATTTGACATTCTTTGCAAGAAATAGTGGAAGTCTTAGCATATGGTCATCGCAAGGAATGGAAAAATCTCATTGGCAAGCAAGAGCGGCATTTCATAAAAGTACACAACATGGCGAGACTAGCACAAAAAACAGCTATATACTGCAACTTTTATTCGTCATAATACAAAATCGACGGATTACAAAAAATTTCAAAAAGCATGCACATTTATACAAGCCAGTAGGCTATAGACACACAATAAAATTTTGTATATTAAATTAAAATATCTACAAAGTACAATTCAGCAGTATCTAATCTGCTTTTGATATTTTTTCCAATGAAAGTTGCAATTTAGATTCATGCAACAATTTTCTTCTTTCGTATGGATCCATTAGCTCATAATTTTCATGCTTACTCAGATCAACGTAAGTAGCATACACTACAAAATGAGATGATCTGAACATGAAATTCATTGGTCCATATCCTAAAATTTTAACCACAATAGTTTTCTTTACAAAAATTATTTTATGCACTTTATGAAAATTATGTCCTCCAAGAAAATGAGACAGTGCCTTGATTGCCATAATCATAGTTTCACCATGTTGATGAAACTTTGAATGGACAACACTTATCTCATTATTCTTAAAGGACTTTAGATATTGTCCGAGTGCATGATCTCTTGAAAATCCTCCCGTAGAAGATCTCTGCCCTCCTCGACGAATTGCGAAATTATCAAGAAAAATTGTTTCCTGAAATGATAAAAAACAAAGTAAGCTCCAATATATAATCTGACATAACAAATCTACTAGTACTTGATAAGAGACAAAAAGTTACGCGTTCGGCTTTGTCTTCTCTGATTACTGTCTGTCCATCAATATTATGTCCACCTTTCGATGCCTAGATCTATATTTAGGATCATACATTTTATTAAGATATCCAAATATGGATGGCCGCAGCCACAATATCTGCAAAGTGGCATGTAATCTTGTCCCTACCTCTTGTTAGGACAATCGATGATAGGATGATTTCCACCACACCATAAAATTTAATAGGGTGCTTAGTACCCATCTATGAAGTTTATCACATCTCATCCAATAATTTAGAGGGGTTCATAAGACTGTTCAATAATTTCAAGTTCATGCATAGCTGCATTCACATTGGTTGGTGATTTAGGAGGTTTGACAATTATTCCTCATTGTTCGTTAGTCGGCGGTGCATGAAGCACAAGAGGTGGTCAATTTTAGTTTGGAGCATATGGACATTGCCTTTGGGTTGTACCCGTTGTTGATTCGGCACTATTGTGTAGCCGCTTATTTTTTAGGGTCGTATCTACACTCGAAGGTATCGTGACAAGCTACATTGAGATTCACTATTTGCTGATAGTGAATCTCAATGTTCTTCCATAAGTTCGATTGCTTCGCCAATATCTCTGCATTTGATCTCGAGCTCAAGTCTTTTACGTACCTGCATAAACTAATACAAAGTTAGTTAGAAATAGTACAGAGTTTGTATTAGAAAGTTTTGATTGAAACTATTCATAAAAGATCGAGTGTTTACAGTTACTTATGAGTTTACCATTGAAAATGAATCTGAAGTCTGAAAGTACATCGTCTTGTACGAGCAATAGTTCCCACCGGATGTAGTTTAGACTCCAATCTTCTTCCACCTCAGCACATGTCAAAACGACATCATTGTATATAATCTCAATATTTTCTCATTTTGAATGTCCACTGGCTTCCAAGTCTTGATCAAGTGGCACCCATTTACCTTTATTTTTTTTCCATCTTTGATAATAAAAACATAAGCTCAACATTTGTTTTTCGATTTGATAACGGAAGCACATGGAAGACATTTTAATTCTGCATTCTATTTCTCCATCTGATCTTCTGTCCCAGCCTTCATCCATAAGTTCAGATAATAAACTATCTGATAAATTTTTGCATACAAACATCGTTGGGGTTTTGTGTATATTGACACTTGAAAAGAGATCCACAAATATATTGAAGGAAATAAACCAACCCAATCTGACTGTTTTTTATCCCGTGCTCATTTTTAATGAATTTTTTACATCATTATATATCTTGCAACAAAATGATTCTGAAACTGTAGCATCTGGTGCAATCTATTCATCACTTTCAAAGCTAGGTAATGGAATTGGTACTATTTGTCCAAAAAAAAAATTTGTATTAGGAATGCACATTGATTCATAAAAAAAGATTCCACTATCAGCTAGATCTTTTGCAGTTCTACCTCGATATTGTAGTTGTCCAATATCAGTGTGAATACATCTAACACACCTGCTAAAGATCCGCTCCGCTCTCATTCATTTATGTTGGATGGATATAAATCTGCAAGAGAAAAATGATCAGATTGGCAAGTTTACTATTAGATATTTATGAATGACAAAAATCAAAGTATCAAAACTATCAATACTCATCAAAACCCAAGAGTTTTTTGAATATTTTCTTGGCACCCATAATCCATTATCATCTGTCTCGTTGAATAGAAGCATAGAGTCGATTGAGGAGCATGGCTTCCTTGATGGTGCCATTTGTAATTTGCATGCAAAAATTTGAAACAATAAACTATGAATCTGAAAATTTGTGTAGACAAAAAGCCATGAATCTGAAAAAAAGTGTTGGCGAAAATTTGAAACAATAATCTATTTGGCGCCACAAATTAACTCTGGTTATCCCTGTTAACCATGGTTTGACAATGCATATACACTAATGGTACATCGATTTTCTCATCTCAACCATCTGTCATATTCATTTTCAATATTTTTGGGTCTCTTCGGACAGTGATGAGCTGGAAGGGCAGGCCTCATCAACCAATAGCATTTCCACATGCTAGCCGACGAACCATCAATATATCTAAAAAGTTTTTATTTTATTTATATTTGGAAAATTCTACGTTACATAGAACCCCGAAGCTAAGGTTTCAATTGGTCCACATGGCAATGAAAATAAGAAAAATAAATAAAAAAACATTTTTTTCAAAGGCCCTCATCGGGCTCTAAGTTTCTCTAATGCAACACGAAATACAGACAAGAAGTCTGCGTGCGAGCGAGACGAGTTCTGTGATCAGGATCCATAGAGATCCACAGGTCCGCTAGTAAGCGAGACATCCACTCGTGAGAAAACTGTATTTCTCTCACGCCAACGCACTGCGTGGATCTACATGCAGTGCTTGAATAATCAAAGAAAAATCAATAGATGATCTTGTAGCCATTGTACACATGTCAATTTATGATGTATGGTCTTGAATGCAAATGTGTCTACTGTTATTCGTGTGTCTGATTCTCTTATTCATTTCAATTGGTTGAACTTGTTGAATGCTATATTAAATTATAAATGTAGATCAGCAGTGCTTGACTACATTCTGGAGGAATGTAGCAGCGATTCAGCTGGCAGTGTCCAGCGACCGCATCTGAACTCCATCTGAAACACGTTGAATCGTGATTGCTTCACTTTCGCGATTGTCTATCAACTATTTTGCGACCGTGAATTTGTCAACAATGGTATCAGAGCCTACCTATATTGTCATAATCTGACATAACCAAGAAGCTATCAGATCCAGGAGGCCAAGCATTCAGACAAATAACCATCAACAAGAGAACAGACTCCAGAAGCAATGGCTTCAATCAACAGCATGCAGACCAAAATCTACACAATTCTTGATTCTTCAAGATCTGACTTTCTAGCCTGAAAAATTAAGACATCACTCATACTCAAGGGCGAAGGTTTATTCCCTTGGGTGGATGGCACAGAAGAGATGACTACAACATCAAGCAAGCAGCTAAGCGAGTGGAGGGAGAAAAATGACAAGGCAGTAGCCTTGCTATCATTTTCCATCAAAGATAGTCTCACACTTGACCTGGCTACATTTTCCAAAGCTAAGGAGATGTGGGATACATTGCTCACAAGATTTCAGACGAAATCAAAAAGTCAAATCATGATGCTGGAAGATCAGCTGACGAATCTATAGTGGGATGGGAATGACCTCACTTCTTTCTTAAGGAAGGTGAAGGATCTATTCCTATCACTACATAGCTCTGGAGCAGAGAATGCAGTGTTAGCTGAGAAGCAGCTCACATACCTATTGAGAGCCTTACCTAGATCATTCCAAATGACGAGAACCCTGCTCACGAAATATCCTACCATGAACCTCGAAAAGGCGATTGTCGAGATCCAAGAGGAAGTCGAGGCCAGAGAACATCTTGATCACAAAGATGGTTCTGACCAGGCCCTCTGCGGCAATAAAAAAGAAATCCAAGAAACAACTCAAGCCTAAGATGGAGTCAAATCAGAGGCAAGATTGTGACCAGCAAGTAGAGGGGACCAGCAAAAGCAACTAGAAGAGCAAAGGGAGGTTGAAGCAACAAGGTGCAGACAAGAAAACCTGTGTGAGAGGCAGAAGAGACGGGCATACAGTATATACATGCTGGCTCAATCCCAAGATTGAGTGTATCCATTGCCGCCACAAGAAGGGTCATGCAACCGTGGATTGCCACCAAAACCCGAGAAACAAATCAACACAAAAAAGAAATAGACAGGAGAACAACAACAGTTCATCCTATGTCGAGGAGCCTGAAAGCTCGAAGATGGATGAAGAAATAACGAACAAAAACTGTTCATCTGCCTACATCTGTGAAGACATGTGTGCAGCGTCAACATCTGACACACATGAGGTGATCCTAGACTCAGGAGCCACCTCACACTTCGTGACATCAAGACGAATAATGTCTGATTTCAGAAGTGCAGATCCTTCAAGATTCATAGTTCTTGGAGATGGATCTAAGCATCAAGTGAACGGTATTGGTTTATTATGGCTCAACACCAATGGCAAAGACAGACGGCTCGAAGACGTTCTGTTCGTGTCTACACTGCAACAAGACCTGCTTTATATAGCAAGAATAGCTGATGCAAGGATGCGTGTGACATTTTTTGACGAAGCATGCAACATGATTGATGCCAGTACCAGTACTCTAATCATTCAAGACAGAAGGAAAGGAAATCTATATCATCTGAAGGCATGCCTATCTGCAAATCAGGTGCATCAGACTCATGATGACTAGCCAGACACTTTGTGGCATAGAAGACTCTGCCACATGAACTCAATGGCACTTTACCAAGTAAGCCATCATGGAGCGATAACATGGGTCAACATCTCGAATGCAACCAGTTCGACCACCTGTGATGCATGTTTGAAGGGCAAGATGTACACACTCCATTCATCAAAGACTCCTACAGAATTACTAAAATTCTGGAGTTAGTGCATTCTGACATTTGCGGACTTTCAATGTGATCTCAATAGGAGTTTCAAAATATTATGTAACCTTCATCGATGATTATAACAAATGCGTCAGAGTGTATTTTATTCAGAATAAATCTGAAGCACTTGATAAATTCACAAAATATGTGAATTGGACTGAGAGATGTACAGACAATAAGGTTAAGCAAATCAAGACAGATCAAGGTGGCGAATTCATCTCGGATCGCTTTACTGACTTCTACAATGATTGTGACATCATTCACAGAAGGACTGGAGCCTACACACCATAGCACAATGGTGTTGCTGAACGAAAGAACAGGACCCTGATGGAAGCCGCCAGATGCATGATGGCCTACTTGAAGACTCCAAGGGTACTGTGGGCTGAAGCAGTAGCTAGAGTCGCATACATCCAGAACAGGACAGGCAAGTCTGGTGTCTCTCACACAATATCACACGAACTATGGTGGGGTAGAAAGCCCAACCTGTCTCATGTCAGAATCTTTGGCTATGCAGCTTATGCACATATTCCTAATAAGCTTCAAAAGAAACTTGATGAGAAAGCTGAACAGGGACTTCTGGTAGGTTATGACAACAACTCGACATACTATAGAGTCTACATACCAAACACGAACACTCTGAGAACAGTGAGAGATGTGAGATTTGATGAGAGTAGGACAATGGCCAATGACAATCCTGTCAGCTACGAAGTTCTGGAGAGGTAGTACTATGACTTGTCGCAAGTGACAGAGGGAGCAGAGGACGAATACAAAAACAAAGATTTTTGAGTCATCTCTCATTCGAACGATGAATCTGAAGAAGAAAGATTCGAGAGACAGCCTACTACTGCAGTTCCTATAAACCAGGATGGTTCCGGACCTAGAAGAGCAGACAAAGGTAAAGTCATTGCTATCCCAAGAGGATCTCCTAGAAGGTCGACAAGACCATGAAGAGCGCCAGCAAGATATGTGCTAGGCAGCTCAGCTTTCACATTAGAAGAGTTTTGCGGATTCAGTGGCAAACCACAGACTTTTGAGAAAGCGATTGAAAGTCTAGAAAAGGACAGCTGATCCAAGCCATGAACAAAGAGATGGAGTCCATGAGGAAGAACCAGGTATGGACGTTGGAGCCATTACCACGTAAGCGCAAGACTGTCAAATGCAAATGGGTTATCAAGCTCAAATATGGACCAGATGGGAATGTAACGAAATACAAGACAAGACTAGTAGCAAAGGGATTTTCTCAGAGATATGGTATTGATTACTCTGAAACACTCTCTCCTGTCATCAAACATTTGTCCCTACATTTGTTATTTGCATATGCAGCAACATTGTGGACGAGAAGACAGCCTTCTTGCATGGCGAGCTAGACAAAGAGGTCTATATGGATCAACCCCTATGATATGTCTCAAATTCACTTCCTGACTATGCATGCAGAATGCATAGAAGTATCTATGGTCTGAAACAATCAGCTTGACAATGGTACAAGAAGAAAGATCAAGCCCTGAAATCACTAGGATTCAAGCCTTTGTTGGTTGATTCCAATGTATATGTCAGAGTTACAGCTGGGCAGATCATCATTGTGTCTGTGTATGTGGACGACACTCTGATACTCTGTAGGAGTGAACAACTGATCGCTGAAGTGAAGACAGACATCTCAAAACATTTCAAGATCGTGGATCGGGGAGAAGCCAGGTGTTACCTAGGCTTGCAAATTGAAAGGGACTTTGAGGGAGGTAAGCTATACCTTCACCAATCCAGATACATCCAAAAGATCCTAGAGATTTTTGGATGTTGAACTGTAAAGGAGCGAATACTCCAATGCTCGCAGGGACGGTGCTGACAAATGATGACTCACACCTTACAGAACAAAGAGAACAAATGCAACACATGTCTTGATATTGCTTATGAAGTATTCAGGATGAGCCAATTCTACATGAATCCAAGCTTGACACATTGGAAGATTGCAAAATGAATTTTGCAATATCTTCAATTAACG
Source organism: Diphasiastrum complanatum (assembly GCA_029204225.1). Taxonomy (NCBI): domain Eukaryota; kingdom Viridiplantae; phylum Streptophyta; class Lycopodiopsida; order Lycopodiales; family Lycopodiaceae; genus Diphasiastrum; species Diphasiastrum complanatum. Next base: position 31,632,719 of record CM055114.1, read on the forward strand.
AGGGATTATGGCTTGTGCTATTGTCGTGATGCAGGTTTCAAGATACTTTCCTATAGCGATGCTAGTTGAGCATCTCTCAAGGACGATTGTAAAAGCGTCTCATGAGGATGCGCCATCGCATCAGAAGCAGCAGTTCTCTGGGTCAGCAAAAAGCAGAATATGTTGCAACAACAAAAATGGCCAACGAGATAATTTGGCTAAGGCAGTTCCTGGATGAATTGGGCGAAACAAGGAACGAGCCTTTGGTCCTGCAGATGGACAACACCTCTACAATACACCTCACGAAAGATCCTATGTTCCATTCCAGAATTTGAGAGATAGATGAGCAGTCTTGGGATCATAAAGCGATCATGCTTTGAGAGGGAGCTGAAGAAACAAAACGTTTCTATTTACAAAGCTTTGCTAGCTTTCAGCCCTCTTCCTGACGAAGATGTTCGCGAACACAAAAGTCAAGAGACACGAAGCATGAAAGTTTCGCGAAAACCTGACGGGAAGACACGAATACGAAAGATTCACGAACGAGAATCTTTTGCGGTCCAACACGAGAAAGTCAGACAATGGAAACAAAACCAATGACGCGACACAAAAAACGTCGTGAAACTTTTCTGTCCTCATGCTCCAAAGAGTACCAGCAAAGATGATACAAGTACCCAGAAGTATAGATGTCTGATCTGATGGCATGATGTCAGCAGATACACTCTAGGTCGTGGCTAATCTGCCACTCTTGTAGTTTCTTGATTAGTAGTAGATGTTTAATCACTCTAATATTAAAGTTACATAGAGTGACTATATATTTATTGGATGTTACTTGACACACAAAAAAAAAATAGTCTGATGCTAGTAAGCAATCAAGATGAAATATAGACAAGAAGTTTGCTTGCGAGCGAGAAGAGTTCTATGATTAGGATCCATAGAGATCCACAGGTCCGCTAGTAAGCGACACATCCACTTGTGAGAGAACTGCATTTCTCTCACACCAACGCACTGTGTGGATCTGCATGTAGTGCTTGAAGAATCAAAGAAAAATCAATAGATGATCTTCTAGCCATTGCGCACATGTCAATTTATGATGTATGATCTTGAATGCAAATGTGTCTGTTGTCATTCGTGTGTCTGATTTTGTTGGATTTACTCCTCCTCTCCTAAATCCCAATTTTAATCTGTCTCCATTCATGCTACATATTTTTCTAACGTTGTCACGTAGTCTATATTTTCTACACGCAAATTCTCACAGATGAAGAAAAGGCAAATGAATCGCGACACTGTGTTCTTAAGGTAATGGTGACAGGCAAAAAGGGGACACTATCTTACTGAATGCCAAAGGTGCCCTAACAGATAAGACACCCTGTGAATCTTATCCTAAGGCCATTCGTAAGAGTGACGCACTTTTGCATCATCACCAACGTTCACTTCAGTACTGGCTGACGTCGCACCCTTTTTACGCTCACCTCATACAGTTGCGCTAACAAATTGGACAACGATTGCAGCCACCCACAATCTCCTACAGACAACACATCCACTTTGTACTTTCACATCTGCACACCTGTAATATTATGTATATATATATTGGATACCAGTTGTGTATTCGATGATGATGATTAGATGATCAAGTGAGTGAAGAAGAGACTAAGAGAAGATGTTTCATTCCTCATTACAGATAGAAATAAGCTTTGTAGGGCACGAGGTTTTGTCTGCTACAGTCTTGTGCTCTACCGCATTATTGACTTGTATACTTGATATACTTAATCTGATACAGTTTATTTGTTTTGCATTTTAGGTCTGTCAATATTGCTATGCTTATTCTTCATTCTGTCTGATCTTTCTTGTTGCTCTTTTTGGTAATAGATGATCAACTTTTAGTCTTGTCTTTTGCGAATAATTCACAACTAATTCTCAGTCGAGCACAGTCTAGCTCTTCGCGAATCATTCACGACAGATAATTTGTCTTGCAATTTGCGACAAATTATTCATCTAGTGCTTCATCCATTTGAATCTTTGGCTACGTAATCTAGAATGACTGTGATTTCTATCACTAAAGTTCTATTCATTCTGATAGGCGTAGTCATGCTTAGGGAGAGAGTCATTTAACTCATTCCGCTGCGCACGAGCATTTTCTGTTCGAGTTCGCTTCTTGTTCGTTTCTCGTTCGTGTTTGTCATTTATTCTTCCTCTCTCTCTCCTAACATGGTATCAGAGCAATCTTTATAGCTTGATTAGCTCCCATAGTACAAGACTCTATGATCCGATAGAGTAATTGTTTTCTTGTTCTACATTTTTCAGTATTGCTCTAAAGCTAGAAAGTGAAATGAGCTTAAATGATCACGTGAATCGTATGAAGTCAATAATGAATCAGCTTGCTGGAATTGGTTCTAATGTTTCTGAAGATGATGCTATGGCCGTATTATTAAATAGTATGTCGGCTGAGTATAGTAATGTCAAACTTGCCTAATCAGTCATTAGAAATGATGATAGCTTCATTACTTGAAGAAGAACGTAGGATGCAACATTCTGTTGTTACAATCTCTTCAGATGAAGTCGCTTTGTTTACTAAATGAAAAGCTAATCAGAATAGTAAATCTAAAAGTGATGAAGGCTGTTCTAAGAGTAAAAAGAACGTTAAGTGCTTTTATTGTGGAAAGATGGGACAATATAAAAATCAATGTTTGAAGATGAAAGCGGCTCTTAAGTCAAAGAAGTCCACTGAAAGTAATAAAGAAAAAGAGGAAGTGGACCTAACAGCTGTAGCTGAACAGTCTTATGACAAAGCAGATGCTTGGTAATAAGTTTGTGCACATGTACTTTATCTTCTATGGGATTCAGAAAGTTGTTGCAGGATTGCTAAACTTGGAATAGATATCTTAGAAGATGGTTCCTTGGATGCAGAACTAAGGTGATATCTTCTATATGAGGTAGTTTTGCGGATGCATTTGCAGTTTCAGGGAAGGATATTATCCTTGGCCATTAGAGGAGTTCTAAATCCAAAAAAGACCCTTTGTAAAGATTCTTTTTATATTTTTTCTCAAATGTTTCTTACATATGGACCAATCAAAACACTCAAATTTGAAATCTACGTAACGTAACTTTTTGAGTCCACATTTTGATTCCATACTAAAAATGGCATACTTGTTTAGTGGTAAGTCCAAATTTAACAAAGTTTTGTGCATTGGAAAGCGCTCAACAAGGGCTTTCCAATGATATGCTAGATGACATACTTTTGAGCTACGACTAAAAAGTTATGGCAAGTCAAAAGTATTAGTGTTATAATATTTTAATAAAAAAAAGGCATCTTGCACGAATTTTTAAAGGGTCTTTTTGGAAATCAAAACTCCTCTAATGATAGCTCTTGGACATGATGCAGTGAGCAATTTGTTTTGCAGAATCTAGTGGATGTTTGGCTCAAGGGAGGGTGACGGAATTGTTCCACACATTCTCCATTTGATGACATCAGATTTTTGCACTTATTGCTAGCATAAATGCCACATCAGTAGAGTTAGGAGTATAATGTACTTTCAGTGTGATGTACTTGGAAAGGGGCAAGGGCCTTCCCCATCTATAAACGGCACCCATTGTACTTTATTTTCATGTTCAATAGGAGGAGGAGATTCTACCCAAATGTGATTCAAACATTCTCTCTCTCTCTCTCTCTCTCTCTCTCTCTCTCTCTCTCTCTCTCTCTCTCTCTCTCTCTCTCTCTCTCTCTCTCTCTCTCTCTCTCTCTCTCTCTCTCTCTCTCTCTCTCTCTCTTTTGTAGTTGATGTTGCTTTTGATTTGCGTCTTGTTTCTATTTGATGTTGTTTATGATTTTTGAGAGATTAGAGAGGATAGGATGTAAGCACCTCCCCCATTGTAATCTACTCTTTCTTCTTGCTTGTGGTTAAAGTAGGGTGGCTAGTTAGAGTGTGGGTAGCTTGCAAGCCAACTTCGCAAGGGAAGCACTATTCCCTTGTGAACGAACCGATGCGTGACATGTGAACTAGGCCGCTACACTTTCATATGGATATACAAATCCACACATGACTTTGTGATTTAAGTAGAAGAATCAACATGGTTCAACATCACATTATCAACTCTTGCAAATTATTGATAAGCTTTGAATCCCAGCTTATATGAGAGAATTGGCTCCAAGAGTAAAGCTTCTTTCACCACTAACAGGTCCAATGTAATTCATGTGTTCAATTTCTACATCCATAATCGCAAATTACATCCCAAACCTATGGATAATCTCATAGTTACGAAGATATCTGTTATAAATTCCACTAAATGAATTTCATTCTGAAGATTAATCTGGAATTAAGCAATTATTCTTAGGGATTTTCAAAAAAACCCTACGTACAAAACACGTTTTCAAAGCACATTTACTATTCCTGATGTCCCACTACACCCCCCACCAGAATTTTTTAGTCCCCTGAAAATTTTATTCTAGTAAGGCATAAAGAAGGTTCCAAAACATATAGTGAATGTAAAGTGAATTATCATAGGAAAAAGTTTGAAATGTTTTTTTCCATAAACAAGTTATCCTATAACTGGGCTGAAACCACAGATACACAAAAATCACCCAACATCAATGCTTAATAGCACTAGTCTAAACTTTTGTCTACGCTCAACCATAGGAGTAAACTCATGAAACAAATTCAATTTTTCGATGATTTCTGATTTTCAAGATCAGCTATCCATCATTGGTTTTGGTCTTGGGATCAGTTCGGTCGGGGTGGAGAAAAGACGAAATGTCATACTTGTCTAGAGCACAAGTTTGTGGTAGAAAAGAGGTGTGGGGAATGTTGAGGGCGGTTGCCACCAGCTCAAGATCAAGAGAGATGTCATAGTCATGACACTTGTGTGGTTTTTGGTTAAGTACCTTGGTCAATTGAAATTTTGGCAGTTATAAATAATAGTACCTACGTGGAGAATAGATCATTGTATTCTCTTATGATGTGGATATATGTCCATCTCATGTGAATTTCTCATGATATGTGTCTTGATCTCTGATTTTTTTCACATGGTATCATAGCAGGTTGCATACCAAAGCTTGTGTTCTTACCAAATCTAGAGGTGGATTTGAGGGAGCCATAAACTCTATGAGGATTTGGAGGTGTTGCTAACTCAAATCAAGCATTTTCAACTATAGATATTAGATCTTTGTGATCTAAAAGTCAATTTAGGTCAAATCACTTGTAGATGGCCAAATTTTGAAACCACATACTAGAATGTGGAGACAAAAATTGCTCATGGTAGAGGATGATACATTCTAATAGATGATATATCAAGATTCTAGCTTTTGCATAAAAAGCTTAATGAGTCCAAGTCTACATCTAGGGTCCTAACCCTAAGAAGACAAATCTTTTATAGTATGCAAAAGAAGGATGAAAGTGCTCATGCTTTTGTTTTGAGGGTTAAAGCATTCAATGATGAGTTAGCATGTATTGATGAAAGCATTAAGGAGATAAAACTTGTTCAAGTTGTTCTTAATGGATTGTTGGATGATCATATTAATCTTGTTCAAAGTTTTGCTATTCAAAAGACTTTTCCAAGTATTGTGGAGTTGCAAGAGATTTTGGTGAATGAGGAGTTTAGGCTTCAAGTAAGAGGTGGTTCAACATCTCAAGATGGAAGGCCATGTTCATCAAACGCAAATTCAAGGGCAAAGGCAAAGGCAAGTGGCCAAAGGGTCAAGATCAAGGTGAGTCTTCTACTTTTGTTGGTAAGAAGAAAGATAGGTCAAAGTTAAAATGCTTCTATTGTGGAGTCAAAGGACATTTTGTTAGTGATTGCTTCAAGAAGATGAGAGATCAAGGTGGAGTCTTGTGGTGATGCTTGTTTGATCAAGAGAGAAGATGAATTGATTGCAAAAGAAAAAAGATGAGGTAAATTGTTCAAACTTGATGCTTGTGGTTGTTGCTAACCGGTGGATGTATGGCAAAAGAGCAAATGTCAATGCAAAAGGTGTGGCACAAGAGATTGGGACATCTCAACTACAAGTCATTGGAGGTGATGGCAAAGAGGAAAGTTGTGGGAATCATGTTTGTGAGCAATGTGCTATATCAAAGTCACATAGGTTACCTTAAAAGAGGTCTACATCAAGATCAAGTAAGACTTTCCACCTTATATATTCAAATATTCATGGTGTTACTACAATTAACAATGGAGGTTCTAAGATGTATGTGACTTTCATTGATGATTTTAGTAGATTTTGTTGGGTATATCTACTAAAGAGCAAAGATGAGGTATTTGATGTCTTTTTCAAGTCCAAGATTGCAAGGGAGGTTCAAGTTTCTACAACGATCAAGTGCTTGAGGAGTGACAATGGGGTGAATATATTTCTAACAAGTTCAAGGCTTTTTGTAATGAGCATGGGATCAAGAAGGAGTACACAAGCCCAAGGACACCACAACAAAATGGAGTGGCCGAGAGGAAGAATAGAACTTTGTGTGAAGGTGCCAAAGCCATGAGGTTATGTGATAATCTCCCTAAATATTTTTGGGATAAAGCTTTGTTGTGTGCTAATGTTCTATGCAATAGATGGCCGAGTGTGGTAGTGGATGGAAAAACCCCTTTTGAAGTTTTGTTTGGAAGAAGGCCGAGTGTCAACTTTTTCAAAACTTTTGGATTCATTTGCTATATCAACATCACTCTTGATGATAGAACCAAAGAGGATCCATCTTCAAAGAAAAATGTGTTTGTTGGCTATAGTGAGGTAAGCAAGGCTTACAAAGTTTACATTCCTTCAACAAGGAAAGTGGTCATTGAAAGAGATGTCATTTTTTATGAAGGAAACTTTCTAAAAGTTTTTTCAAGTGGTGGTGTGGACATTGGAATTAACAGTCTTGATGTGAATGACATTGTTGATGGTTCTTTGGATGGTGATGGTGGAGATGCTTCTTCAAGTGTGTCACGAAAGCTTTTTCTTTCTTGTTTTGTGTTTGTCCTCTTTCTTCTGATTTGCGAACAATTTTTTGTCTTTGAATTTTCTTTTTGTGCGGAAGCTCTTACGGGATCCCAGACACTCGAGTACGCATCACAGAACATATTTTATTCTAGAAATCAAGAGACACGACACAAGGCCAAGAGATACACGAAACAGGACAACTATATTGTCAGTTTGATTTCAGAGCAAGATCGTCAGTGTCTCGCTCGTTGGCGGATTGACTCTCTGCTCTTTCGCTGTATTTTGCTCATTGGCAGACTTTCATACACAACTATGGTATTTTTTTTTTCTTACTCTATTCGCTAAGTCTCTCTTTGTTTCTTACAGATCTCTATATCGTTTCAGCTGGGCATGACACTCGTTGAGCTGCCAGTTGGCAGCGCGAAAGATTTTTCTTCATTTGTTTTGTTATTTTCGTTTCGCAGTCCTGGAGGTGAGTTTATGATTCGCGAATCGTTCGTGCTTCGAGTCAAAGACACGTTGACTGTCGCGAATTGTTCTCGTTCTACCTTCGTGTCTTGTTCGTGCTGCGACAAAGTTGCAGGAGTTCACCATTTTTGACACTCCCTCTTGAACCTTGCAGCTTTGTTTGTTTAATCCAATTGCCTCTCTTTGCTTGGTAAAGAGTGGCTTGTTGGGTGGTTTCGTGAGGAGATCTGCAATCATACTTTCTGATTTTATGAATTGTACCTGGAGCTCTCCTTTTGAGATCAAATCTCAAATGTGATGGTACTTCAGAGGAAGAATAGAACTTTGTGTGAAGGTGCCAAAGCCATGAGGTTATGTGATAATCTCCCTAAATATTTTTGGGATAAAGCTTTGTTGTGTGCTAATGTTCTATGCAATAGATGGCCGAGTGTGGTAGTGGATGGAAAAACCCCTTTTGAAGTTTTGTTTGGAAGAAGGCCGAGTGTCAACTTTTTCAAAACTTTTGGATTCATTTGCTATATCAACATCACTCTTGATGATAGAACCAAAGAGGATCCATCTTCAAAGAAAAATGTGTTTGTTGGCTATAGTGAGGTAAGCAAGGCTTACAAAGTTTACATTCCTTCAACAAGGAAAGTGGTCATTGAAAGAGATGTCATTTTTTATGAAGGAAACTTTCTAAAAGTTTTTTCAAGTGGTGGTGTGGACATTGGAATTAACAGTCTTGATGTGAATGACATTGTTGATGGTTCTTTGGATGGTGATGGTGGAGATGCTTCTTCAAGTGTGTCACGAAAGCTTTTTCTTTCTTGTTTTGTGTTTGTCCTCTTTCTTCTGATTTGCGAACAATTTTTTGTCTTTGAATTTTCTTTTTGTGCGGAAGCTCTTACGGGATCCCAGACACTCGAGTACGCATCACAGAACATATTTTATTCTAGAAATCAAGAGACACGACACAAGGCCAAGAGATACACGAAATAGGACAACTATATTGTCAGTTTGATTTCAGAGCAAGATCGTCAGTGTCTCGCTCGTTGGCGGATTGACTCTCTGCTCTTTCGCTGTATTTTGCTCATTGGCAGACTTTCATACACAACTATGGTATTTTTTTTTCTTACTCTATTCGCTAAGTCTCTCTTTGTTTCTTACAGATCTCTATATCGTTTCAGCTGGGCATGACACTCGTTGAGCTGCCAGTTGGCAGTGCGAAAGATTTTTCTTCATTTGTTTTGTTATTTTCGTTTCGCAGTCCTGGAGGTGAGTTTATGATTCGCGAATCGTTCGTGCTTCGAGTCAAAAGACACGTTGACTGTCGCGAATTGTTCTCGTTCTACCTTCGTGTCTTGTTCGTGCTGCGACAAAGTTGCAGGAGTTCACCATTTTTGACACTCCCTCTTGAACCTTGCAGCTTTGTTTGTTTAATCCAATTGCCTCTCTTTGCTTGGTAAAGAGTGGCTTGTTGGGTGGTTTCGTGAGGAGATCTGCAATCATACTTTCTGATTTTATGAATTGTACCTGGAGCTCTCCTTTTGAGATCAAATCTCAAATGTGATGGTACTTCAGAGGAATGTGCTTCATCTTCGAATGGAAGACAAGATCCTGGGACAGATAGATGGCACTCTGAGAGTCCATCATCATCGTGCTTGGCCCCTCTTGTGGTATCCCGATTGCCTCCAACATCATTTGCAGCCACACTACCTCATTCGCCACTTTCGAGGCTACGACATATTCAGCTTCGCAAGAGGATTGAGCTACCAAGGTTTGCTTTTTGCATATCCAGCTGATTGCAGCGCCGCACGCTATCGTACATCCTCCAGTAAAGGACTTGATGTCATCTTTGCAGCTCGCCCAGCTCGCATCACTGTAGTGATGCAGCTCGAATCCTTTCTCCTCGTTTCTAACTCTGTAGGTTAATCCAATATTCTGGGTACCCTTCAGATACTGTAGGATTCGTTTGGCCATTTTCCAATGTGCTAGACCAAGAATGGAACAGAATTGGCTCAATGCGTAAACAGAGAAGGCTAGATCCGGTCTGGTATAGATTGTCAAGTACATCAGACTGCCGATTAAGTTCTAGTAAGGTATATCTGCCATCTTCTATTCTTTCTCTTCTATTTTTTGGCAATCTTGTTTCATGAGCTTGGCTCCAGTTATCATTGGTGTGGCTTTCTCTTTGTAGTCCATTATGTGGTACTGCTTCAGCACTTTTCTGGCGTATTCTGACTGACTCAAGTGCATTTCACCATTTGTTTGATCTCTTCTGATCTCCAGACCTAGGCATTTTGTTGTTTCTCCAAGATCTGTGATCTCGTAGCTTTCAAAAATCTGACTCTTCGTGTCTTTGATCAGCATCAAGGAATTTCCTATCATCAGCGAATCATCCACAAAAGTGGTCAGTATCACAAAATCCTTTCCTACTCTTTTGATGCAGACATTACAGTCTGGTTGAGTGGGGTTGCAGTCTAGAGACTTCAGAAGACCATCAAGCTTTTTGTACCAGACTCGTGATGCCTGTTTTAGACAGTAGATGCATCTCTGCAATCGACAGACATATTGTCTGTTGTCGGGGTCTTCATAGCCTTCAGGTTGCTTCATGAAGATTTCCTCCTCTAGATCTCCCTGGAGAAAGGCTGTTTTTCATCGACTCGATCTCCTCTGACATTGCCTGCTTCCAAAATTCTCCCTCTGGACGCTAGATAGCTTTTTGGTATGTTGTGTGAAAGATTCAACTAGTTTCATCACATTTTGCAATATTTCCATATTTTGCATATTGAGGCTAAAACTTGTTTTAGACTTAGTAGTTGACTTTTCAACGTTCATTAGTCTAAATTTCATTTTCATAAACACTTTTTAAAAGTGTGGGAAAGATAGAATGCGAGTTTGAGTAGATTCAATTTGAATAAGTTGGGTACATTGAATCTAGACCCAAAATTGTAGGGTTAGCATTTTGGTGGGAAAGCCAAGTGGCCAAATAGGGTTTGGACCTGCTATAAAAGCATGTAACTCGTGGAGAGAGTCATCTTCTCTCTTCTCTATCTCATTTCATGCTTATACATGGTCCTCTTGGGTTCTACTATCCATTGGTGCACTATCTTGGTGATTGCTTGCAACTCTATGTGTAGAATGATCTATATTTGCTATTTTTGGATCCACACGTGTGAAATATAGTAGCTTGCTGGTTTTGTACGGACAGCAACAGTACATAATCATTTCATTCAAGTTTGATCAAGTTCTATTAGTTTTTGCATCTCAAATTGTGTGTAGATGCTGATTTTTCTACATTGGTGAAATTGGTAGTGTATTTCTCTTTCTAACCAAAGATCATTAAATTAGATGACTTTTGGTGCATTAGGAAGGTCTCATTGGAGTCTACAAGAAGATATATCAAGTTTCTAGAAATTGCATGTAGAATTTGAGATATTCAATTTTTTGTGATTTTGTCAAAACCCTAATTTTGATTGGATCTCTAGTTTGTGAGGTTACTGAACTTCATTTGAGTGTGTTTCAATCTTAGTAAGTGTCAAGAATCATTAGATTGAGGATAGATCATAGGTTGATCAAGATTTCACTATTCTATGTGTTGATTTTCTAGTTAGAAGTGCTAGAAGAGATTTGAGAGGTTTTTGTGATTTCTTCTTGAGTTCATTTGTTGACATTCAAGAGAGTGCTTTGTGCAATGGAACAGGTTGAAAGAAGAAGATCAGGTCAATTCAACATGGCTACAAGTGGAGGCTTTATGTTGGAGAGCAATGATAGGCTTACCTCAATCAACTATTCTACTTGGAAGGTGAGGATGGAGTCCTTATTGGAGATGAATGAGTTGATGGAGATTGTTGTAGGTGTGGAGGAGAGACCTCAAGCACCTCAAGATCAAGTGAGGTATGACAAGAGAGCAAAGAAAGCTCTACACATGATCAAGATGAATGCTACCAATGAACTTTTCAAGGAAGTTGGTAAGTGCACATCATCTTTGGAGGCTTGGGAAGCTTTGAAGAAGCTTTATGAATCCAAGTCTATATCAAGAGTGCTTACTCTTAGGAGGCAAATATTTCAAAGTTTTCAAAAGAAGGAAGAGAGTACTCATGCTTTTGTTTTGAGGGTTAAAGCATTCAAGGCAAGGGAGATCTCATTGGTGAGCTTATTGAGGTTTGTTATGGACTCAAGAGGGCTAGATCTATTAGGTTTGATACTCATCTTTACCTACTCTACTTCATGTTGGATGGAAAGTTTGGAATCTATCTTTTGATTTATGATGGTGACATTGGTGACATTGTTTTCACTAACCTTTATGGAAGATCAAGATCAAGCATTGATGAGATCTTGTTGGATCTAGATCATATGTTTGAGAGGGAGTGTTTCCAGAGGTTCAGGTCTGAAGATATTCATATCTTTGATATATTTGATGATCAAGAGAAAGATAAGCAAGTGGAAGCGACTCACTTTGCTTTACTCACATGTTTTGAAGAATTTTCTTGTGTAGATGATGCTATGCAAGTGGATATTGGTGCTCATGGTTTTCATACTGGAAAATCAACTAATGGATCTGGAAAAAAAAGTTTGTTCAATGACTTTGATGGTCAAGAGGAAGATCAAGAGGTTGGTCTCAAAGGGCTTCAACAACACAAAAGGAAAGGCGGCAATTTGGAGCTAGTCAAGAGCATCAAAGGAAGGGTTTTTGACAAAGATGTTATGGATCTGTTTTTGCAGCTTATTGAAGACTCAAGTAAGGTCAAAGTAGCAGAAAGGAAGTGTTGTTCAAGTTTACTTTACTTGTTCTATCTCATGTTTGAGCTATTTCATATGGATGTGTGCAAATTGTCAAGATATGGACAAACTAGCTACATTGTCTTATTGTTGGAGTTGTACTAGCATTTTTTGCGTTTTGCTAATGGAAATGAAGCTAATGGAGGTTCATTATGTCACTCATTCATGGCCATGTCATCAAGGTTTGATGATATCTTGTGGCAAGATGGAGATGGAGGCTCATTCATGGAGTTTTATGGTGGAGATATATCAAGGAGGAGACAAGCAAGCAAATGGTCATCACTCACATTTATTGTTTGGTTGCTATAAATATTCAGAGAGTTCAAAGTTTGAAACATGGAGAAATCATTTCATTCACATTCTATTTGGTTCTTCATGTTCTAGTTATATCTTGATGTGTAAAATTGATGTAAGAGATAGTGAAGCATCCAATTTGGACACAATTCTCTATATCAATTATGAAAGATACTTTAGAACCTTAGAAATAAGATATTTACTTAGGATGGAGATCATTCTAAAGTTGGATCAAAGTTCTATTGTCAAAACTATGCCAAACCTAGTTGAAGAGGGAGTGTGAGAGATTTCAACTAGTTTAGTCTAGTTTAGTCATATTTTGGTAAATTGTCAATAAGAGGCCAAAACTCATTTTAGACTTAGAGATAAAATTTTTGAAGTTATATTAGTTTAAAATACATTCAATAAACACTTTTTGAAAGTGTGGGAAAGTTGGTAGTCGAGTTTGAGAGAGATTCAAATTTGAACTTTGGGTACATTGAATCTAGACCTAAGAATAGTAGGGTTTACATTTTGGAGGGAAAGCCAAGTGGCCAAATAGGGTTTAGAAACTCTATAAAAGGATGTAACTCATGGAGAGACACATATTCTCTCTTCTCTCTCTCATTTCATCATTATAAATGGTTTTGTCATCTTCTCGAGGCAAGTGTTGCCGTCGAACAAAACTCAAATGTCTAGATCTGCCATCTTGGAGACAGATAGCAGATCCTTTCTGAGTCAGGACACATAGAGCGCTCTTGGCAGTTTTGCTTGGCCTGACAATGTTTGTAGCTATAGAGAGCCAATGCCTTTGACATCGTGTCTGCTTCCATTGCCTAGAATCACTGCTCTGTCGTTTTTTAGTTCATGAAAGTTGATCAAGACCTTCTTGTTGCAGGTTATGTGAGATGTTGCTCCTGAATCAATGACTACATCGTAGTCATGTTCAGAGTAGCTTGTCGAAGCTTCGTCGAGTATCATAAAAGCTTCGTCACCTCTTTCAGCATCCTTTAATGACTCTAAAATGTTTGTCTTTTCAGCTTTGTTTTCTTTTTTTTGGGTTGAATCTGCAGTCGTATGTAGAATGTCCTTTCTTCTTGCAGTGCATGCAAGGTATTGCTGGATTGAACTAGCATTTGTTGGTCGTATGGCCTGGTTTGTGACAGTGATCGCAAGAAGAAGATTGCTGATTCGAGGACTTCATCTTCTCGAATCTTGGCTTGTTTTTGTTCTTCTTCTTTCCTTTCATGAAGAGAGCCTTATCTGGATCACTGCTTCCCTCTCCTTCGTCTCTCATCAGCGACAAGACTGACTACTTTGTCGAATATCAAATCTGGTAGACTCAGTATGAGCATTCTCAGCTGTTGATAGGACGTCAGTAGAGATTTCATGAAGTACATCAGCTGCTGTGGTGTTGGGACCTGGTGCTCCTGTCCTGATGCAGTGAGTTGAGCGAAGATCATTCTGATCTTCTTAACATGCTGATCTAAATGGTTGTCATCCCACCGTATGGATTGCAGCTGATTGTGAAAGTGCATGACTGAAGCTACAGTCCTCACATACTTCTGCTTTAATCTTTCTCACGCTGCATGGCTGCTTTCGCAGTCTTCAATCTACATGAGTAGATCTTCATTTATGGATAAAATGATGATCGCCATTGCGTGCTCATCCTTTCTGATCCATTCAGCTCTCCTCGGGTTTCCCTCTGGAGGCTGCACCTCTGAGAGCTCGGTCACCGACCAGATGCCTTCGCCCTTCAGGAGTGTTTTGATTTTGAATTTCCAGATTCTATAATTTGCACCATCGAGACTGATTGCTACTCTGGTCTGGATTGTCGTAGCCATATTATGTTGTCTGGAAGAATCACTACTAGGATATCAGTAGTGACAACTTGTTGAATCTGATACCATGTCGCGGAAGCTTTTTCTTTCTTGTTTCGTGTTCGTCTTCTTTCTTTTGATTTGTGAACAATTTTCTGTCTTTGAATTTTCTTTTCGTGCGAAAGCTCTTACGGGATCCTAGACACTCGACTACGCATCACAGAACATGTTTTATTCTAGCAATCAAGAGACACAGCACAAGGCCAAGAGATACACGAAATAGAGTGACTATATTGTTAGTTTGGTTTCAGAGCGAGATCGTCAGTGTCTCGCTCGTTGGCGGATTGACTCTTTGCTCTTTCGTTGTGTTTTGCTCGTTGGCAGACTTTCATACACAACTATGGTATTTTTGCTTTCTTACTCTATTCGCTAAGTCTCTCTCTGTTTCTTACAGATCTCTGTATTCACTATCTCTCTACTTTTTTTCTTCTTCTTCTTACATAGTTATGATTCAGAGAGGATCGTTTATACCTCCACTATGTGGAGTTTACAAGATAGCTAAAACGTAGAATCACAAGAGTAGTTAACGCTAATTAACTAGTTAGTTAGTCTCCGTCGTTGCTATTTGTTTCAGCTGGGCATGAAACCCGTTGAGCTGCTAGCTGGCAGCACGAAGGATTTATCTTTGTTTGTTTTGTTCTTTTCGTTTCGCAGTCCTAGAGGTAAGTTTATGATTCACAATTGATTCGAGAATCGTTCGTGCTTCAAGTCAAAGACATGTTGACAGTCTCGAATTATTCTCGGGGCAACCTTCGTCTCTTGTTCGTGTTGCGACAAAGTTGCAGAAGTTCACCATTTCTAACACTCCCTCTTGAACCTTGCAGCTGTGTTTGTTTAATCCAATTGTCTCTCTTTGCTTGGTAAAGAGTGGCTTGTCGAGTGGTTTCATGAGGAGATCTGCAATCATACTTTCTAATTTTATGAACTGGACCTGGAGCTCTCCTTGTGGCAAGATGGAGATGGAAGCTCATTCATTGATTTTCATGGTATAGACATATCAAGAAAGGACAAAAATGGAGGAGACATGCAAGGAATGGTTGATTACTCACATTTATTGTTTGGTTGTTATTATTTTCCATAGAGATCAAAATTGGAAACATGGAGGCATCATTTCATTTACATTCTATTTGGTTCTTAATGTTCTAGTTACATCTTCATGTGTAAAATTGATGTAAGAAATAGTGATCCCTATTGCATATGTACGCATAGTCAAGTCCCTCGAGAAAAATCCGAGCCCAAGTAAAAAATAGGCCTGATTTGTGACAAACTTATCGTTTTTAGTAAAGAAAGGGAGTTTTTGATTAGAGAATCTCTCAAATATGGCAACCAATTGAAAATTGGATTGTGCACACTATGATTACTGAACATTTGACATTGATAGGATTAACTTTCAAAAATAGTAGTAGGCGAGTGATATCACCTACCTTTAAATAAGCGCAAAAAAACAAGATACTTACTCGCACATTACTTGGGCCCCTGTTTTCTCGTCGATTTTGCTCATTACTCATGCATTTTATGTGCCCTCTTGCTAGTGTCCTCCACTTATCACCCCCTCTGACATGTTTACGCATCGTATTACTCGCCGACCTCCATTACTCGCCATTAGTCATTTCTTGCCAACCATCCACTGTAATTACTTGCCACTTCACCCCCTGCCATTTCTCGCCATCCCCTCCTACAAAATATTTACTTGCCATAATTACTTGCCATCATACCCATTACTCACCTATAGTCCAATTACTCGCCTATAGCCCTATAACCTTGGTTTTGACCCTACAATATCTCATCACATTTTGATCTATCCCAATGGCTCCAAAACGATGTCTTTCAGTTGCTCTTCATGAGAAGTGCAGCCCCTCCAACCCATCAAAGCCCTTCATCTAGTCCCACATCATCCTCCCGCATGACCACTTCTCAGCAGACTAGCTCATCATCCCCAACTACCTCAACCTCCCGTGATTGTGCTAAGATTTGGTGTTAAGAGTAATGCTTAGTGAAAGTGAGAGATAGGATCGAGCAAGAGATTAGAGCCCTTCACACTGACGGTTGTGTCGTGGTTCTATCTGTCATAGGCCTAACATCCATGAAGATCCCACTCACCCAAGAAATCATTAACATCCAATAGGCCTTTGTCACCTTCGACATCAACCACTTCATGGTCACTCACAAGGTGTGAAAAAATCAGAGATCAAAATACATTTAGTTCATCAATGATCGTTAGCCAAGTTTGATCGCACATCTAGATTCATAAACAACATAGAAATCACTACCTTATGCATGCTAGAATTTAGAAATGCATCAAGATCTGATCATAAGCACTTAGATCTACCTTAGTATTGTCTCTGTCTGTATAGCAGTAGTACAGTACAGTACTTTACATGTGTGAAAGCTAGACCAACAAGAAAATCAACATTCTACACATAGAGACTCAAGATATCATGAGAAATGGACATAGAATTAACAAAGATGAATTCTCCACATAATAAGAGAATACAATGATCTATTATCCACATCGGTACAGCTATTTATAACATCCATAGTGTCATTTGGCCACTTTTCCTAAGTATGTCCTAAAATGGCAACTTCTAGGTACTTATTTAAAAACCTAGAAATTCTAGTCTAGATGCAATGTACCAAAATTAGCCAATTAAAATGGGTCCAAACTGAAATTCATCCACTTATCTACTTGTCAAAATAGTACAGACAGATCCTGATAATAAATCATGTCCTTATTCTGAGATCTGAATAATAGAGTATTGAGCAGAGACTTAAATATGAGATAAATCTCAAAAAATGTCTCCACACCAGGACCCTCAGTAATAGAAGGAAGAATAAAAAAAAAAGAAAAAAAAAGAGATTTGAAATACTCCAAATTATCACTAATACCAAATTCATGAAAAAAAGAAAGCAAACTAGAATCAAAATTAGACATTTTAAATAAAAACTACATATGTAAAATTCCAAATATCGCTCTCAGGCGCAAACTGCAGGTCAAACAAGAACCTCAAGACAATGTGCGCTCGAAAGAGATATTAGAAATTAGGGTATCGGATCTAAACATGTGAACAAAGAAATTTTATTTAATTCCATATGAAAATAAGTAAGGATTGCTCTTTTGTTTTTGTTGCTTTATTCTGGATTGTTACATGCGGCATTGCTTTAATAAGTAAAGATTGCTTTAATAAGTATGGATTTATCGATATTTGTATTTTGGTTGTTGCAGTCATTATTGGAGCCTGAACATTAATTTTGTAAAGATAAATAAGGAGAGAGTATCAAATTTTTTGTGTGTAAAATTAAACTCAGCTGCAAATACACATAGAGAATTTGATTCTCTACGTCATGATGTTGTTTGGAAAATACCGACAACGACAATCTCAATTGGAGAGATAACCATTAGATCTCTCAAGGTATATTCAATTTATCTCTAATATGCATGTATTCTTTTTTTTGGTTTAAATCTATCACCACAGTATAAATAAATTTTGTCATAATATTACTAATTTTTGTTCAATATATGTAGTTTGTACAACAAAAGGACGTTTTTAGTTGTGCATGGTCTATCATGTACAAATACAAAGTTATTTTTTGAGTGGTATAATCTACAAGTGGATGTAGATATTGAAAAGGTAATATTCCGCTCATTTGTAGTTCCTTTCATTTTGATTCATATTTCTTTACTATCATTGTTTGTAATTTGCTGATTCTCATGTTTTGTGATAACAGTTCACTCTTGAGTTGTATACTCCTGATGATGTATATAGATTTCGGCAAGAGTTGATCAGAACCTATGCACAGAATGGCGTAAGCATTGCACATGAGATCGAGGGCCCTCAAAAGCAAGCTGCTCCTGCCTTAACAGCCTTTCAGGTTGCTCAGGATCCAGATCTTATTATATACGATAAAAAAAAATTAGAAGTCCTTCCTAATACAGAGGAAGGCGATATTATAGCAGAGAGTCCTCTTGTCTTAAAACGCATAGAGGCCCTTCCCAAAACAGAGGAAGACGGGATTATAGGATCTGTTCCCTTATCAATTCCTAATACTAATAAAGAAAATATAGAAAAATTGACTGAATAGAGATCTATTTGTAAATAGAGATACATAAAAAAAAAAAAGATACAATCATTTTACATGTAAACAACCCGTTTATGGGTTTTTTTTATTGATATCAATATAGATTCTTACAATCAAGTTGTGTCCATAGTGTAATAATGGAATGCAATTTTCTATATTGATAAAAAGACATGATGATTGGCATGTATTTGCTGATAGTGAATCTCAGTGTTCTTCCATAAGTTGGATTGTTTCGCCAATGTCACTGCATTTGATCTCGAGCTCATGTCTCCTGCATAAAACTAATACAAAATGAGTTACAATTAGTACAAAGATTGTATTAGAAAGTTTTGATTGAAACTATTCATAAAGGATCGAGTGTTTACAGTTACTTACAAGTTTAACATTGAAAATGAATCTGAAGTCTAAAAGTACATCATCTTGTAGGAGCAATAGTTTTCGCTTGATGTAATTTAGACTCCAATATTCTTCCACCTCAACACACGTCAAAACGACATGATCGTATATAATTTCAATATTTTTTCGTTTTGAATGTTTACTGGCTTCCAAGTCTTGATCAAGTGACACCCATTTACCTTTATTATTTTTTTTCCATCTTTGATAATGGAAGCATAAGCTCAACATTTGTTTTTCAATTTGATAACAGAATCACATGGAAGACATTTTAATTCTGCATTCTATTTCTCCATCTGATCTTTTGTCCCAGTCTTTATCCTTAAGTTTAGATAATAAACTATCTGATAAATTTTTGCATACAAATATCATTGGGGTTTTGTATACATTGACACTTGAAAAAAAATCCACAAATATATTCAAGAAAATAAACCAACTCAATCTGATTGTTTTTTATCCCATGCTCATTTTTTATGAATTTTTTACATCATTATATATCTTGCAACAAAATGATTCTGAAACTATAGCATCTGGTGCAATCCATTCATCACTTTTAAAACTAGGTAATGAAATCGGGACTATTTGTCCAAAATTTCCTTTTGTATCAGGAATGTACATTGATTCATAAAAAAAAATCCCACTATCAGTTAGATCTTTTGCAGTTCTACCTCGATATTGCAATTGTCCAATATCAGTGTGAATAACATCTAACACACCTGCTAAAGATCTACTGGGTTCCCATTCATTTATATTGGATGGATATAAATCTGCAAGAGAAAAATGATCAGATTGGCAAGTTGACTATTAGATATTTATGAATGACAAAAATATAAGTATCAAAAATATCAATACTCACAGTTGTTTTTTTTTTGTGATCCTGACGGTTGAATCCTTGCACATTTATCTCTGAATGCATATATACATGTTGGACTAGAATTTTAGAAATAGATTCTCCTCATGATGATGTTCTGAAATCCAAAATTTTGGCCTTCCAATAAGATCGAAATGATAGTTTTGACCTTTTGTTTTTTCGAAATGCTCCTCTTGATGATGGATGCATCAAAACCCAAGAGTTTTTTGAATAATTTCTTGGCACTCATAATCCATTATCATCTTTCTCGTTGAATAGAAGCACAGAGTTGACTGAGGAGGACGGCTTCCTTGATGGCGCCATTCGTAATGTGCATGCAAAAATCTGAAACACTGAACTATGAATCTGAAAATTTGCATAGACAAAAAGCCTTGGATTCTTCTATAAAACCATTGGAAAAGTTTCTGTATATAGCTATTTTTTGTGCTAGTCCCGCCATGGTTGTGTACTTTTATAAAATGCCGCTCTTGCTTGCCAATGAGATTTTTCCATTCTTTGCGATGACCATATGCTAAGACTTCCACTATTTCTTGCAAAGAATGTCGAATGATGTCGTAATATGTGCTGCATGTCATAAAAACATAATCCAAATCAGTATCAAAAGTATCTAATTTAATTGCACATATTTGTCTATAGTTGTGTAACATCAATATCTTATCATATAATGTGTTATATGATCAACACTCCATGCACTTTGAACTGCATCCACAAATTCACTGGTTGTTTTCTATATCATTTGTACATCAGTATTTGAAAATTTATCTTTTCTCAAGTATTTCACCATGTTGTCTAATTTTTTCCAAACTTCTACTTTGTGTATACGAGTAGAACCTTCTTCTTTGAAATCTTGAGTTGTTGCAATAATTTCTTTCCAAACCGAGTATTGAATCTTGGATTGTTTGCCAGAACAATTTGATAAAAATCTTCGAGCTTTGGATCCTCCAATGCTCGGCTTGCATGAAATATTTCTTTTTTTACCTGATAGCTTGTCATCTTTTTTTAATTTAACGTGGCCTTTATGTAAGCCTGTTTTGGATAACACATCCTCTAATCTAAAAATAGCCTCCTTCGCAGAGGCCTCTGGTTCAAAATTTCATGCAAATAAGATGTGAAGATATATTATTTTTTCTATAATATGCACCTCTGCATGCAATGTACAGATATGAACATTTTGAAGAGAAATCGGTAGTACAGATTTCCAATTAGGATCTTCTCGATCTCTTGATATTCCTGTACTCCTCGTTATGTCTTTTGTTGTCTTCATGTAGCACAAACAAGGGGTGTTTAGAGTTAGCGCCATGAGATACATTGAACATACATTTTAATGTCTTCTGATCTCCTGCTAAATGCCATTCAATGTTGAAAGTGCCAATTCCAGGAATATTGAGTGGAACTCCCTCCATGTGATTTTTTATTGTGGCAAGATATGACGTTCTATATCCATGAGAGAATGTCATGGTCTTCTTTCATCACCTATAAGAGAATACAAGAACGTGATTAGCCTCATAATATTAACACAGAGAAGATTTTCCAAATGAAATCCATATTAAAATGATTATCCCTATTGATTATGTGAAAGAACTACTATACTTAAAATGTTGCTAACCACCAGATATCATTTTCTGATTGAACACTGAAGTTGAGGCCTTTTGAGTCTTCTGAATTTGAAAGTGCTCAATTCATGATCGTGAGACTGACTCTTTCCATTTTTTGTCCTTTTAAAATTTCAGACTCATCTAACTTGGGAACAACTATCAACTTGTTATTGACATTCTCATTTATAATATCGTAAAAATTTATGATGAATATTAGTAACTGATTAATGTTAATAAATAAATTGTTGGAATTGTTATATGCTAGACTTTCTCCTTTTGAGCAATACACTTCATTGATATGAGATGGTTTACCAACTATTGTCTGCATACCTTGGTCTAACATGTCTCTTTTTTTTTTAAGATGAAATGGTCGTGGGATTGGAAACTTTTTAATACTTACCTGTGCAAATGCCTCATTTATCATCTTAAACATTGTTGCATATGCTTCTCTACTAATGCTAGAAAAGTCACATGCCCCCTGACGCAATGTAGTGTCTAATATTTTTCCAACTTCATTCATAATGCTATCAGTAACTGAAGCCTTAATCTTTTTCATTTTGTTATTGTTTAGCATTGATTTCATAGATTTAGAAGTCAAGATAGAGCCTAATGAGTTTCCAATCGAAATCTCATCAGCCAAATGGTCTTTAACAACCAATGCTGCTCTACATTGCAAACATAATGTTCATGAAAATGTCAGTAGAAATTTTGACACTCATAATATTCACAGCAGTATAATAATCAAATCAACAGAAAGTTGGAATGAATAGATAATAAAAGTAGTGATTATGGATGAATCAAAAAGTTCAAGCAATATTTAATACTAAATAAGTTATAACCTACTTGAATGCACGGATTTGTCTTTTTCTATGACCTCCTCTGGATGATAGATCACATATTTTCTTGGCTATCAGTCTTTTCCTCTTGTTGATTTGAACCTTTTTGTTGAGCACATCCATATCTTTAACAAGAGACAAATATGAGATACGCATGGATTGAAATGCAGTTTTTATCTCATCATTAATAGTTGCATAATGATGCAAAGAAGATTTCAACCTTGCGATCTCCTTTTCATCCAAATAAGTTTTCAACTTTGTAGATTTTTCTTCGCACTCCTTTAATATTTTTCTTGATTTCTCTTCCAAATAATGTATTCTTTGCATTGAATGTGCATTCCCATAGAGCATCAAATTCTCACAGTAACCCAAAAGGCCATTTTTGCCAAGACACATATAGATTATTAACTGACTCACCGAATGAAAATCTGGATGTTGCAATGAACATGGATCAACATGATATAATATTCCTGATGACCATAAATCTACATGCTTTAGCTTTTCCTCTCTGTATCAGACCATATCAGAAGTTGTCAATTTGTGTTGCTTTGAATTTCTTGTCCTGAGTGGAGCATATTCTGGTGACAGATCCACATGAAGATGATAAAGCTTTGTCATCAGTACAATAGTATAGTAACAAACAATACAATGACAATAACAAAGCTAGAGATGGCGCTAAACACTTGTTCGACCTTGTTGGAGATAGAGATGGCGCTAAACACTTGTTTGACCCTGGAGATAGAGATGGCGTAGACTTTGTTTCTAATATGTCACTCCTAATTCAAATCATTGAGTGTTTCCAACTTTTGGAAGGGAATATTTTTTCATTTTGAAAATTATATTTTAACTATGGTTAAGCACCAGTGAAGTTGATGTGACTAGACTAAGGTGAACTTGGAGACAACTCAACTCACTCCATTGAAGGTGAATGAACAATCAGGATTGAGTTTCAGAGAGGTGTTGTTAAGAAGTTGTCCAATGTTTTATACATTTCGAACCTTACCAAAAATCTATTTTTTATAAGCAAAATCACTGATTTTGGTTGTAGGGTCGAATTCGATATAGAGGGCTGCACTATTTTTAACAAGCCTAGAAAAGTCCTAGCTTATGGTAGAAGATGTGGCTACCTTTACAAATTAAGTCATTGTTTCTCTACTAATAGTCAAGCTCTTATTTCTACTTCCGAGTCAAATCATTTGTTGTGGCATTTTAGACTAGGCCATTTAAACTTTAAGAGTATTCAGCAAATGTCAAGTCAGAACATAGCACAAGATCTCCCTTCTATTAGCAAATCTGATTCTCCATGTAAAAGTTGTATTATTAGCCAGCATGCTAGAAGTCCATTTACTTCAGAGTCTGTTCATACTTATAGAGATTTGTTAGATCTTGTACATAGTGACCTTTGTGGCCCAATGTAGACTTCTTCTAAATGGGGAGCTTTTTATTTTTTGACTTTTATTGATGATTTTTCTAGGAGAAATGCTACTTACTTTTTGAAGAATAAATCCGATACTTTCATATTTTCCAAGTAGTTCAAGGAATCTCCGAATAATCAGACCTAGAGAACAATCAAAGCAATATGTTCTGATGGAGGGGGAGAATACATCTCCACCAAGTTCAAGGAATTTTGCAAGGGTTGCAGAATACATCAACAATTAACAACTAGCTACTCTCCTCAATCAAATGGAGTAGTAGAACGGAAGAATCGAACACTTATTGAAAGTGCCAAAAGCATAATGGCCCATGATTTTCTTCCAAAGAGATTTTGGACAAAAGTTGTCACTATAGCTGCCTACCTGCAAAATCGATCCATCACCAAATCCCTGAATGGCAAGACACCTCATGAGGTGTGGACTGGATCAAAGCCATCACTCAAACATATTCAAGTGTTTGCATGCATTGCCTATGCTCAGATCTCTGAAGATCTGAAAACGAAGTTGGATGACAAAAGCAGAAAATCAATTTTCATTGGCTATTCTCCAGATCACAAGGCATACAAGCTCTTCAACCTAGAAAATCAGAAGACCACGAGCAGAGATATCATATTCATGGAAGACCAATTTTTTGACCATAAGAAAAAAGCTCAAAAAAAATCCAACCCAAGGATCGAATAGTCAAAATCCAATCCAAGGTCAAAAATTTCAGAATCCGACTCAAGGATCGAAAATTCAAAATCTGATCCAAGGGTCAAATAACAAAAGATTGATACTGACTAGGACAGTGGGCCAGAACCTCAACAACAATATCAAAGGTCGAAATTCAACCTAGACAACCTCCATCTTGATTCATGGATGATTCGGCTTGTTATTTTGTGCAGGAACTAAATACAGTTCATGAGGCAATGTCAATACATGATGCTAACCAATGAAAAACAGCCATGGATGCAAGATTTGATTCTCTAATTGAGAATCAAATGTGGACTGTAACTGAGTTGCCAAATGATCAAAATCTGATCCCATGCAAGTGGTTTATCAAAGTGAAGTATGATGTTGAAGGGTATTAGATTATTCTCTTTTCTACTAATTGACTAATCGATTTCTGATCTTCATCCAACCGTTTATCCAGTTTTGTGGATTTTTTCATATTTTTATATAGTCTGCAGAATTACAAGTGTTTTTACACAGCTTGTAGAAATACACAGAGTTTGACAACAGTGTCGAGTTTTCTCATTCTACAAATTCCGACAGTTTTGTCTTTTCGCCACAGTGAATCAACATTGTGAAAAATACAAGTAAATATTGCAGTGTCGTCTTTTTCACATTTTTTGCCTGTCAGGAATTATGTGTGAAAATGCAGTGTCGTCTTTTTCGCATTTTTCACCTATCAAGAATTACGAATAAAAATGCAGTCATATTTTTTGCTTGTGGCAGTTTACGTTCATTTATGCAAAGTGACAGTTTACGTTCATTTATACAGACAAACTGTTTACGGCCAATTGTCACCGCTTATCAGCATTCAACTTCTGAGAAAGAACTGGATGAATGCCAACAGACTCCAACCAACTGACAGCCGTATTTGGCGACCTAATTACTTAGTATAAATAGTTGTTCATATTTCAACATCTTAATCAAGTTTAGAGATCAAGTATTGAATAGTCAACTTTCTCTCAAGCCTACGAGCTTGAACACTCTTGAGCATTCTAGCTCAGTTCTTTAGAGTTGATTAGAGATTCCTATTGCACTTATTGCTTATCAGTAGTCACACTTAATTCAGACTTTTATTTAGTCACTCAGAAATAGCTTAGAGTACGCGGCTTCAATTTGCAACTTGTTGTACTCATTTACATCTGTTTCGTTTTCATACTGAATCAATACTATCTTTTATTGTGTTCAAGTTTGTCTCAGTATGCATTTCTGTAATTCTTCACGACAGATTATTTGTCTGATGATTCAATGATTTAAATGTTTGGCTACGTAATCGTTGTAGTACTAATGATTTCAAAGTTAGTTACTATAAGATCAAACGTGATTTTTATCACTATTGTTTTGTTTGAAATTGATAGGCGTAGTCATGCATGAAGAAAGAGGAAGATAGTTCATTCCACTGTGCACGATAAGTTTTCTTTCTTGTCGTTTGAATTCTTTTTATTAGATTCTTTTAGGCCTATCTTTCACACACCTCTTTCCAACAAAGGGAAGATAAATCGACACAAGGCCAGATTGGTAGCCAAAGGCTTCTCAGATTCCAGATCTAGATTATTCAGAAACCTTCAGTCTTGTGATAAAGCATGCTTCAATTCGTTTACTTCCTTCCTAGATTAATGTATAGAAATACACGTCAGTTTGATGCTATGAGCACAAGACAATATCGGGCAAAACTGCATGCCAGGAAGCTAACTCCACTTGTCAGAAATGGTGAACTCCTGCAACTTTGTCACAACACAAACAAGAAATGAAGGTTGAACAAGAACAATTCACGACAATCAATGTCCCTTGACTCGAAGCACAAACGATTCGCAAATCATTTGTGAATTGTAAATACACCTCCAGGACCGCAAACCGCAAAGGGACGCAAAAGGAAAGACTACGAAAGAAACGAAAAGAACGATCGAAACAAATGTGTTCTGTGATGTGCAATCAAGTGTCTAGGTTCCTGTAAAAGCTTCCACGCAAAAGAAAATTCAAAGACACAAAATCGTTTGTGAATACAAAAACGAAAATGAAAAAGAAACAGTTTCGCTTTCGCGATACTGAACAATAGTGTTTTTCGCTTCCGCAACATGATATCAGAGCACACAGGTTATCACTATTGATATCTCAGCAGTGATTCATCTAGACAATACAATATGGCTACAACAATCTAGACAAGAATAGCAATCAGTCTTGATGGTGCAAATTACGAAATTTTTCAAAACACTTCTGAAGGGCGAAGGCATCTGGTCGGTGACCAAACTCTCAGAGGTGCAGAACAATTAGATCGGGTCGATCCTACTACTACACGAAGGCAGTGGTCGACTAATTCCCTTGGTGCATGCACTACAACAATAGTAGGCAAACACAAAAGTAAGGTAGAGCTTAGTTGCGAGGTTGTTTGCAAAAGCAGAAGAGCAGACAATCAAACAAAGTAATAAGAAAGTCAGATAGGAAGATGCAGTAGCTTAAACATACAATTCTGACAAAAACTTTGAACGCAATAAAAGACATTGATTGATTCATATTAATGTATAGAAATACACGTCAGTTTGATGCTATGAGCACAAGACAATAGCGAACAAAACCACGTGCTCAAGAAGCTAACTCTGCTTTGTAAAAGCTATGAGTTTATTACTGATAATCAATATGAAAGAAACAATCGATGCATGAAAGCATCTATAGTGTCTGTCTCTCTGTAACTCACTATAATTGATCCACTTACTTAATTAGATTACAATGGTCATCTATATACAATTTACATTTGTGCAGATGAGTGTACAATGAAGATGGCATGGAGCCGTTGTGCCGTCTCGAGGAGATCGTGGCTACTACTGTCATTGTCTGTTGTGCCGTCTGGAGGAGATCATGGCTACTGCTATCATTGTCCAAGTTGTTGCACAATACAGGAAGTGAGCATGAGAAGGCTTTGACTATTCGGAGTTGAGCTAGTAGTTGTCGTGGCCTTGGAGTAGTCGATAAGTCAATATGTCAGACAAGTCGGGTTTCTCTGATACGTCGGTTGGGTTGACAAGTCGGGCTCCCCGATAAGGTAGCCAACTCCCCCAATAAGTTGGCCAACTTCGATAAGTTGGGTGTCATTCTCTTGCTTGCCTTGAATGATAGAGTATTTTTGCACACTTTGTGATTATGTAGGTAAAATTGCAGCAATATGAATGAAACTAGATTAACATGGGATTTAGGAGAGTAGAGGAGATAAATCCAACAAAAGAGACCGCTGCTTGGTGTGACTATAGATGATTTTGTGTTGTTTATTGTTCTAATTACTTAATCTGGTTGTCGACAAACATTCAACAAGATTGGCGACCAGTATCACTAGTTAAGATGTGACTTTACATACAATATCAAAGGATAGTTGATCTAGACAATTCTCATATCAAACGCATTCCATTATCTTACAGAGAGCATCCGACTTATTCAACCAGGCCGATATATCGATCTGTGCTCCTAATAAAATTTGTTAGACAAGAATATACACCATTGCATCAATAACTCTAACACAGATTCACATAAACATCTCAGAATGACTTAGATGAGATCCAACAAATAGTCCTCATCAGCTGATTATTGCTCATTCAAATGAACGATCGATCTCAAGTCTAAATTGTTTGAATATACATAGGCATTCTATTTGCAGTATCAATTTACAAAACACACTGAATCTTTTGGGATGTGTAAGAATGAACATTATGTAGTATTTATGAAATAGTGATTCTGAATGTCATAATTGCAATTAGGTACAATCGCTAAGTTCAAATACACAAGTAGTTCAACTGCTGATTAATTTGAAGACAATTTTAGTATCGAATTTACAAACATACAATCATGACAATATCAAAACTAAAAAGATTTTCTGACCGGAGTTATCGAACATATGACACATCTAACAAAACAAGACCATCTATTGTGAACACAGAAGTACTCAGCACACAGATAACATACGTAAGCGAAGAGCAGTGAAGACTTAAAGACTTGAGACACTTTTCTATTCTTCTGAAAATGGTAATGAAATGTTAATGGAGTACTACTAGATGTTTGAGTGCGAATATACGCATCTCTTAAAAACTGATGTGTTGGTTCTTATTTATAATTAATTAACTAATTATAACTAGTAAGAAAACTACGTCTATATGAATTCTGGTGTGGCATCCTAATCACACAGCCTTGATCTAATAAGAATCAAGCACGTGGAAGGTTACAATGTTTAAATGAGGTGCAAATAGTCTACATCATAACTCACCCTACTCCTCATCATGGTTCTTGATTTATTGCCAGGCTCTCTCTATATTCATGTTTCTTGTTCCTTGGCTTGGGGGTGAGGCTTCTAGAGATTGATTGGATGCTTCTACTTGGTTGGGTGGTTTCTCCACAGTGTGTTATCCTTTTGTGTTTAGGATTTGTAAGCAGGATCTAAGGAGCTTCCCTTATAGTGGTATCAGAACAAGGCTTACAGCTTGGAGAGGTGGTGCTTTTCATTGGAGCTTGGTGGTATTCAACTAGTATTCTCATCCAAGGAGAAGAGCAAGGTTCCAAGTTGGTGGATCTTCCCAAATTCAATTTGCATGTTCCATATTTCTCTCAAATTTCATGGTGGTTTATGGAAAATTGTGCTAGGAAATCAATTTTGGTGTCTTTTTTGGAGTTTTAGCATGTGTAGCTCAAAACTAGTGAAGGATCTGAAATTTCCAGCAAGTTAATTCACTTTGAAATAGTTGAAATTCAGTTTGCATGTTGGATCTTCCCATGTATTTGGATTCTAGACTCTTTTGTGGCCAAATTTGGCTTGTTTTCCATGTTTTTGGCACAAAATGGAGGGTAGA
The DNA here is from genome assembly GCA_029204225.1 of Diphasiastrum complanatum. Taxonomy (NCBI): domain Eukaryota; kingdom Viridiplantae; phylum Streptophyta; class Lycopodiopsida; order Lycopodiales; family Lycopodiaceae; genus Diphasiastrum; species Diphasiastrum complanatum. Next base: position 31,661,729 of record CM055114.1, read on the forward strand.
ATTCAAAATCCAGCAAGATAAGATCAATTAATTTGTTGCAACTCTGTATTTTGGAATGCATGTGGATTTGGAAAATGTTCTTGCCATTAATTTCCAATTGTGCATGGTGAAAAAACCTAGAAAGGGCTAAAATTCATGATTTTTGCTTGTTGTTTCATGGAATTGGATGGTAGGAGGCTGTTGAGCATCAATTGAAGCTGGGAAAAGATGAATCATAGTCTTTTGAAGTTGTCCTAGAAGTTAGAGCCAAGAATTCCAGCAATTGGATTTGCAGGAAGTCAAAAAGTGTCAAAAATTGACCAATTTTGGTGAATTTTGGGGGATGGATTTCTCTAAATCCATAAGGGGATCATTCTGTATTTTTTCTAGCATAATTTGTGTTCCTTTTTACCTTCCCAGCAAGCTATCAGACCTGTAAATTGATGGGTAGAGGCTTACGTTTCAATTCCATCAAGTTTGTAGCAATTTTGACTTCTAGAAACCAAGAATTCATGGTTCTCAGCACATACTGATTCATAGGATCTGTATGAGGGCTTCATGGAATTCTTAGAGACCATTTAAGATTGTTTGGATCGTCAATTTTAGTCTTGGTTGAGTGTTTGCATGCTTTTGGACAGTTAATTGGCTGTTCTAAACTCGCACGTGTGAGTCCTAGGTGGCAGGTTGACGTGGCAAGTCTCTTGTTCACTGGGTCTCCCTCTTTACTGAGCTTTACAGCACCCAATTTGGTGTCCTATAGCCAAAGATATGAGCATCTGAAGTTTTGCAATTTTGTGAGCAAAATTGGTAAATTTTCCAATTGTTCTCATTGCATGCATAACAATTTTCTATTTTTAGGTACTGTGCTTGCATGGAATGTTTGCATGTGGTTTCTCAAAGTGATTCTGACATGCATGAGTTGGTTAGATCTGTTTTGAGTGGTCATACGCATGTACTCTGACAGTTAGATACAAAACTGGATTTTATAACAGACAATTTTCGTAGAACTGAATTTTTACGTAAAATTTTGTAAAGTAAATAATCAGTTTAATGTCGCATGTCTTGCATGCCTGATGGACATTAGTGAAGTAAGATTAAGAATCAAACAGTGAATCGAATTTTTTATTTCGATTGTTTAATAACTGATTGTGATTTTTTATGAATTTTTAAAAAACATAAAAAATTTTAAAAAAATTAAAAGTGCGAAAACTCAAAATTTTTATTTTTTTCAGTTTCTTATAATATCTATGAAATTGACTAAAAATAGTGATTTGACCATACTGGAGTCAATTTCAGTCAGTTTTTGGTCAACAGTACTTCACTATGAGTTAATCAGATATTAATTAAATTTAGTAATTTCCAGGATAGATATATCAAAATGGCCGGAAAAACTTTAAATCAAGCTGTAAATCCAGGTGCGCTATCTTATATGGTGATTTGTCAGCAGTTGAGTCCGGCACTCAATGACATGAATAACGTAATCAGATGATAAATCAGCAAATGGAGGTTCTTTTGAATCAAGTCAAATTGATGTCTTCATCCAATTTTGGTTTTCAACCGGAGGTTTACTCGGGCAAGAAGAAGGAGAAGATACCTGAGGTCGTCAAGGACTGGCTGGCCAAGTGGAGTAGTTACTTTAATCTGCACGGTGTTCCTGATGAGAAGAAAAGTGAGAGTGTCATGTTGTTCTTACGCGGCAAAGCGTCATCGTGGTGGCGGAATTTATCGGTGAAGCCAACTACTTGAGATGCATTTGTGGAAGTTTTCAAGAAAGCTTTTGTAAGGCATTATGGCAGTTTGTCCTAGGTTTGCCAACCGACTATCAGAATGAATGTAGGCAAAATGTGCTTCAAAGCCTCGAGGATGCGTTTCGGATAGCGAAAGCATATGATTCCACAGTGGTGGCATCCAGGAAGCAATTTGCGCAAATTCCAACCACTTTGAAAACTAAGAAGGGTAAGAAGCGCGGTCCAGACCAAGCAAAATATTTTTACGAATTAGATCAAGCAGCATCGGAATCCATGAAACCAAAGAGAAAGAGATTCAAGAAATCTATGTCTTGGGAAAAGGCTAATAGAGAAAACTTATGTTTTGTCTATAAGAAGCCTGGACATATGAAAGGAAGAAAGGGTCTGCTCACATGATTGAAATCCCAGGAGGCAATGGTAAGACATTGGAAATTAACCGAATGGATTGTGAGTGTGAATGTTCTTTTAATACTACTTCATTCTTGCCTAAAAAAACTTTTCCGTTTAATTGGCACAGTTAAAGATCAAGAAGTGAGTATTTTAATTGGACAGTGGCTCAACTCATAATTTTATTAATTCTTGTCTTGTGCAGAAACTCAGCCTGGAAACTGAAGCCAGCAATCATAGACATAAAGTTTATCTACTTCAGGAGTGGAGTTGGAGACTTGGAACGTAAAAGTCCCGAAGCTCCCAGTTTTGGTGCAAGGACACACAAAATTAGTTAATTTTTATATTTTAGACCTAGCTCGTACTGATTTATTTTAGGTTACAAATGTTTATTCAGTAAATCGCCTTCTCTGTTAATTGATTTTGAGAAGCATATTCTCACTTTCAAGGAGAGTGATAAGGTAGTTACATTATTTGGCAGTAATTTTGTACGTCTGTTGGATCAGATTTTTACAGTTAATAAAATAGAAGCATTGGATTATTCTGAATATGAAGTTTTTTTAATTTATGTTATTCCAATTGTGGATGTTCCTGAAATGAATCTAAATGGTTGTGAATTCTCATCAATTCTTAACTCAATAAATTTAGATCATGAACAAGCAGTGAAACAACTAATCATAAATGAATTTAGAGATGTTTTTCCATTTGAATTACCTCATGGTTTACCACCGTCTAGCTCAATAGACCACATGATTGAGTTAATTCCAGGAAGTCAACCTGTCTCTAGACAAGCTTTTAGGTTCTCTCTGAAAGAGGAGACAGAGATTTCAAATCAAATAGAAAACTATCTGAGGATGGGACATATACAACCTAGTAAATCACCATGGGGCGCTCCTGTTCTTCTTAAAGCGAAAAAAGATGGAGGTTTTCGGATGTGTGTGGATTACAAGGGGCTTAATAAAGTGACTATAATTAATAAATATCCATTACCCAGGATGGATGACCTTGTAGATCGCTTGGGTGGAGCACGGTATTTCACCAAGATAGGTCTCAGAACAGGGTACCATCAAATAAGAATTAAGTCAGAAGATGTCCAAAAGACGAGTTCTCGTTCTAGATTTGGTCATTATGAATTTCTAGTGTTGCCATTTGGATTGACGAATGCTCCAGCAACGTTCCAACAAATGATGAACAATTTATTTTGTCCATATTTGGGGAAGTTTGTCGTAGTATTCTTAGACAACATTCTCGTTTACAGTAAATCCTTGGTGGAACACGTAGAACACTTAAAAATCGTCTTGATGAAGCTCCGTCAGGAGTTACTCTATGCTAAAGAGTTCAAGTGTGAATTCTTTAAGCAAGAGTTGCTTTATCTCGGTCATAAGATTACAGTAAATGAGATCAACATTGACAAGGATAAAATCAAGATTGTGATTGAGTGGCCAATTCCGGAAACTGTGAGGCAGGTAAAGTCTTTTTTAGGTTTTACACTTTTATTCAAGAGATTTATTGAGAATTATGCTAAGTTAGCAACACCGCTTAATAATCTGACAAAAGGAATTGTTAATAAAAAGAAATAGAGGAATCAGCCTAGTTTGCCTGTTGTTTGGAACAAGGAATTGAATCAGTGTTTTGAGAAACTTAAAACAATGATTGTTTCAGCTCCTGTGTTACAAATTGCAAATTCCAATTTACCTTAAGTCGTGAGAACAGACGCAAGTGATGTTGTAGTTGGAGCAGTTCTATTACAAATGGATAGGCCACTAGCGTTTGAAAGCAAAAAATTCACTGGTCCTCACTTGCATTATACTACACAGGAAAAGGAATTGTTTGCTGTAATCCATGCACTTAAAACCTGGAGACACTACTTGTATGGTAGTAAGTTTTAGTGTATACGAATCACCAGCCTCTTAAGTATTTTTGTAATCAACATGATCTTCAGGGGAGAAAAGCTCGATGGGCTGAATTGATGCAAGAATTTGATCATGAAATCTGTTACATAAGAGATAGCTCTAATCAAGTTGCATATGCTCTTAGTCGGATCGGCGAACTGAACGAGTTGTCATTCACCCAGATTTCTATGAATCTATATCTTTCGCTGAGAGGAAAATATGAATCAGATTCTCATTTTGGTCACATTTGGAACATTGTTCAGACCGGAAGAAATGTGGACAATGTTGAGTCAGAAACACAGGGGACTCAACTAACTAAGAAAGATAAGAAGATTGTGGAACAATTCACCATTCGAGATGGATTACTATTTTGGAATGAGAAAGTTTGCGTACTTGGTGATGATGAGCTCAAACAAAAAATTTTGTTTGAATGTCATGACATACCCTGTTCTGGACTTGGTTAAGAGAGAGTTTTATTGGCCAAATCTCAAGCCATATGTCGAGTCATATGTTGTTAAATGCAAGCCCTATCAACTAGCAAAAGCTAAACGCCATAAGGCTGGTGGTTTGCTGCATTCGTTAGATATCCCATGTAAGAAATGGGAAAGCATACCTATGGATTTTGTAGTTGGACTTCCAAAGACCCATGCCAAAATGATTCTATTTGAGTTGTAGTGGATCGGTTTACTAAGTTAGTTGCATTCATACCAGTCAAGTCAACTATAAAGGCTTCTGAAAGTAGAGTAGGGCGAATTTTTGTAGATATATATAATTTAGAGCCCTAAAACTTTACTAAACTCAAAATGGAGCTCCTATTGATATTCCTTTGTGTGAATCAAATACCATGCACTGCTCCATAAGTCCTAATTGGAGTGCTTGGGTCCTCTGAAGGTTATTAATGCTGGAGATGACAAAGCGAGAGAAAGAGAGATAGATAGTGCGGAACAATTCACGATCACAATAGGACCGATAGATTAGTTCATACTCAGACAAATGAATGAGTATAGTCCACCGAAGAGATTAAATAGGTTGTGGGATTACTGTAAATCGGTTTTTAGTATGAAGTTTAGTTTCAAAATTTTTTGTATGATAGTGTAGTATGATAATGTTTTTCCTCAAGCGTCAATCAGAAACATTAGGGAGTCATAGATGCCCATGTTCTGATCAGAGTGAGTGAACGAGCGTAGCATGCAGTAGTAAAGTGTAATCAAATCACCACATGCATACATCTATGTTAGACACAGATGGGAATGTGGTGCTTCTATATTACACTGAAATCTTGAGCAACACATATTGTTACAGCCAAAATGTCAGTGTAACTTGTATGTTGAATATCTTTTGATCAGACGAATAAGTTTGCATCACGGAGCACAGGAGATTGATGTGTACTGAAGATGTATTTATAGCTGCATCCTTGTATTTACAAGAATCGTTAACTAATCCATAATTACAAGACTAGTTTAGCTTTAACTATGTACTTGGTCATGTACTTTGTAAATATTTAGAGTACAACGACATCTAAATAGGTGTACATTACTTAGATTTGAGCTCCACTTCGGGAGCGTGAGAAAACGACGCTTATCGCAACCGTATGTGGACTGCAATCGCTAGAATGCGATTTCTTGGCGGTGTCTGGTCTTCGTATAATGACCGCAGGGTTGACTCCTGCGGTTTCTGGCGATAGCTTGCGGTGAGTCATATTAGAGCGCAGCTTTTGCCTTGGCGGTTCCTTGCGATAGCTTGCGGTGAGTCGTATTGGACCATAGCTTTTTCCTTGGCGGTTCCTTGCGGTGAGTCGTATCTCGTCGAAATAGACAACCTTCGCATTTTTTCGCATTCTGTCAAAAAAACCCAAAGGTGTTGAAACTGATGTCGAAATAGTCACATTTCGCATTTGTCGCATTTTGGGAAAATGCAAAAAAGCCGACAAAAAGTTCACTTCTTTAAAATAGTTCAAAAGAAGTTACTGTTAGAAAATTGTTGCATTTTTCGAAAGTTGAAAAATGTGAACTGTGCAACAATCAGTTCATTTCTATAGACTGTTGTAAACACAGTGTATTTCTGCAGACTTGTAAGAAATCTTGAGTTGTTGAAGTCGTTGAAGCTGGCCAAGTCTTCAATGATCTGAACTTGACATTCGAATGTGAAAAGAGAATAGGAATGCCAATTATCCATGGATGAAGATCAGCCAGAAACCTGACATAGTCCTCCTTCAAATAGTTAGTTGTCTAAATTTTGTGATTCGTGCGAGTATCAGATGGGCATACATAGAACCAAAAGAGGTTTCATCTAACCCTAGTTCAGTGATCATAAATGTGCAGGAAGAATCTTGAAATAGAGAATAGTATTCAACAAGGAGAAAATTGTGCTGCATCCTTGTATTTACAAGAATCGTTAACTAATCCATAATTACAAGGCCGGTTTAGCTTTAGCTATGTATTTGGTTGTGAGCTTTGTAAATATTTAGAGTACAATGACATCTAAATAGGTGTACATTACTTAGATTTGAACTCCGCTTCGGGAGCATGAGAAAACGAAGCTTATCGCAACCATATGTGGACCGCAATCGCTAGAATGCAGTTTCTTGGCAGTGCTTGGTCTCCTAGCGATGTCTGGTCTTCGTACAATGACCGTAGGGTTGACTCTTATGGTTTCTGGGGGTAGCTTGTGGTGATTCATATTAGACCGCAACTTTTGCCTTGGCGGTTCCTTGCGGTAGTTTGCGGTGAGTCATATTGGACTGCAGCTTTTGCCTTGGCAGTTCCTTGTGGTGAGTCATATCTCGTCGAAATAGACACCCTTTGCATTTTTTGCATTCTGCCAAAAAATTCGAAGGTGTTGAAAAAACCCTAAAGGTATTGAAACTGATGTCGAAATAGTCACATTTCGCATTTGTTGCATTTTGGAAAAATTCGAAAAAGTTGACAAAAAGTTCACTTTTTTGAAATAGTTCAAAAGAAGTTACCATTGGGAAATTGTCACATTTTTTGGGAGTTGAAAAATGCGACTGGACGACAATCAGTTCATTTCTGCAGACTACATAGTGTATTTTTGCAGACTTGTAGAGAATCCTAAGTTGTGGAAGTCGTTGAAGCTAGCCAAGTCTTCAATGATCTTCAAATTCTTGAACTTGACATTCGAATGTGAAAAGAGAACAGTCATTATCCATGGATGAAGATCAGCCATAGTCGTCCTTCGAACTGTTCAGCTGTCTGAATTCTGTGATTCCTGTAGGTATCAGATGAGCAGGCATAGAACTAGTCTTGTAGTAGGGAATGTCGACTTCATATAACTTTGAGGTTGAGAAAGTTACCATTTGGGATGGTCATGACTTGTGAGTGTATTTCTTTATAAAACATATGTAAGCATGCAAGGGGGTTGAAGCTCTCATGGCTAACTATTGGAGTAATGATATCTAAAGTTTCTAGCTTTTATTGTGCATGTTTCTCTTGATAAATAGTATCACAAAAAGAAAAGTCATATATTGTAACAGTTAGAAATCAGGTTGTGATCTGATTCATTAGTATAAGCTCTAAATGTGATGATGTAATTATTGTACAATTTATTTGGTTTACTGTATATGGTTGTGATCGGGACGAGACCCATTAGGATATATTGATCGGGCACTGATCCCGTAGCCGGCTACTTGGGTTAGCCGTGTAGCCACTTTGGTAGGAAATTAGCCTATACAGATTTATTTACAGTACTTGCTATACTTGGGGGCATGTCCCTAGTTTGTTGGTCGAATTTGGCCATACTAGGCCCAACCTTAGTTTGACAAGTGGTAGGCCAGTTTTAGGACACCTGCCTTTTCATGCAATTTGTGAATACTCTATATGTACAGTGTTTCTTTTTAATCTAATAACTTTTGTTGTGCCATCTTTGAGAGCTTGAGAGGAGTGGCTATGGTGATTGTGTGATGTGATATGCAAACTGCACTAGATTCTATCAGAATTTCAACCTGGTATCAGAGCGGCAGGGTGATGCAAGTATGCACGATCTGCTGGAGCTATGGGATAGCATTTTTCACCAAGAAAAATAGCACTCGGAGCGTCTACATCAAAGTTCCTTCGATCGGAGCTTCGGGGAAGATCAGAACGATCATCGTAGGTGGATTCCGGAGAGAATTCACGAGAAAATTGCTTAAAACGGCTTTTATAGAAAGATGGCCAAAACTCTCTCAGTAGTTTAGTGCTTGCTGAGTGGAGTAGATCGTAAGAAAAAGCAGGGCAGTGGTTTCTCAATCATGAGAGGATTTTGACATCCATTTACAGTGGGAGGAGAAAGAAGCGATTCTGAGAATTGGCAAAAAGTGGCTAGTTGACAGAAAACATAAAACTGCGGATCTTTCTCTCTGCTTGACGGAAGTGGACACTATAAATTGCTACCCAGTATCTTACAATAGGAGCCAAGCTTGTGGTAAATTGTCAGGGACAACCAAGAAGCACTCAAGGAGCAATTGTACTTTCTCTCTCAGGCTATGGAAACTCAACTAGGGTTTATAGCTTGAAAATGGTGGATTTCTCTCTGTAATTGTTAGAATTTGGAGTTGTAAAGCATTGACAGTGGGCGACCTAGTGTTTCTAATGGATTGCCAGGAGGCCACAATTGGCTGTGGAGCAGGGAGTGTATAGTCATGTGGGTATCAGATAGCTTTTGAATAAGCCAGGGTTTCAAGCATACCCGTGGAGCTAGAGCCCTCCTCTCCTATTCTTCGAACAACGGCCTCCTCGTCGAACAGTTGATGGGCACTGAGGGCTAGAAGGATGGTGTGCTGATGGGCGTGGAAGGATTAGAAAAAACCCTAAACTCTAGCAAGATGGATATTAAAACAAGAAAGAATGAATGAAAAAAAAAGTAGGAAGGATGCGAAAAGCAAACAAACAAGGACAATAAGAACAGCTAGAACGTAGAATAAGCAAAACCAAGAACAAGCAAAAATTAAAACTAGAAACATAGAGAAATCGAAAAAAAAAGCGGCAACGGCGTCAATGTTAGCTCTTCAGCATCCACACCGGCTATGGATCCAACTAGATCGAGTTATGGCTTCTCCCAATTAACCTTTCCTAAGGCTTTGCCAGCTAGCTTAGATATGGATACTAAGAAGGCAGTACAAGCATAGGATGAGTATTCTGAGGGTAAGATCTGCTCTTCTCTCGTTTCTCTACTTAGGAACTGACCCAAATGACAGTTTAACTTAAAACCAACTTCACAAAGTCTAACCTACTTGTGAAAGGCCCAACGATAAAATAAAACTAATTAACTTGGTTCATAGAAATTATAATACACAATGTAACAATTATAAATCTTCACAGAGGAGAACTCTTAATGAAAGAAGATAAAGCTCTATTATGCAAATGAGGTTCTTCTGGCAAAATGGACTCTTCCACTCCTATATATACTTGGAGTGGTGGTCACTTACAAAAAGGCACTATGGGACAAATAGACCACATAGGCTTAACTTAATTAAATTGGTACCATGGGACAAACCTCCAATGGACCATAAACAACTGAAATCACTTAAGTTGAACTTATTCAGACTAGTTTAAGTTCCAATCTTCTAGACTTAGGCTTAGAACTAAACAACTTTAAGCCGTTACAACATGGCGCAAAGGCCTAAATTTGACTGATCCAGTTCTAGGCTTAAGTCTGTATCCTTTTCAAGATGGCTCGAATATTCCTTAGAATATCAGCCTACAAATTTTTTTTGACAATTCAAGAAGTGTGCATAAATAGAAACTGACAAAAGAATCAAAGCATTGAGGTATGTTAATGGGGGAGAGTGCATCTCAACCGAATTTAAGGAATATTGCCTTAACAACGACATTGAACAATAATTTATCGCCTCCTATTTGCTCAATCGAATGGACTTGTTGAGAGAAAGAATCGAACCTTAGTTGAAGCGGCTAAGTGTATGCTTGCTCATGTGACACTTCCAAAAATCTTATGGGCTAAAGTTGTTTCCACTACAGCTTATATCCAGAATAGATGTTCAACTAAAGGCCTCTCAGACAAAATTCCTGATGAATTTTGGGCAGGTTCCAAACCATCACTATCTATTTTACACGTGTTTGGATGTATTGCTTATGCACAAATACCTTAGGATATAAGGAAGAAGCATGACTTCCACAATATCAAATTCATTTTCATTGGTTATACTATTTTAGATAAAACTTATAAGTTGTATGATCCTGCTGAATCGAAGATATTCAAGATATCGTCTTTATCAAAGATCAGTTTATCAACCTCAAAGACAAGGGAAAAGCTCATACAGTTGAATTGTCAGACATTCCCGAAGTATCAAAAAAATCTGTTCTCGACTTGACTGATCCTGTCGAAGGTCCAAGCTCAATAGACGAACAACTTATTAACAGTGAATCAGAAGAAGATGTTCCAACTCAACAACAACAATATAATCAAGGAAACAATCAATCTAATTTATCTCCCAAAAGATCGTCAAGAGAGCGTAGACCACCTATAAGGTATATCAAAGAATTTGCGAATTATATTATTCGAGAGCTGACTATTGTTGAAGAAGCACTTAGTCGGCCTGATTACGATCTATGGAGGGAAGCCATGGATAAAGAGTATTCATCCTCATCAAGAACCAGACATGGACTATTGTTGATTTGCCTATCAACAGAAATGTTGTTGATTGAAAATGGATATTCAAAATCAAATACAAGAAGAATGGAGGCATTGATTGAAGACAAGCTCGACTTGTCACGAGAGGATTTTCGCAAACACATAATGTGGACTATACTGAGACTTTTAGTCCGATAGTTAAGCATTCTTCAATCAGACTTCTACTGTTGTTGCAACCGATCTAGAGATACATAAGATGGATGTACATACAACTTATTTGAATGAAGTTATCGAAGAAGATATCTACATGATACAGACCGAATGTTATATTATTGAAGGCAAAAATAATCATGTATGTAAACTCCATAAAACACTTTACGGCTTGAAGCAATCTGCCAAAGCATGGTTCTAGATGATCAACACTTTACTAATCGATCACGGCTATGAACCCAGCACTTCAAACTTGAATGTCTACTTCAGCTCAGTGCATCAATCTTTTTTTATTATCACTTTTTATGTGGATGACACACTTTTCTTCAACAATAGTGTCGAACTAATAAAAAATGAAAAACGAATGATGTCTTCAAAATTAGACATGATAGATTTGGGTGAAGTTCAATATTGTGTAGGTATTCAAATTCAAAGAGACAAAAAGTAAAAATTGATCTACATTACTCAACAGAGATGTATTTACAATATGTTGATAAGATACAATTTGATGAATTGCAAGTTAGTTCACTCATCAATGGAGCCATGACTCAAATTGTCGAAGGACCAATGTCCTCAGATGATAGAGGAGAAGGAGCAGATGCGTGAGTACCCTATCATTCGATGATAGGTTCTCTTATATACAGAAGTATTTGCACTAGACCAGACATAACTTTTGTTGTCAGTTCCTTAAGTCAGTTTATGGCTAACCTTGGAATTACACATTGGAAGACTCTCATTAGAGTTATGAGATATATTTGAGCTACTACGGACCTATGCATCTGTTATGGAGTAGTCGACAACGACAAACTCAATATTCTCAGTGGTTATTCATATGCAAGTTGGGTAGGAGATGTAGACACTCATAAATCCAGATCTGGATTTATATTCTTCTTCAACAATGGTCCTATTCCATTGAATAGTCACAAGCAAACTTCGATAACTCTATCATCTATCGAATTAGAGTATATCGTAGCCTCTCAAGCTATGAAGGAAGTAGTGTGGTTATGAAGTTCGCCAAGATCCTTGATTTCAAACTCCTTGGCTAATCTTCTCTTTACATCTTCAATAAGCTTCACATTGCTTCCTGTTATGATTATGTCATCGACATATACTACGAGGTACACGAAATTCTTATCCAGCTTCAACACATAAAGATTATAATTGCTTTCACATCTATGGAAACCGAGCTGCATAATAAGAAAATTGTCAATCCGAGTATACCTTGCTCTTGCGGATTGTTTCAAACCATATAATGCTTTCTTCAGCTTGCACCAATGTCCCTCCTTACCATTCACAACAAAGCCCTCGGGTTGTGTGATGTAGATCTCCTCATCAACGTAACCATTCAAATATGCACTTTTTACATCACATTGAAATAATGGCCAACCATAACTAGAAGCAATAGCTATAATGAGCTTAATAGTTATCATTTTCGCTACCAGTGCAAAAGTCTCGTCATCGTCTATACCTGCTTCTTGTGCATATCCCTTGGCTACTAACCTGGCCTTCCTTCTTTGAAGTTTGCCATCGGGTCCATACTTAGATTTGTAGACCCATTTTTTGCTTTTCTTCCTACTTTAGGGGACACTAATTCCCAAGTATCATTCTTCATGATAGAGTTATACTCCTCTTTCATTGCTTGGTGCCATTCAGGTTTACTAGCAGCTTCTTGAAAACTAATTGGTTCCTTCTCAACAATGACACTAGACATAAGGGCATAATTTACCTATCTTGACCTTAAATTTCTAGCTCCCCCTTGATCACTAGTCTCACGAGCTTCTTGGTTCTCTGTAAGCTTGAGGAACCACCTTGGCTGCTTCACTTGTGGATTACCCCTTGGAGTAGATTGTGCAGGTTCTTCATGTCCTTCACCTGCATCACTTTCTGTAGCAATAGGTTGCTCTACAAGTTGCACATCATCATAATATGTGTCCAGTTCTATCCATGGTGGTGAGTCATCAACCACATCAGACTTATAGCTTTTTCTTTCATCAAATATCACGTCTCGACTAGCATGCACTTTATGAGTGATAGGATCAAATAACTGTAAGCTTTAGACTCTTCAGCATACCCAATAAAAATGCATTTCAAAGACTTAGCATCCAGCTTTCTCCTAGTTTCATCAGGAACTTTCATGTACGCAAGGCAACCAAAAACTCTTAAATGCTTAATAGATGGTTTGTGCCCACTATTAGCTTCCTCGAGAGTTATACTTGGGGCTAGACCTTTACTTCACTCCAATCCGATGTCTTATGCACTTTTTAGAGCTTCTCCAAGTTTTAAAAATTCAATACAGCAAAAGATTTCAAAAGATTCTAGTAGAATCTTTGTCCACCAGTCCAAAAGTGTAGAAAACCTTGCTTCGATCCCAAATTTCTCCTAGGACAGATCTTGAAATAGGTCGTGTGACCAGTCGACGAGTCCGGTTGGCTACGTCTTGTCCAATTGACTGTCGAAAACAGTCTGCCACATGGCGATTTTTTACACGCTGTCGCAAGGGGGTCACAAAATTGCCTGCCACAAAGAATAAGGCACAATAACCAGTTCACAAAGAAACAATGCGAAATGAAGTCAAAAGTTGGGTCCCTTCAAGGTGAAAATTTTCAACTTTTGAAGTGCACTAAATACACTTCACATGAAGTGCCCCACAGTTCACACTTTCTTCAAAGCCCTTCAAATTGCTATTTACCACATGATTTGGGCCCTTGGAAATAGATGGACTGGATTACTTGTGGAAGGAGTGACTGAGATCAGCTAGTCAATGATCTAATGCCCTAGATTTGGCCTGTGAACCAGAACCCACTTGTGTATGGAAGAGGACACCTTCATACACTATGTTCAGACTTCAACTGGCTGCCCGAACAAAGCGTAGGAGCCCGCAGGCAGGAGGGCGCCCATCTCCAAGATACACGTGCTGATCAATCTCCTATTTCTGACTGCAGCTGGGAATGGCTTCTTACAGGCTTGGGCGCCCTACGACAAGTAGTCTACAGCAAAAAACTTGGCCCAAAATGTCGCCAGATTAAGCGGAAACAGTCACAACTAGTTTTAGCAAACCCTTGCTACCAAAATAAGGAGTTTCCAAGTTCTGTTGAGCTCCTAGACAGCCTGTGGGCTTGATATGAAGTTACAGACAACTTCATTGATGCCCAAAACCCCAACTTCAAGACTAGTCTTGCCTGATTTCGTTGAGAATTGAGTTCAAACAACCAAAAAACATATTTGCCAAAACTTTTGGTGAGTTTTACACCAAAAAACAACAAAGAAAGCTCAAGAATGAGCAGTAGGCACAGATATGGCTAAAATTTGTAACTTTTGCATATGGTGTCCGATTGAGGCGTGCCGACAGTCTACAAAATCGGAACAACACCTTTAAAGCTGATGGAAGCCTTCAAACCACAAAATTCCAGCTTCTCCAAAACTTGACTTTCCTCCCCTATTGAGCTAACATAGCTCTGATACCATTCTGTTGGAACAGGAGTGACGATCCATACCTTGATAGTCACCACCTGCAAACACAGATTCCAAACCAGCGGAAGCAACACACTCACAAGAAGGAGAGGAGCAAAGAACACCAAAGTATGTTGTTATAACTAACTTACTCTCTCATTCAAAATTGGTGATTAAGTACAATGGAAAATTTGGGTCCAGAAAGGACCGTAATAAATTTGAACTTATCTATCTAACCACTACTCTAATTTTTGTGGCTTTTCTTAATGGTTAGGTACTCGGTGCACATGGGCTACACCGGCCTCTATACATACTCTTAAATTCACCGACACAAGCTATCGGTGGTAGCCGTAATATACAAAACGACATAATACAATAAATTGGAACTATGAAACAAACTCATTCCTACTAACTCGTTTGAGTTCTAACACTATAGTTAATCTACATTCATTAATTTATCTAGCTCTGCAGTTTTATATGTGTTTCTACAAAGTCTGCATAAATACACATGAATAGCTTAACATGTGGCTTCAACAACGACAAACTATCGAAGGTGTCGAAGGCTGTTTTTGTCTATTATGAATATAACGACTTACCCAAGTTGGTTAGCAAGTATCTAGGAAATCCTCACTGGGTGGATGACATCGCATTGTGGCTAAGCTCTGATTGCGACCTACAACCTAATTAGTTGCCCTAATTGGATAAGCCTAAGCAACATTCCTCATTAGTATAAATAGCTAATCATTAGAAGGTCTCAACTCCCTCTACCAACTCAGTTGGGCATAATGCCCAGCACGTGTTGGTGGCCTCGAGACTAGTAAGTCTATGTATGAATGTAACCTCTTTCATATTTAATAAAGTTGATCCTTGGGGATGATTACCATTTCGGTTTCACCTTCAAGACCAGTCCAAGTGGAAGGACTCTTACTACAACCTTTTTGCGTCCCTGGCACCTAAGGGTCCACGTCACCGACGTGAGGCCTGCCGCTATGCCAATTGATCAATTTGGTGACCAATATGCTTGGGATTTCATGAGTGACTCGTCTTTGCCTTTGGCTACCTTTTTGGGAATAGATTCTAAGTTGGCTTTCGGGTTGGTGGGATTCATGTTTTTCTAAGTTTGAATGGTTAGGCTTGTTGCATTTTCTAAGCTGGCTATTCAATGAGTTCATGTTGGCTGAATGTTAGACTTAAGTGTGAGAAACTGCTCAAATCTCAGTGCCCTTTGAGGCGCTAGCACAACATTGCCACATTAGGCTTAGACCATAATCTTACATTGCACTCACTAAAATTCTTATAGTCTATCAACCTTTATGCCTAAGTCTTATTGTAGGTGATTTACAACTTTGCATGATGTTAAAACATAATTTTTTTTCAAGGGAAACGATGCAACTAGGTTTTCTGTTATGACCACATATACAAGGTGACATGACCAACTTGGAGCAAAGCTCCTTGGTATATGTTAATATCTCATGTATAATCAATCATGCATAAAGAACATTTGTGCTTAGATCAGGATAGAGAGGATAATTATGTAGTCAAACTTATTATACTATGTTTAGTTTAACTTGCATAAGATTTTGTCACAAAGATGGCATCATAAGTGTCCTTGTTTTTGTTTTATAATTATTGAGGTCCATTTGACTTCTTCCCCATTTCTCCCTTCTTTTGGGACCCAAGAAGCATTAATTTCTCCAAAGGAAAATAATTGTATTTTGAAAAATTATGTTGTGTCAAGGCTTGAGGGCTAAGTTGGGTATGAGGAAATTTTTGCCACAAAGACATAAAGTGACACCCTCTGCGCTTCATTGTTGTGGGGGCATCTGCTCCATGTCTATTCTTAGTGTGTTAGTTGATGTTTGTATAATTTATATTTGTGATTTGGAAAATGCGAGTACAAGTATTTGCCTCAAGATATTTTTGAGGAGGTTGATAGCCTTCGTGTTGTCAGTCACTGACGCAAGCCACCGTCTAGTACCTCTTTATCATAGAATTCTAATTAAAAGCGGGCTTGTAATAGCCGACAATGGCAGTTCACACCACGGAGGCTACAACGGACATCCTTGTTACGAATATCACGAGGCCAAGTAGTCCACTAAGATGCTACAAAAACAAAAACCTATAGTGCCATTTTAGGTCCCTTTGACCTGTCTTCAACTCGAGTGATTAATTTCCAGATTCTCTCTTTACGACAATGATTGCTTGTAACCATGAGAAAGTGTGCAACTTGGGATAAACAAACATGAGGATAAGGCTCTCCAACATAGCTTTAAAAAAAAAAGAATACAAAATAAAACAATCAATCAAAGTCTCTGAAATGAAGACAAATCTTGGCACGTTCTAGAGGAGGGAGGGGAGAGAGAGAGAGAGAGAACCCCATGCATGGGGCTGGGGCACACCAACCCCCCCCCCAAAAAAAAAAAAAAAAGAAAAGAAAAAAAGAATGAAAATAAAATAAAATTTTCCCACCCACACAATATCCTCTTCATTTCCCCCTATTTTTTAATGCTTTTGCTGCTTATTATATCATGAAGCCAGCAAGTATATATGTTAGCTTTCGTTTGTAAATTTTTTTGAATGCATGAAGTCCAACCCAAATTCTCATGTTCTTGTGCCGCCTCATCTCCTCTTTGTAGTAGAGTAGTGTAGTTAGCAGCGGCTTTTCTCCCTTTTTTTTTCTCTCTCCTTTGCTTTTTACACTATCGCTAGCTTCCAAGACTAATAAGGGACGAGCCTGTCTCTCCGAAGAAAGATATGGATCGTGAACGTCTCCAGCTGGGAAGAAGAAGAAGAAACAGGAGGAGGATGGCTGGATGCCTCAGTCATGTCACAAGTGCTTGCCTTAGTTGTGGAGATTCTTACGTGTTGTTCTTGAATCTATGGTGTTCTTCGTCCTTTGGAAGCAAGCCTCGAGGAGCTGTTTCGAACTAGATTGTTTGCAGTTACATGGATCATTGTTGTAGCCCATTGGGTTTGATACCCCATCCCCTCCATTGGCATAAAGCAAAAGGCATTGTTGTAGCCCAAGCACAAGCCCGCAGGTGCTTCTAATCACTTCACTTGAGCAAGCAACCGCCTGCCCATCCATAAACTGGCTGCACTCACAGGTGAAAGTTAAGGCTATTCAAATCTTGCTTCCTCGTTTAAGCCATATGAGGGATCAACTTCAGGTTGTATAATAATCCAGTTTGTTGGTACCTGGATGAAGTATTCGAGAGTTTTGTAGGTGCGTGCTTCAAGAGGTTTCTTATCATTTGAATTTCAGTAGACATCTCAGGACACTTCTGATCTTGTAGGCAAATACTGCTACTGTCCACAATGCAGGGCCGCAGAGAGCTTTTGACATTGTTCAGGTTAGCTCAGAAAGATTGAGGCTTTCTTATTGGTGATTGGAAGCAGCTTTCGTTACAATTGGCCGCCCAATCATGCTGTAACCGATCATTGCCCAATAACTGAGAAAAATTCAGTGGGCTAATCAGTTTTTCTGGAGTCAGATTGTGCTTTCCACAGGCATGGAAGAAAAGAATTTGCATTCTTCCAACCTTCAAAAGTAAGTGCATCACTTAACTCACTGCCTATTTAATCTCGGCTGATATTTGATTTGTCCCTTAAATTTGTAACTATGCGAAATTTTTTTTTTGCATTGTTATGACTATTGTCGGTATCAAATGATGGTATCCTAAAGGACCATTTGAAATGTCGTATGGGGTAAGATCTGGTTTAGCAAAACTTTATCACAGGTTGCTTCTTGTTATATTCACAGAACAATGAAGCAATACATTGATATAAAGATAATATTTACTGGTGGGATTATGTTCTAGAATTAAGGAACATCCAAGACGAAAGAAATTTCTTTCGGAATTGAATATACATAATGCTTCTCTTCTTGGTGATTGGAAGATGACTGACCTGTGTGCTCTTAACCAAGGCACCTCACAGCGAGCCTCTAGCCACCTAGTTCCTGCTGGAATACATGATCAATCCTTTGCTCATCCTAATATTTTACACGCACAATCTTCCAAGAGATTTGGATCCATCAAGTAGAAAAGTAAAATGAGATTTGTATCCATCAAGTAGAAAAGTAACAGCATTACAAGAATGATCACATCCAAAATTCTCTTCTCTATGGCTCGCCTTTGGGGTTCTCTAGTTGATTTACTCCTTTCTACCTCCATCTCTCTTGCTTTCTTTCTTTCAATTACAACTTCCAGCCTGTTTGTTTCAGGGTGTCATGACTATTGGCTATTCAGAGACTAGTGTGGGTTGGCTCTTGGGAAGTAATGTCATGCACTTTCGTGGAGCTCGTTTTTGTGCTTTGAACTTGACCCACTTTGAAGCTCTGTAACTTACAATTTGGTGTTTGATTGCTGCAATCTATTGTCCTTTGTGAAGCCTAACCTATCTACCAAGTTCCTAAGACATTGTCTGTTGGGTTTGTCGATCCGATCCAAGACAACCTTGAGTCTTGAGTCCACTGTCAAAGTTGCACAAACCTAGGTCAGCCCTTGCCCTAAGATTGTTTCTCACAAACTACTTATTTAAACATGTTATTTTCCAAGTTAAATTTTCACCAAAAATGTCTTATCTACATGCTAGTGCTCCATACCCAAAAACAAAAGCTTTTACAAATCTCCGTGAAAACTAGAGTGCGAGCTGAAGCTTGAAAGTATCACTTTTCTCTTTTGTGCTATGCAATATGTTATGAAAATTGATGTGTATAGGACATGGGGATTTTATTGGTATGCTTTTTTTGTAAGGGAGATGTTGAAAACTTTGTTGCAATGTATGAGGAGATAAAAGAGGCACAATATAATGCCAAGGGCCTTACATTCTCTAGAACAAGATACTAGCACTATCTTCCAAGGATGCAAATATGGAAAAGTCAGCCTTGGAAAGTCCTATGATACCAAGTTATGAACTGAATCACATATTTTAGTATCAATGAAGCACAAATTGACAACATATGAAACAATCTAACAATCTCCCATGAAGAATGGCAAATAGCATCACATAAATTCAACGACTAAAGCACTACAGGCAATAGCAAAGGTACGAGTTCTCCCCATAAGAGCCCAAGCAATAATAAATTATAAGCTGAAAAATGAATGTAGATAGGGACCATTTATACCAAACAATAACCCTAAACTAGAAGCTTCTAGTCACTTGACCTAAGCTTATCCAAACTAGGGTCACAGGAGGGATAATAGTGTGCACTAGCAATAGGACCCCCACTCTAGGACCAAAATAGGAATAGTTGGGCCCTTGGCTAGTTCCAAATTAAAATGCATAAGAAAAAGGCTTTTAGGCCTATACATGAATAAAAAAGGCTTGTTGTCAACTAATGAATGTAAATGAATACATGCCCTGTAAATGAATATAGGCCTTGTAATACATGTCATCTATGGCCCCAATAGCCCATAACTCTCAAAAGGTTCAAGAAACTATGTCAAGTGACAATGCCGATAGATGAAAACAAGCAATGGACAATGAATTTGATTCGTTGATCCAGAATCAAACTTGGACTCATGAGAACCTTTGAAGGCAAAAAAATGATCAATTGCAAATGGCTCTTTATTACGAAGCTCAAAAAAGACGGTACACTCGAAAGATGGAAAGTAAGATTAGTTGCTAAAGGTTTCAACAAAATTCCAAAAGTCAACTACTCAGAGACATTCAGTGTTGTAGTTAAATTGGCTTCAATCATAACATTATTAGTAGCAATTGTAGCTGCACAAGACTTACAAGTACATCAAATGGATGTACAAACTACCTTCTCAATGGCTACCTCAAGGAGGAAGTATTTATGAAACAACCAGAAGTTTATGAAGAGAGACAAAGAAATCCAAATATGTAGGCTACAATAATCATTATATGGTTTGAAAAGTCACCAAAATCATGGTTTCACAAAAATAATGACCTTGGTCTGTAGCAAACCTGATATTGCTTATTTGGTAGGTGTGTTGAGTCAGCTTTTAACTATTCCCTGGTCCAATCCACTGAAAAGTTTTGAAGAGGATTGTTAGATATATCAAAGGGACAGCCAATCTATGTTTATGTCTAGACGACAAAACAAAGTTTAGAAGACATTTTACAATTGACAACAACACATGCAAATCAACATGTGGTTAACATTTTATGTTGCCATTAGGAATAGGTTCTTGGAACAACTGACAACAGAACAATATTTCACTTTTCTTAATTGAAGCAGAATACATCACAACATCACTACCAACCCGAGAAGCCATTTGGTGTCAGAAATGGTGAACTCCTGCAACTTTGTCGCAACACGAACAAGACACGAAGGTCGAACAATTCGCGACAGTCAACATGACTTTGACTCGAAGCACGAACGAGAACAATTCGCGACAGTCAACGTGTCTTTGACTCGAAGCACGAACGATTCATGAATCAATCGCGAATCGCAAACACACGTCCAGGACCGCAAAGCCGAAAAAGGGACGCAAAACGAAAACTACGAAAAGAAACGAAAAGAACGAAAGCAAACGGGAGATTACGAATCAGACGAAGAAAAATCTTTCGCGCTGCCAGCTGGCAGCTCAACGGGCTACACGCCCATCTGAAACGAGTAGCAACAACGGAGACTAACTAACTAGTTGATCAGCGTTAACTAGTCATGTGATTCGATGTTTTAGCTATCTTGTAAACTCCACATAGTGGAGGTATAAACGATCCTCTCTGGATCATAACGGAAGTAAGCGAATACAGAGATCTGTAAGAGACAGAGAGAGACATAGCGAATAGAGTAAGAAAGTAAAGACACCATAGCTGTGCATGAAAGTCTGCCAACGAGCAGAACACAGCGAAAGAGTAGAATGTCATTCCGCCAACGAGTGAGAGACTGACGAATTCACTCTAAACTAAAACTGATAATTCAGTCACTCTATTTTCGTGCGTCTCGTCTTGAGCTGTGTGTCATGATTGCTGGGAAAGAATATGTTCTGTGATGCGTAGTCGAGTGTCTGGGATCCTGTAAGGGCTTCCGCACAAAAGAAAACTAAAAGACAGAAAATTGTTCGCGATAAAGAAGACGAAGTGAGGACGAACACGAATCAGTCCCACGCACGCGCTCCCGCGACATGGTATCAGATTCAACAGGTTGTCACTACTGATATCCCAGTAGTGATTCTTCCAGACAACATAATATGGCTACGACAATCCAGACCAGAGTAGCAATCAGTCTCGATGGCGCAAATTACAGAATCTGGAAATTCAAAATCAAAACACTCTTGAAGGGCGAAGGCATCTGGTCGGTGACCGAGCTCTCAGAGGTGCAGCCTCCAGAGGGAGACCCGAGGAGAGCTGAATGGATCAGAAAGGATGAGCGCGCAATGGCGATCATCGTTTCGTCCATAAATGAAGATCTACTCATGCAGATTGAAGACTGCGAAAGCAGCCATGCAGCATGGGAAAGATTAAAGCAGAAGTATGAAGTGAGGACTGCAGCTTCAGTCATGCACCTTCACAATCAGCTGCAATCAACACGGTGAGATGGCAACCAGTTGGATCAGCACGTTGAGAAGATCAGAACAATCTTCGCTCAACTCGCTGCATCAGGACAGGAGCACCAGGTCCCAACACCACAGCAGCTGATGTACTTCATGAAATCTCTACCGACGTCCTATCAGCCGCTGAGAATGCTCATACTGAGTCTACCAGATATGACATTCGACAAAGTAGTTAGTCTTGTCGCTGATGAGAGACTGATGAGAGACAAGGAGAGGGAAGCAGTGATCAAGAGAAGGCTCTCTTCATGAAAGGAAAGAAGAAGAACAAAAACAAGCCAAGATTTGAGAAGATGAAGTCCTCGAATCAGCAATCTTCTTCCTGCAATCACTGCCACAAACTAGGCCATACGGCCAACAAATGCTAGTTCAATCAGCAATACCTTGCATGCACTACAAGAAGAAAGGGCATTCTGCATACGACTGCAGATTCAACTCAAAAAGAAAAAACAAAGCTGAAAAAGCAAATGTTGCAGAATCTTCCAAAGATGCAGAAAGAGGTGACGAAGCTTTCACGATACTCGACGAATCTTCGACAAGCTACTCCGAACATGACTACGATGTGGTCATCAATTCCGGAGCAACATCTCACATAACCTGCAACAAGAAGATCTTGATCAACTTTCGCGAACTCAAAAACAATAGAGCGGTGATTCTAGGCGATGGAAGCAGACACGATGTCAAAGGTATCGGCTCTCTACAGCTACGAACACTGTCAGGCCAAGCAGAGCTGCCAGGAGCACTCTATGTGCCCTCCCTCAGAAAAGATCTGCTATCTGTCTCCAAGATGGCAGATCCAGGCATTCGAGTTTTGATCGACGACAACACTTGCCGTATGATCGAGAAGACAACAAACAAGTTGCTGACGGTCGGATGCAGAGAAGGAAACCTCTACCAGGCCAAAATAATCAGCAACTCTGATAGCATATTAAATGCTTCAGAAAACGAAGATCAGCTCTGGCATAGGAGATTGTATCATCTGAACATGCGGAGCCTGTACGACATGAGCACAAAGGACATTGTCACAGGTCTCAAAATATCAAGGCCTGAGGCTGAGTTCTGCGAAGCTTGTCAGAAAGGCAAGCAACATCGGAGTCCATTTACACACGAAGGAAGAAGAGCCAAGGAAGTTCTTGAGCTTGTTCACTCTGATATGTGTGGACCGATGAAAACAGATTCGCTCTCAGGTTCGAAATATTTTCTAACGTTCATAGATGATTACAGTCGAATGGCCACGATCTACTACTTGAAGAAGAAATCCGAAGTATTTGATTCTTTCAAGAAGTTCGTGGCATTCGCAGAGCGACACACCTCAAAAAGGATACAGATCCTTAGATCTGACAATGGAGGTGAATACAAAAGCACAGAATTCTCAAGATTCTGCGAAGAACAGGGGATTGAACACCAGTTCACTCCTGCATACACACCAGAATACAACGGTGTGGCAGAAAGAAAAAACAGAACGCTAGTCGAAGGAGCCAGATGCATGATGGCACAGGCTCAATTGCCAGGCCAATTCTGGGCCGAAGCAATAACTGCAGCAGTACACCTGCAGAACAGATCACGACAGCGCTGGAGAACAAAACACCGTATGAGATGTGGACAGGCAGAAAGCCTGATCTGTCATACTCACGAGTGTTTGGATGTGCAACATACAAGCACATTCCAAAGGAAAAGAGAAGCAAGCTCGACGACAAATCCGAGCAAACAATCATGGTCGGCTACTCGAATGGAACACATGTGTACAGACTCTACGATCCAACCACGAAGAAGGTTGTTTCGAGTAGAGATGTGAAGTTCGACGAGTCCACATTCCCTGGACTAAAAGACGAAAGAGGCCATGAGATCTTCACACTGCTGCCTATTCAGGAGGGAGATCGAGGACAGTCATCAAATCAGAATGCAGGACCCCAGACTCCAGAGCAGCAGGAAACAGAGGATCGACCCCACAAACAAGAAATGTTCGAGCAACGACGAAACGAACCTCGAAGGTCAACAAGACAAAGAAAACCTCCAGACCGCTATTCTGACAATCTTCAATGGAGCGAAGACACGTAGTTCGAGTACTGCAGCTTCACAGAAGAGCCAGCTACATACCAAGAAGCTATCCAGAGTCCAGAGGGAGAATTCTAGAAACAGGCAATGTCAGAAGAGATTGAGTCGATGAGGCGAAACGAGGCATGGACATTAGAGCCATTGCCAGAAAATAGAAAAGTAGTCGACTGCAAGTGGGTGTACAAGAAAAAGCTGAAATCAGATGGCACCATTGGCCGCTACAAAGCAAGGCTTGTCGCGAAGGGCTACACGCAGAGATATGGTGTCGACTATTTCAACACATATTCGCCCATGGTCAAGATGACAAGCATAAGGCTGCTCCTTGCATACGCCACACAGTACGATCTGGAAATTCACCAGATTGACGTGAAAACAGCCTTTCTCCACGCATGAGGCAACCTGAAGGCTATGACGACCCCGACAACACACAATATGTCTGTCGATTGCAGAGATGCATCTACGGTCTAAAACAGGCATCACGAGCCTGGTACAAAAAGCTTGATGGTCTTCTGAAGTCTCTAGACTTCAATCCCACTCAACCAGACTGTAATGTCTACATCAAAAGAGTAGGAAAGGATTTTGTGACACTGACCATTTTCGTGGATGATTCGCTGATGATAGGAAATTCCTTGATGTTGATCAAAGACACGAAGAGTCAGATTTCTGAAGCCTAGGGCTGGAGATCAGAAGAGATTGAACAAATGGCGAAATGCACTTGAGTCAATCAGAATACGCCAGAAAAGTGCTAAAGCAGTACCACATGATGGACTGTGAAGAGAAAGCCACACCAATGATAGCTGGAGCCAAGCTCACGAAACAGGATTGCCCAAAAACAGAAGAGGAAGAACAGAAGATGGCAGGTATACCCTACCAGAACTCAATCGATAGTCTGAAGTACTTAACAATTTGTACCAGACCCGATTTGGCCTTCTCTGTTTACGCATTGAGCCAATTCTGTTCCAATCCTGGTCTAGCACATTGGAAGATGGCCAAACGAATCCTACAGTATCTGAAGGGTACCCAGAATGTTAGATTAACCTACAGAGCTAGAAATGAAGAGAAAGGATTCGAGCTGCATCACTACAGTGATGCGAGCTGGGCGAGCTGCAAAGATGACATCAAGTCCTTTACTGGAGGATGTACGATAGCGTGCGGCGCTGCAATCAGCTGGATATGCAAAAAGCAAACCTTGGTAGCTCAATCCTCTTGCGAAGCTGAATATGTCGCAGCCTCGAAAGTGGCGAATGAGGTAGTGTGGCTGCAAATGATGTTGGAGGCAATCGGGATACCACAAGAGGGGCCAAGCACGATGATGATGGACTCTCAGAGTGCCATCTATCTGTCCCAGGATCTTGTCTTCCATTCGAAGATGAAGCACATTCCTCTGAAGTACCATCATATTCGAGATTTGATCTCGAAAGGAGAGCTCCAGGTCCAGTTCATAAAATCAGAAAATATGATTGCAGATCTCCTCACGAAACCGCTCGACAAGCCACTCTTTACCAAGCAAAGAGAGGCAATTGGATTGAACGAACAAAGCTGCAAGGTTTAAGAGGGAGTGTCAGAAATGGTGAACTTCTGCAACTTTGTCGCAGCACGAACAAGACACGAAGGTCGAACAATTCGCGACAGTCAACATGACTTTGGCTCGAAGCACGAACAAGAATAATTCGCGACAGTCAACGTGTCTTTGACTCGAAGCACGAACGATTCGTGAATCAATCGCGAATCGCAAACACACCTCCAGGACTGCAAAGCCGAAAAAGGGACGCGAAACGAAAACTACGAAAGCAAACGGGAGATTACGAATCAGACGAAGAAAAATCTTTCGCGCTGCCAGCTGGCAGCTCAACGGGCTTCACGCCCAGCTGAAATGAGTAGCAACAACGGAGACTAACTAACTAGTTGATCAGCGTTAACTAGTCGTGATTCGATGTTTTAGCTATCTTGTAAACTCCACATAGTGGAGGTATAAACGATCCTCTCTGGATCATAACGGAAGTAAGTGAATACAGAGATCTGTAAGAGACAGAGAGAGACGTAGCGAATAGAGTAAGAAAGTAACGACACCATAGCTGTGCATGAAAGTCTGCCAACGAGCAGAACACAGCGAAAGAGTAGAATGTCATTCCGCCAACGAGCGAGAGACTGACGAATTCACTCTAAACTAAAACTGATAATTCAGTCACTCTATTTTCGTGCGTCTCATCTCAAGTTGTGTGTCATGATTGCTAGGAAAGAATATGTTCTGTGATGCGTAGTCGAGTGTCTGGGATCCTGTAAGGGCTTCCGCACAGAAGAAAATTAAAAGACAGAAAATTGTTCGCGATAAAGAAGACGAAGTGAGGACGAACACGAATCAGTCCCACGCACGCGCTCCTGCGACATTTGGCTCAAGACATTTCTATCAAATTTGAATGTTTATCAAGTCGCACCAATGACTATCTTCCGTGGCAATAGAAGTTGCATATCTCTAACTTTGAATATGAGATTTCAGTCCAAGATAAAATATATCAAAATTCATCATCATTTCATCAAGGAAAAGATAAACAAAGGAGTGGTACATCTTGAATGTTCTCAAACTAGAGATATGTCAGTCGACATTCTTACAAAGTCACTTCCAAAAGACAAGCACAAAAAAAGTTCAAAGATTAGACGAATCTAAAGCTTAGGATATATTTGGAATAACATTAAGGGGGAATGTTGGAGTTTAATGCTATCTTAAACATATAGCTAAAGATATTAAACTTCAATTACTCGATTTTGAGTATTTGTTAAAAGAATAACTAAGTTCTCATGAGTTGAAATGACCCAAATATCTTCGAATAAAATTCGAACTCTTTTGAACCAATTCTACCTTCGAGTAATTTTGAGTTTGACTAACGCCTTTTTTTATCCTATTTTCTTGTGCTCCAGGATATTATGAATGGGACAGAGGTCTGTTTGGATGAGGTGTGTCATGGGCCACAAGATATTCCATATAGGACAAAGTTTCATTTGGATGAGGTAGAGAGGAGCACATAATACTAGAGATGAGATACTAGGACATGATCTTCTTGATTCAGTAGAGATCAAGGTCTGTCATGCACCACAAACAAGGATAGAGGGACTATCAAATACTTAAGTTTGAGGCAGAGCATGATGTAGAAAAGCCCACGATTTATCAGTTGTGTTTAGCTTACAAAGGTGACACTAACCACTGAGGAACTATCATCTACATTTACATAACAAGATGGTACAGTTGCAAGAACCAATGTCCATATTGTGATGTGCATATAGATCATATCCCTACAATTCAAGTATAGGTACATGTTAAAATAAATGCCTGTTTTACCCCCTTTCGACTTGTATAATTGTAACTTGTAAGTTGTACATATGCCATGGGTGTATTAATAGATACATTGGGAACCCCTCATGTGCATATTTAACAAGTAGGTCAAGTAGGTCACTTGGTCCACATGGGGACATGAGCTGAATTTAGTTGGAGACGGCGCATGCATACCCGTATAGCATATTGTACATGTGGCCCCTAAGATCTTTGGGGTCTTCTGGGGTTTCTACTCCACCCTCATTATTGTTAATTCGCTTTGGAATTCGTCACTCTTGTCAAGGTGCTTGAACTTTGGTGTTTGCTAACTTTCTCGATTCTCCATAAATCTAATTAATTTGTATCATGTGATTGATGTGTTTAGTGTCATCTTAGTCTATCTATCATAGTTAAGATGAAATAGAATGATCTACAAGTTTCAACATGGTATCAGAGCTTGTTCAAATTCTTGAACAAGCACCTTAATTTTGAACGAGGGTTTAGGGTTTAGGGGATTGACAAATTAGATTAATTTGCATGCAACATTGTTGGAGAGCATTCAGCATGAGAATGAAAACCATAGCAAACAATCTAGATTCTAAGTGAGTTATTTAGGTGCTTCAGAGAGCAGCTTACAAGAAAATAGGACAAATTTTCTCTTGGAAGCTTTAGTGAATGTGCCACAAGCACTAGCAAAGCCATAGTGTGTGGAAGATTATAAATCAGAAGCTGAGGGATATCCAACAAGTGGCATAATACCCTAGTTGGAGTCCAAACCCTAGTTTTTTCTTTTGCTTTTTGTTTAATCTAATCATGTCTAGTCTTTCTGAAAGCTTGCTTAATAAAACTAGCAAGCTTCAGTCACTAACTATAGTGTCTGGAAGGTCAAGATGGAGAACATTCTTGAAGAAAAGAATGATGGGACGTAGTAACAAGTTCCTACAATAAATCTTAATCGCAAGGACCATATCAAGAGGGGCAAGAGAGCCCACAAAATCATCAATCTCTCTGTGAAAGATAGCATCATTTTTCACATTAGAGAGGCAAGAGGACCATGTCAAACTTGGGCAGTTCTCAAATCTATGTTTGAGACAGCTAATACAGCCAAGGTAGTCATTTCACAAAGATAAGCTTCAATCTCTTGGGATGGATTCAAGTCATTTCACAATTGTAAGCTTCATGTCACAAAGATCGGAAGATCTTCGATACCTGCTTTCAGCTATTGGAGAGAGTGTTGCAGATAAAGATTTGGTGCCTGTAGTTCTCATAAAGGGAGGATTGCTAGGAGCATTCATTTGCTTCTGAGAAGAAGAAGCAGTTTTCCAAAGACAAGAAGAAAGGCAAAGGCAAACAAAAGGTGTTCATCACAAGATCTAGAGCAAAGCATTGACAATTTGCAAGTGTCAAATAGCCAACTTTTGAGCTCCACGTCTACACCTCAAAGGAAAGGCAATTGCAACTATTGCAAAACATATGGCCATCTTTCTTTTGAATGTATGAAGAAGCAAGTTGATCAAAAAAAGAAGCTATTTAGGAACTATGTTGATGGAGTTGCAAAGGAAAAGCAAGAAGACACAAGGCAAATTGAGCTTTTCTCTATTGCATTAGCTACACAAACCACCTATGTTGGTTGGTACATTGACTTTGGTGCTTCAAAGCACATGACTCCTCATAGGGACTAGTTTAGTTTCTTTGAAGAGTTAAGTGATGGTGTGCTTGGGTGACAATTCTACACATGAAGTCAAGGACAAGACACACTTACAATCAAGCTTTCATCAAGAGATGTAAAGGTCATCAAGAATGTCCTTTTTGTACTAGGAGTTGCAAAGAAGCTTCTTTCAATTAGTGCGATCACCAAGCAAACCATGAAAGTTGAATTTGATGATTCAGCTCGTTTTGTTAAGGACAGATGTGATGGACTTGAAGGTCATAGGCAAGGTGGGTGATGTGGATAGGTATGGCCACTTCAATTACCTAAGCATGCAAGTGTCAAGGTTGGTTGCAGTAGAAGGGCTAGACTACAATGAACCCTTTGCTCATGTGGCTAGGGTGATGTCTGTACGAACTATCTTAGTATTGGCTGCATTCTTTTATGGGCATGTCATTATGGAACCCAAGTACCCCGTTTTCCGAGTCCTTTGGGGTCCTCACTATACCTTACATTCGAGCAATGCCCAAATGCCTTTCCAATTGCTATTGATGGTTCCATGTTGCAGGATGATCAAATTGTTGCTATTCCATTCCAGATTGTTGCACACGTACGAGATGCTAGATGATGATTCATATTGTGTGAGCCTTTTGGAGTCACTATTACACATTGCGTTCACATATTTTGTTGTTGACCAAGTTCCATTGTGTCAGGTGCTTCCATCATTTGACTTACTTCAGTTTCTGTTTGCACTCCAAACGCCTTTGCTAATTCCATGGCAGTTCCACATATATCAATTGTCGATGGACAAGTACCTTTCGTTCCTTTTAAATTTCATCTTGAGGTTATTCTTGGGGATATGCCTTCAGGGATTTTAGCTCCAAGGGATGAGCTTGTCCATTTCACGTGTTCCGCTATGGTCTTTCCGACGAGTTTTTCAATTTTAGTCTATCAGTTGTCCATTAAACTTTATGGTGGTTGTGCATCGTCAAGATCACAATTTTTCCGCCAGTTCGATATGCATGGTTTCTTCTTTGGTGTTAATATTTTGATGTATTGGTGAATATCCTTAGTCTCTTTACTTACCTTGGGTCCTTACTCTAGTTCATGCACATGTTCTTGTTACAGTTTATCATGGTGCCCTCCTTATGCTTCACGTTCACCCATATTGTGAGAGTGAGATACGACATTTGATGTTAATGTCCAGGACTCTATTCATCTTTCATCTCCTATAGATTTACATATGTCAAATGGTTGCATGTTTTTTGATGGTCAAATATAGATTGTTTTCGAGCCTTGTTTAGATGACATTCTACAAATTGGACATATGCTAGATGGTTCTCCATTTTTTTATGGTCAAGTTGTTCCTCTCCAGCTCTACTTTCTACATCTTTGATTGAGACATGTGCTAGTCCTATTGATGCTTCTACAATTTTTCAGTGCTTGTACATCCATTGTTAAAGGATGTCTGTCAAATGGTTGTTGATGCTTATCTTGATGAGGTTCTTCTAAATAAGTGTCCATCTTTGATATAACTTGTGCATTCATAGATGGGTTTGCTACAAACGATACTCATGATTTACACTCTTGGGCTTTATGGATTCCTTTGAGGGTTGACCCCATTCTAATGGATACTACTATACATTCTTGGGCATTGTGTATACCTTGGGTTGCGACATGTGTCCATTCCAGTTCCTTTTTGTCAAGGTGATCTACTTCAGGCTCCTTGGCATTCTTGGTTATTGCATGATCTACTTATGCTTCAGCTTCCTTGGCATTCCCAATGGTTGCATGCCTCAGATGTTGTTGCCAAGTTGTTGTTGGGCACTTAGTGGGTCCCGCCACTAAAGTACTCTACGACTAGGCTTACTAAGTGGGCCTCGCCACAATGCATTGTACATTTAGGCTTAATAAGTGCAAGGGCACTGGCTTCCTGCGCATATAAGCTCAACCCAATGAGCACACTAATTTGTTTAGTAGAAGTTGTAGAACTAGGAATAAAAAGACTTGGGGCATAAGTTAGAATAAAATATCGAAAAATCCCAAAGTCAAGTTTAATATAGTTCTAAGTTTGGAGGAACTCACGTGATTCATGTGAAGGGCACCCTCTCACTCCGAAATGAACTCACATGAATCATGTGAAGGGCACCCTTCTTATTTTAGAACCATTGGAGGAACTCACTCTATCATACGCCCTTGGTTGTTGATTAGGCTCACGCTCGTGCTGCCACTATTCAACCTTTGGATGTGCTTGCTACTGTTACGGTTGATGCTGATATTATTGCTCCTGCTGTTGTTCCTCCCTGATACTATTTTTCTACATGCCCACATTGGGGGAGAGTTATGGATTCCTCTCATTTTTCTGCCTCGCCATACCTTTATTACACATACATAGCTTTGTTATTCATTTGTTGGCCACGAGCCTTTTTTATTCATATACAGGCCTAAAAAGCCTTTTTCATGCATTTATATTTAAGAGTAGCCAAGGGCCCCAACTTTTATTGAGTCAAGTATTTGGAGTGGGGGGCCCCTTTGGGAGGGCGCACTATTTCCCCTCCAAAAGTTTTGCCTCCCTTGATTTTTGAATTCTAGTTTTAGGGTTTGTCAAGGGCATATGAGTACGCCTTATGTACATTCATTTTTCAGCTTATTGTCATGGTATTGTTTGAGTACTTCATGGGAGAACTCTTACCTTTGGTATTGCTTGTAGGGCTTTAGCCATTGATGATATGCAATGCTCTTTGTCATTCTTTATGGAAGATTGCTGCAATGTCTCACATATAGTCAATTTATGCTTCATTGATACTAAAATCCGTGATTTAGTTCATAACTGTGTGTGTGTGTGGCTTGTTAATGGTGTGATTAGGGGTGTCATGGCATGTAGTTTGTCCTATGCATGATGGAAGTGAGGGAACAAAACTTTGCTAGTTGACTTTACAACTTATGTCTGGGTCGTCATCCTAGACTCCAGTTAGATTCATGCTTATGATGAAGCTAAAGAGTTCAACCTACAATTCCATGGAATGCATCTCAGATGGGGACTGTTTTGGTTTTAAAAAATTCAGTAGCCGAGGTGCACTACAATTAGTCAGTGCTAGCACCTCAGATGTTGGTTGATGGCTCCTTTCCTTATGTCCAGGTCTGGGGTTCAGTTTCCATTCAGGGGCACATGGACATACAAGAAAAAGTCAGTCAATGCTATGAGATTTTAGCATATGCTCACATGGACTCTGGAGCATGCAGCATGTTGTCTGGTGTTTGCTTAGGACGATATGGGGACATTCAAAACAGTCAATGGTGTTAGTAAACAGTTGTTGCTCCTTTTTAGTTTCCTGATTTCATGCAGCTAAGTTGTTTGTGGACTATTACACAAACATTGTGATTCGTTCAGAGCAGCTATTTTTTAGATAAGATGATGATTAATCGGTCTCATACATACCATTTCAAGCTTGATGTTTTATTAAATTTTAGTTGATTCTTCAAGTGTTATTTTATTCTATTTCATTTGTGTTCTTGCAATGGCCACAACCACTATTAGTTTGAACTTTTGAACATTTGAACAGCTTCTGGTATTTCATGATTAGAAAGGGAACATTCTTGCATTGTAAAATGACTGTTTGTTATTCTTAGTTGTGAATGTGCAAAATGATTCTGGAATGTAGCAGGCCTAATGAATGGTTGGTGGACTTAGAGCTGGGCTTTAGAGCTGCCATACTCAAATGTAAGACATGTATGTGCATTTATTCTGGTGTCCTATCAGATTAACAGCTTCTGGAAAGAACATAAGCAAAATGGAATCAAGAGAAGCAGGTTCAAGCAAAATATTGTCAATTGGGGGAAAAGCATCATACAATATTGTGAAAGTGCCAAAGGCTCCTCTAATGGCCTGTCTTACGTGTACTCTTTGCAATAACCTTTTTTTTGAGGCAACCACAATCTGTGAATGTCTTCACACATGTAAGTGGCTATACACATTGTGCAAGATTTTTATGATATTTTTCCGGGCCAATTCTCTCAGTCTGGAAAATCATGAAAGTTGTGTACATAACAATTTGTTTCTGTACTTGACTGTTTTCTGTAATTGCAATTGCATGCCAAAATACGTTTTTGCCTCCCAAGTTAGTTTTATTCGCTTGTATTTGAATCCATGACAACATTTTAAAAGATTGCAGCTTCAATGGACATATTTTTACTTTTGTTGTATGCTCTTTTATCCTTGCTTAAGATGATACTTACAACTGCCTTACATTTCTCATCTCAATGTAAATACAAAAGAAGATTGTGTTGAGCTTATAATGCCCCCCCCCCCCCCCCCCCCCCCCCCCTTCTCTTTCTCTCTCCCCCTATTTTTCGTTTTCTCTTGTAATCTTCAACAAGTTATTTTCATTACTCTTCTATGCTTGCTTCTAGGAGCAAAAACTTGTCTTGACAACTTTCTTATAAAAAAACAAGCTGTAAGCATCTACAATCTTAATGAGCTGGGCCCTTCAGCTTCTAAGTTCAATTTTCTTTTCTGTTATTCAATTAAATAAAAGATTTTAGTTTGTGTATATTGCCTATTTCGTGTCGACTGTTGTTTATGACTTAAGGTCTATGGTTTTGATTTCTCATTTCCTTTTGTTGGATAGATCTTACATACTTTTCTTTATCGCTAAAAGTAAAAGTAGCATACTGAATCTTTATCCCTAAAATATCATGGAAGTCTAAGATAGTGTGTTTCCCCCAAATTCACAAACCAAAGAAGAGATGACATAATCACCACCATGTCAGATTTTTCCCTCCCCAGCAAATCTAATGATAATTTGAATCCAATTTTGTCGTCGAAATTGTCAATTTGCAATTGTAGAGCTACACTATTCTGACACAATTGTCCAGTCTGTAGAAATTAGACTAACAGTCGAAATAGGACTTTGTCAATTGTGGGTCGACTCAACACGCTGTCTCGATAATGACTCAACTCGACAGCTTGTCTCGATATTGACTCACTTCGACATTTCTACCTCACGACTCTTTGAAGTGCGACTTCTTATCAGATTCTGACAACAACTGATCCTTGTTGTGATGATCACAAGATCCATCTTACAGTACACCATAGAGGACATTGTGGAGCCAAACTGCCCAGCCAAGTAGAAGCTTCAGATCAATCCTCAAGAGCCTCACCCCCATGCCATGGTAGTGAATATTGTAGAGGAGAGGTAACTGGTAACCAATACCATCAACCTGGGAATGTAGATGGGTGAGTTCCCATAGGATTATATAGCCTCCAGGGGTTTGTGCATGATGCCATGCATACCCAAGGTTCATCCTATAGATAGCACAAGTTAGTACTAATTCTCTATAACTGTCACACACCATGCACTGCTCCATGTGTCACTATGTGAATGCCTAGGTCCTCTCAAGGTTATTAGTCATGACACTAGCCTTGAATTAGAATATATTCTAGGTGGAACTAATAAGCTCGAACATTGGAGTATCGAATATTCCATTAGGATTATTTTAAATCCTTTGTACAGGATGTGGACGTAACATTTTTCCTCCCTTAAACAGGTTATGTCCTTAAAATGAGAAAGAAAATCAGAAATCTGCTTTATAACTATCTTTATAAAATGAGAAAGAAAATCAGAAATCTGCTCTGGAGTACTATCTCAGGTTTCAGAAGTACACTAAGCGATAAATTTTTCAATTGGGTTTGATTCTCTCTAAGTCAATAGCATCACCTTCACGTAAATTCAGTTCACATCAAACACCGGGTGAATCACCACCTTATATTGGAGATCAAAGTTCAAAAGTTAAAGAAAGAAGCAATCATTGTCCAAAGCTTCCACAATTCCTCACATATTAGTCATAATGCTTCCGAATACCCTTACAACATCCAAAATTCTAAGGCATAACAGTTTAACCTACTAGAATCTCTAGGAGATCCATCAAGGTCCAAATGATTTTAACTCAGTCCTGAATACCCCAGTTACAATCTTGAGTTCAATGCCCCTATTTCTAGTATCTCATGCAAAAAAATAGCAACCATATGATCTCAATAGATTTTTTTGTCTCCATAACAAGCGAAGATCTAGGCTGAAAATTGTACACAAGCACTTACAGACTACAATTTGTGGTAGACTATCATCGACTAAAGTAAGCAAACTCTCCACAAGTAAAATAATTTACATTATGAGAATGCCTGTGAGACACATACGTCCTGAATAAAATTATAAAGAGAATTAGATTTTTCAAGTAACTGATCTAATTTCTTGACTCATTCAAAAGATCGAGTATTAGTCATCATTTTTAAGAATCGTCACATTTTCTTGTAATCTTGATTCCTCTGATAGTAATGAAGTACCTAATATTGATCCGTCAACCATAATTATTTAGAATCTTATGATTCGTCAATCATTCATTGGATTCCAAACTCATACTTAGTCATTGAAGAATACTAGAGTGTACATTCAACACACATCTCAAGAAATATAAGAATTATTTCAAAGTTTCTTTCATAGTTGCACTGCGTTTCTGAAATGCGTTTATGAAATATGAAAAAAATTCCCGAAACCCTTTTTTTTTTTAATTTTTTTTTTTTTTTTTGGTTTTTTTTTGGGCAATATGGGTATTAGGTGAAAGCTCTAATTAAGAGCATAATTACTGCGTATTTTTCCGAATGTTTCTGGTGCAGGATGGTCTAGTTTAGGTGCATTAACTCCCAGGTTTACGCTTTAACTCCTAGGTGCATTAATAAAAAAACATGATGCCCCAAAATTCTCCCTCCTCTCTCTCTCTCTCTCTCTCTCTCTCTCTCATTATCTCTCTCGGATCCAACAAACTAAACAAAAATGCTGAATCATGCTAAACAAAAACCATGCTAAGTGTTCTGAACGAATCACCATATTTCATCGTCCTGAACCGTACTGAAGCATTTTTCAACCACATGGAATTGTTTTTCAACACACGAGACAGGGCGAGGGATAGAATAATTCCAGTGTGAGTGAAAATGGGCGACTGACGCTAGCGTGGGAGTCCTTGCAGGCGTCTAGGAGTCCAGTGCAGGCCTAAACCACGCTACTGGTGGATGCTTGCACGATGCTCTAACCCTAAACCCCAAAAAACATGGAATTAGGGCATGAAAATTGCAATTTGTGCTACGGACGTAGACGGGCAGAACGGAGGTCACAGGAGTCTGTGTGGGCATGTGGAAATGCATTCTAGGCTCAGACATCACCTGAATCGGTTGCCCAGAAGTCATTTTCTGAAAATGGCAAAAAAAAACAAGCATTTGGATTGTGGTGTTCAAATCTCGCAAGGCGTGCCGTAATGGTTGAAACTGACCCCGTAGGAATCACCGGGCATGAAGAAAGGTGGTCTAGGGCCAAACTACGCTTGATTTGGTTGCCTACAGCTCAATGTCAACACTTGCAAAAAACAAGCCTACGCTTACCAAAAATCGAAAACTGATCGTTTCGATCTGCGCGAAGCTCAGATCCCCTTGGCACCGTGCACACCACCTCTGTATCGCCGAGTAGATGCCTTCTGACTATGCACACGCCTCGATCGGACACCCGTAGCTCAAAACAACAAAATTTACCTCTTCCACGGCTGGCGCGATTCTGGCTCGGAAGAGGTGCAATTAATATATTGTTTTTTTTTTAAATGCGATTCTGGGAGGAGAAACGCGTTTCTCAGCATCTTCTAAATCATCTTTGAGTCAATAAGTTATCCTTTCACAGAAAGAATTATTAACCTGCAAGTAAACGTTTCAAACATTACTTGTTCATATATCTATGTTCAACAATTGGTTTAAGTATACGATATAAACCCAACAACCAAGAACACAGCAGATCTTGCAAGATTAAAACGTACACAAGAGAATAATCCACTATGATCTAGTACATAAACATACTTTGAATCTGGCAGATCTTCTCTACATATATTACTCACATATCTAATTAAGAATCTTGTAACTCAGTTTCCACAATGAAAATATTATCTTTCAAGAGTAAATAACATACCCGGGAAATCTTCAAGATGGAAACATATTCACTCTCATGAGTTTTCTAGTCCAACTTACCACTAATGACAAAATTTCTTCCATTCAATCAACCCCACATTGATCCTAGTACTCATATTAAGATGAGGTTGATCCAATACAAACATTCAAGATTCAATGGTATCATAGAGTCTTCGAATCACGATTCATTCAAAGAATCACTATTTTCAAAACAGTCCGATGCGAATGGACCATTTGAGTCAGATTTTTTTTTTTGAAACCCCAAAAAAAGTTTTGACCATTTTGAAACGGATGTTACATGACCCTTGAGTCATCAATGTATGTACTATATAGTATGGATTGCAACAATAGGTGGGACTTGGGAATCACGTATGAATCATGACAATATGTGAGACTCGAGAGTTGGATTCAAGATTGATTGTTGATTGATTATAATGTACATTGCAATTTAAACACTAAAAGAGTACTTGTTTTTGCTATAATATAAGGCTAGGAAAAGTTTCCCTAAAAAAAAACCCAAAATGGTTGCTGATTCTTTCCCGTTTCAAACCCTTTTCAAAAAGACATTTTGAAAAGGACCATGAAACAATGTATGATCAAAACTTACTCCAATCTTGAACAATACTGGGACTAGTAATTTTGGTTGTTTTCTGAAAAGTATGCAACCCATAGATCCTCTAATAGAATTGATCTTATCACTTCAACTCCCCTTTCAAAGAAATTGCATAAGTTGCCTGCAAAGTTGATCTATGAAAATATCTAACACCATGAAAATTTAGTAATAGGTGTTTTCCATGAAGGATTCACTCAATTACAACCAAGACTTTTCTTTCGAGTGACAGTAATCATCATCCATTTGAGATCTATCTATGCGAAAGAGATCAAATTGGGTTTAAGAAATCGAAATCCAATGACCTTGGAATTTTTATGAACATTGCTTTTATATAAACAGTTACACCCGAAATATGTAATTAATGAAATTTTTTGTTTTTCTAGGCAAATGGCAACTGATGAAGTTCCTGTTATGGGGACGATTTTCCCGTTTCACCGGAAATTCGCCCAGTTTCACCCGATGGGGTTGACCCACTTGACTCAAAAACTCATTGCTACAGATAGCATGTGAGAATGTCCAGAGTGCCCAAGATAGGGACCGACATTTATGCTAATCTGAAAAGATCGCCTCGAGACTTTCAGGTGGGGGATTGGGTGTATTTACGAATCCCGAAGGATTCTAGTGTGTAATGCGTACCGGCAAGCATTACAAATTGTCCCCTAGATATAGAGGACCGTATCAAATCTTGAAAAAGATTGGATCCTTGGCTTACCAATTGGACCTCTCGGAAGGAACACAAGTGCACCTTGTTTTCACGTAAGTCGACTCAAAAAGAGTCTACATGAAGGGGAACATCTTGGTTCTGGAGACCAATTGGACCTGTTGGATGAATCATCGGGTGTGGCGCGACTTGAACCCGAAAAGATCTTGGACGCAAGAACTAAACGATTGAGGTTTTGTATAGTTACTGAGCATTTGGTTAGACGGAATTGTCACACAGATGATGATGATTTCTGGGAACAAGAAGGTAGCTTGAAGAGGAACTTCCCTAGCTTTAAGTTCTGAGGTCAGAACTTGAATAAGGGGGGGAATGTCATGCCCACGACTGATCTCAGATTGTTTATCCCGTTAGAGGTCAGTAGGCCTACCTCGACTCGTATATTAATTATGATTATGAGGGGTTTGGGGCCCTCATGTGCATATAGTCATAATTAATGGTTGGAGGCCTAAACTCATGATGGTGGATTTTTATGGGTCTATCATTGATTCATAGGGGGACTGGATGATGTGGCCCAGATAGGCTGCAGAGGTGTCACAGTGCACTACTAGTGGTGCATGGGCCTTGGAGGGTATAAGTATACCCATTGCGCTCTCACTAGTGTATGCTTAATTGTGTGATTAGTAGCTATTGCTACTGGTGTGATTCCTCCTTCCCTTGTGATAGATTGATCCATAGCTTGGGGGCTAGATCCGTAAGATCTAAGTTTGGTTGGCTCGGTTTGTCCACTGTCCGATTCCCTTGTGTTGCTTGTTTGTGGCTTGCTTAGTGTTGAATGCATGGTAGGGGGCTTTGTAGATTCTTTCTCCATGCATATAACTGTCACATACCATGCGCTCCTCCACATGTCACTATGTGAGTTCCTGGGTCCTCTCGAGCTTATTAGTCATGACACTGGCCTTGAATTGAAATTTGTTCTATGCGGAACTAATAAGCTCGAACATTGGAGTATTGAATATCCGCATCAGATTATTCCAAATCCTTTGTATAGGATGTGGTCGTAACACTTGTCAATAGAGCGTTGGAGGCCAATGGTTGGCAACGGAAAGGACACCTGGCCTAGACGTGTGATTCACAAGTTGCGACCTGATGTGACTGCCTGACAAGCTGTCAGAGAAGCGAAGCACCGTGACCGTTCGGACCCTAGTGATCAGTGTGGGATGTGAAGGTAGCCGACAAGTAGCTGGGGTTACCAAGTGACCAAGCTGTCACAGACATCTGATACATTGTTTGAGACAATGTATCTACCACATGGTTTTTAGGACCTTTCTTAAATCATATTTCCACGAGTGACTAGAAACTCTTGCATCACCTTAGCTCATTTGGCTTGTCAACCTCTTCAATCTAGCTAGTTAGCAAAGTATTTCAATGTATTATGATCTATGTATACATAAAACTTAGTTCCATACAAATAATGCCGTCATGTCATCAATGCATAAACTATGGCTTACTTTTTATTAGTTGGAGAATTTTTTTGAGTAGAGTGGAGCTTCTTGCCCTTGAAGGCTGCACGCCTTCCCGCTGGCATCAAACAACCCCATATCAATATCACTCGCATTCGTATCGAAGGTAAATGGTCTGATGGTCTGTGAGGATCTACAATCTTGAGATTAACATGTTCAGCCAGAACTTTCTTTAACTCATTGAATTTTCACTGTTGAACATTTTTTTCCACTCTCCCATTTTATCTTTTGTATCATAACTATCACAGACACCACAATCTTTGAGTAACCCTTTACAAACTTTTTGTAAAAAGTAGTCAATCCAAGGAAAGACCTCAATGTTGCAACATCGATTATGGTCTGACATATACAACATACAATATGACCTTTTTTTATAATCAATATCTTTTCAAAAAATTTGCTTTTGACAACACAATTCCAAGATTGGTCACCAACAACTTACCTATATACGGTCTAAGCACATCATTCATCAACATCATAAATGTTGTTGGGGCAGTGAATCCTAATGGTATCACAAGAAACTCATACTGATTAAATCGAGTTCAAAAGGTAAGTCTTGTGCACATCCTCTTCATGAACGCTAACCTGATGGTACCCATACGTTGGTGGTATGTACTAAAATTGCTCTAGAAAGATGTTGCGGCTTCAAGTTCTTAATGGAAGGTAGTTTCTACTTCTTTGAAGCAAATACTACCTCCCTCTCATTGGAAAGTAGCTCCATAGCCACTGTTGCACTATCGCGAACCTGTCAGCTTGGTTGCTAGGTTTTTGTCTTCAATTGGTCTATTAGTTGCATGGCTTCCATAGCATCAACTTTTGCAAAAATGGCATTGAATCTTTGAGAATTGTGGCTAGGATCTCCAAAAGATTCATATATGAGTGATAAAGGCATGAAAGACTTAGCAAAAATTAAAAAGCTTTTCTAAAGCAAGCCTATGCCCGTTCCGGAATGGAACGTGTTCCAGAACTCGTCCGTTCCGGAACATGACCAAATTTTTTTTAAAAAAATACGTATTTTTTAACAGAGGAAAAAAGTAATTGAAGAATATTGCTCTTCCTGCCATCAAATTTGCCATTCTCTACCTCGCTCAGCTCTGATTGAATCTGCTTGCTTATGAACAGCATTATGCATGTCCTGAACAAACCTAGTGATCCTTCATTTGATATGTTTATTCCGTGTTTTGGTGCTGTGCACTGCAAAGAGAAATCAATATTTTTGGAAGAATTTTTACACGTAACATGTTTATTCTGTGCTTTGATGCTGTGCGCTGTAAAGGGAAATCAACATTTTTGGATGCAATGTGCACACGCTTCTAGTTTTACATGTAATGTGCACATGCTTCTAGTTTCATATTGCGCATGAGAAGTGTTTTGTGTGCTGACCTCCCAGTTACGCTACTACAACCAGTTACGTTTTCCTGGTTAGTTCGAGCTTCCGATTAGCTTGAATAATTTATATTGATTTCACTTTCAAAAAAAAAAATGTTCCGACCCAAAAAAATGTTCCGGAACGTACAGTACGTTCTGACCCAAAAGGGTCGGAACGGGTTTCTAAGGCACAAACTAGTCAAAAACTTGTAATGCTTATCAAAGTAGACCTCTTTGAACGAGGCTAAAAGAAATATTGAGGCACAAAAAACACTTACACAACTTGGCAATCTGTGGTTCTAAGAACGTGTTGGAATTGACCTTTTACAACAAACTTTGAGCATTATATATGTTTTCCCCTTCAAAAATCAGCAATTGGTGTTTAC
The DNA here is from genome assembly GCA_029204225.1 of Diphasiastrum complanatum. Classification (NCBI taxonomy): domain Eukaryota; kingdom Viridiplantae; phylum Streptophyta; class Lycopodiopsida; order Lycopodiales; family Lycopodiaceae; genus Diphasiastrum; species Diphasiastrum complanatum. The sequence continues at coordinate 31,703,060 of CM055114.1, forward strand.
ACTCCTTAAAAACTATCCATAGAATAATCAACTTTAACAAAATAGTATGGCTCATTGGCCTAGATGTACAATGACTGATCTCTAGCCACTCAAAAGCAACAAATTATCAAAATCTAGTAAAAAGAAATACATGTTTGAATTCTTTGCGCATTGTCTTAAACACACTTTTTTTTTGCAGTTTGTGAGGATTGCATACGTCAAAGACTAAGTGAAGATGAGGAGAATTGTTGCCCAATGTGTAATGTGCTTTTGGGATGTCTCCCTCTCGAAAAACTAAGGTACTTTGTTTTTTGTTAATCATTTTCTTTCAGCATTGCATTTTTTGTTTAAAAATATTTTGATTTGTCTCAAGCACTATCATTCTATTAAAGTATAAGCAAAAACACTACAAATACGTTTTTAGTCAATCATATGTAAACTTATGTAATCAATTATATCTTTTAAATTTTTATGATAATCCTGCATGTTAATACATGCATAGTTGTTTTATAGCTCAATTCTATGAGCATAAGGAGCTTCTCTATCATTTTCATTGTTGCTCCATAAAATAGAAAAAGGAGGGAAAGTTTGGTAAGGAAGGCATTTTTGTACATGGGATATTTTCGAATCAGCCTTCTTGATCGTGCATGTTAATGTCATTGTTTTTTTGATCCAATGTTCAATGTTTTGTGGATCTTTTCAAAACAACTTTTTGAAATGGGTTTGAAACGACAACCCCGAGAAAGAAATTGTGAAACGGTTTTAGGTTTTTTTTAGGGGGGGGGGGATTTATTTTCAATATTTAGGCAATGTATATTGTAATGGATCAACGATCAATCTTTGATCTTGACTTGAGAGTTGAAACTTTGGAGTCCCACCTAATTAATACATATTGTCATGATCCATGCTACATATTACATACCATAGTTGCCCGTTCCGGAACGGAACACATTCCAGAACGCGTTCCTTTCGGAACTTGACCAAAATAAAATTTAAAAAACACATTTTTTTAACACATGATTACAACAAAAAGTGAGTCTCCTATTCTTCTGATTTTAACAGAAGCTTGATGTGCACATCTGAAGGAGAAATGGGTGAACTTTTGAGGCTTTCCATCTATTCCTGTCATTGTGAGTGTCGGATGAAAAGTTTCCTGCCAAAGTATATCCATCGCTATAGCCATATTGAAATCCGCATCTCGTCTTACTGCAATGGGCATCACGGCCAAGTGCTCTGCATTGTGAAGATAGACAAGAAATGGGCTTGTAGGAGGGAGAGGTTTTAAGATTCGGCATAGGTCCTCTAGTACCATTAAATGGCTTGCATCGCGCCCACACCAGATCACTACCGTGTTAAGGGCAAGAATTTTCTGTGGAGGAGCGGCCAGTTGCACCACCACGAGAAAGGATCCATACAAGTTAGTATTGTAGGAAGGATTGAGTGTGTTCTCTTTTGTTTCTGACTCTTCCTTTCAGGCTTTCTTGGTCAGATTTATGTTTATCTAGATGCACTTTCTTTACTATTATCGAAGACGTTTATACGCTCCCATTGATACTACACACTTGATATGTATAAAGCTCTCTCTCTCTCTCTCTCTCTCTCTAAGTACCTAAAGTGATCCCATAATACTTTTATGACGTATTGTCATTCAAACTTCTATAAATGTATATTGTGTTGGGATATCTGGTCCCATAGACCATGTTGCTCTCATTGGACATAAATAAAGGTGATCTGTAATCTCTTTCCCAAAACCCTGCCAAGGTGTGGAATAATAACCAATTTCATCCATTGTTCCCCTCTGAATCTTTTGACCACCCTTTGTAGGTGGGCTGGACATACTAAGTATTTGACCTTCCCAAGATTTAGGACTACCATAGCATTCCAACATGGCTCAAACACAATAAATGGCTCACTTAAACAGCCCAGTAGGTTGCCAATGAAGCTCTTAATATTAGTCTCCCTTGGCAATGACCTTTTACTCTATTGATCTAACATCCCGATTCCCAATAGGTAAAGTCTGTGTAACCCATTAGAATTCTTGTAAATTGCACTTTTGTCCACATGTCAAGTCTTTGTGGCATCCCATGATTGGCAACACCATTGCACAAATAAATATCAATATCATGAGCAAAACTTTCCTCAATGCTAAGGTGACATGTGCGCATCCATAGGCATCAACTGGTTGACTAACCAGTGACATTAACAACATCGCAATTCTTTGTACTTTGCAAGCACAAGCGTTTGATTAGTTGTTTGGACCATTTCGTGTGAACAATATTTCATGCACCGGTTCGCACCAGCCGATTCGACCTGTTCGAACCGGCCAGGTGAGGTTCGAATCGGCCGATTCAAACATTTTTTCGTTTTTGGGGCCATTTTGATTTTGTTTTTACTCTATAACCGATTTGAATCGGACCAATTCGAATCGGACCGATTCGAACTACGATTCCTTGTTCGAATCGCCGATTCGTGAAACATTGCATGTGATGGAAGAATTTATGACTAGTCTGCTCAATGGCATGATCAAACTAAGATTGACATAGTTTCACTGAAGCGTGTTTGATTCAATGAAACTCTACTTCAAAACGGTTTTTTTCCAACAGATCGTGTGAAATGGATTTTCATTGAATGAAAAGGTTAAAAAAAGACCTAATTTTTTTTTTGCGTGTCTCCTCATTGTAGGTCAAGTAGGTCGGACTGCAACAGGACCATGTCTAATGCACCGTCTCTGATCTCTGTGTGTATGTGCGTGTGCATGTGCATGTGTATCATCATCATCGTCATCATCATAATCATCATCAACATCAACCGACTCTTTATCTATCCTAGGTTTGACCTTTCAAAAATTCCACTTTCAAAAGGTCAAAATGCATAGAAAAATGGATCTTAAAGATCAAGGAACGATAGGAAACAACAAGATCCAATCAGATTTGCAAAAAGAACAACTAAAAAATCAAAAGTGAAAACAAATTTACCCTTGTTGAAAACTTTGCAAGATCTCTTGACGTAGAGCTACTTTTGACATGAAACTTGGATCAACAGCCTCTGCCTCAGCCTAGCCTCCTCATCCATGTGATTATTTCAAGTTTTGTCCTGAAAAAAGGATAGAAAAGATGATTTTTCCGAAAATTAGGGTTTCCAAAAATGGCTAGCAAAGAAATTCACATCATCATGGGCGCTAACTTGTTTATCACACCAATGCAACCAAGTTTTTGAACTCAATATTATTTACAAACAAAAGGGTTATGACAAAAAATGTTTCTAGAGAGAGAAAGTGTTGTAAAGAGAAAATAGCTAGAGAGAAATCAGCTAGAGAGTGTCTAGAGAGAAAAGATCGGCACCTTTCCAATTGCTCAAGGAAGTGTGCTTTGATACCATGTTATGAACATATTCACAAACATTGGTATCAGATGAAGCATAAGAAAACAAAAATCACATAAGACAACAAAAATCACCCCCAAGTTGCTACTTGGTGGTGAATTTTCCGCCAGACTCTTCATGTTAGCGTACCTCTTGGCATGAGTTTAAGGAGGCCTTTTGCTTAGCCATGATTGATCCCCAATGAATGTTTCGTTAGTGCGATGCTTGTGACTTGGCTACTTATACATCATATTATACTTTCCTACTTATTTCCAGGTCTTTGGCCGTTGGAGCTCAACATGCTACATTGCTTGTCTAATAGGTGATGTTTCTTCTTTTTCACCCACCTCTCTTTCCTAGGCTATGTCCCTTGTCAATACCCTACAACACAAGTCCTCACCTAGTTTGATGTGTCGTGAGATGTCTGAGATTTGTGAAGTGTTTATGTTTCAATTTTAAGTTCCTTGATCACATTGCTAGCAACCCTTACTGCTACCACGTTTATTTCCATGAGGCTAATGCTATTGATGATGTTCTTGATTCTGCTATATACCTCCAAATTTTTGATGACAACCCACCACTTGACCTTCCACTTGATCTCTTGGAGTCCGCTGCCTAGTGCCATCCCTAGCTTCCTTATGCTACTTGGGCTAGCAGGCCGTCCATGCCATATCTACCTTCGCAGTGTGCATCAGTAATGGCCACGAATTTATTTCTCTAGTTAACATAGGCAGCACTAATTCCCTTTATTAGTAGGTGTATTCTCTCCCAGATCCGTGCTACTCCAGTTCCACCTGATCTCTCTGAGTCATATCCACCATTGCAGTGTGCATCACTGGCTGCGAGTTTATTGCTCTAATCAACACAGGCAGCACTCATTTCTTTATTAGTAGGCATATTTTCTTCCAGATCTGTGCTACTCCAATTGATATCACAACCTCTACGTGTGACGTGTCGAGGTGGCTAGTGCTCATGCCTTTCCTTACACCCAGATCTTTCAGTAGCTTGAGTACCGAATTGGTGACTTTATTGGATAGGCCAACTTTCACATCATTCCTATCACACACTATGATCTCATCCTTGGTGTTGATTAGTTCTCATCCTTGGGAGCTGTTACATTGGATTATACAGCGACTTTTTCTTTTCTCATGAGGGCACACAGCATGTCCTACTTGGTATTGATTCTCAATAGGATTTTCAGCTTACTTCTGGGAAGTTGTTTATGCATAGCATACCGAAGGCTTATTGTGCAACAGTTCTTTGTGTCCAATAGGTCCATTCTCTAGCGACGCCACTACCTGATGCTCCACTACCTCAGGTACTTTCTAACCTCTTGCATGAATTTGATCATGTTTTTAGTGAGCCTATTAGATGGCCACCATCATGGGATGTTAATCATCACATTGACCTCGTGCCTAATGCATCTCCGCATTCGACTTTTCAAATATAGAATAGCTATAGTAATGCAGTTACTTCTGAAAGTGGTGGCAATCAATTTTCGGTCAAGATTCTTTCCTGGAAACAGAAGTCTCAAAGTTCATGAAACTGAGGTTGAATGAGAGGTTTCTTGCGAGGTGCGAGGTTGAGTGGTGAACGTTAGGACACAGTCAAATTAACTATCACGCCAGATTGATTCAATTGCAATGAGGCTATTTCCTCAAAGTAGGTGTTGGTGGAATGCAACCACGTATGGTTTTTCTGCACTACTTCCTGCTTGTAAAATGGATCCCAATCATGTTGGGGTGCTTAAAACCTATGTAGCTATGGCCTGCAGTGTGCAACTTTTGTTTGTTCGTACCTCGGCTAAGCATTCGAACTTGAAGTTCATGAATCAAGGGATGGATGGCAACTATTTCTTTCTTTCAGCTCTTCATACTTTTTTGGATATTCTTGCAAGTGACTTTGACACTCTTATATGTGAGCTGAGCTTAAGGGGTTTCACAGCTCTCAAGACTCTTTCTAATCTACCTTGGCTTGCTCCTGCTCAACTTGGGCAAGTTGTGTAGCGGTGTTACAAACCACCATGAGTGACAGAAGCTCATGAATGTAGTTAGTGCATAACAGTACATTTTCCTTTAGCTCTGAGCAAGTTGTCCTTCTTACACATCATCCTGCCTCTTTGCAGAGCCTGTGGTTTTATGTTATAGTAGACTCAGCTTGTTCATGTCCATATGCAGCTGCCTCCGAATATCAGCAGTCTGAGCAGCTACATCCAGAAACTCTTGCTACTGTATGTCTGAGCACATGTCAGCTAATGGTGATCCTGCTGACATTCCAGGAAGAGATTTATAGCCTTTTGCAAGCTTCTATATGTTGTCTCCAAAGTGTGATTCAGATGAAGACTCTCTACAAGGGTGCACGATTTCTACTTCAATAAGATGAATTGAATCCTAGAGTACTCTTAGCTAAATTTACCTCGTGGACAAGCATCAATGAAGATAAAGGGACTATTCTGAAAGGAAGTACTCTCTCTGCATGGGAAACACTTTACATCTGTACTGGTTAATAATTGAAGTTCCAATTTTCAAGTTATTATTGTAAATGAAAAAGCTACGGAGTCATCATATTTTTACAGTTTGACTGGAGAAAATACTTACAACTTTCTATCAGTCCTGTCTTTGTAGCTCACATGAGTCCAAATAATTTCTCAGTAAAGCTGCAAGAAAGCAACGAATTCTCATAAGATATGCTTTTTGTTGAACGACTTGTGACGGTGAAGCTTTATATGGTCGTGTACTTTTTGTTGCTTGATTGTATGCCAGTTAATGTTTCTACTATTTTCCTGTAGGGTGGATAACCAGTTAAGAGACTTAACAGAGAAGATCTTCCCAAGAAAGAGAAGTATATCAAGCACAAGTCCTATTTCTGCTCCTTTCAAAAGGAAAGAAAGATCTCTTCTTTCACTTGGCGTTCAAGCTATCTCCTCACCTTCCAACCCTGATTCTGCTACACAAAAAGGCAAACCCACTATGAGAAAAGGTTACAGCACCAATGCTTTGGAAGAGGTTGAAGATAGAAGTCGGATAGGTTATGGGGTGACGAGGAAAACTGGTGATGCAGATGAATACAGCTTACAGCGTGCCTCTCTGGCTGTCCCATTTGACGCCACTGCATCAGATTCCACAAGTTTTGCACAACTCACCAAGGGTGATGGAAAGCTATCTTCTTTAGGTAAAGCTCCTAAAGAGTTACAAAGAAGTGATCCAGCTGTGCGAATACCCATGGATGAACAAGGTTCACTTTCAAGTTTTGGCAGATACTTTGGACTCCATTCCAAGTTGTCTGCAATAAGCTTGTCACATAATCACACTGGAAATAAGGAAGACCGATCAATTTTATCAGAAAACATTCTATCTGCATCCCTCGGGGCTAAGCTCAAGTCGGGATTGGTTCATGAAGAAACAGATATGCCTAGGGTGGCATTAGATTTGCCATCATTGCCTTATCTTGCAAACGTTGCAGAATCAGATGCAGGAAGATCTAAAACACTTTCAGATGCTGAACCTCACATTCTTGCAGCTAATATAGACTTCTCCTTGGCAACGAGAGAAGGTTCAGAGGATGTGCATGAGGCAAATAATGAAGCGGCAGAAAGTCCAATAAGATCTCCAATGTTTGGGCAAAGTTTGTCTCTACGTGCAACAAAGAATCTCAGAAGAGTTAGCTCTCAGTTAAACACGCCCTATTCAAATAATTCCTTATCAAAAGAAATGATTAACAGACCATTGGCAACGAACAATCAAGGATTACAAGCTAGAAGTCCCAATTTTGTTTCGGCTCTTTCACACGAAAAGAGCAATGAAGTCTGGTTCACTCTTCGGGCTGCTGAGAACCAGTTGTTCTCCATCCTTCCTATTTTTTTCTTATTAAACAGCCATGAAATCTTGTACAATAAAGCCATGAAATATCTGGAAAGTTTAAAAAGAGTACCAAGAATGTAGTAGGGAAAGGAAGTAGTTTTTTTTGACCCAACCAACCCATATTCTTAAGATACATAAATCAAGTGCCATTGCCATGCAGGGCTGCAGATGGTGCTTTGCCACAAATTTCAGCACCCTACATTAGAATCAGGTAAACTGCTTGAAAAGACTGCATTTTTTTGTAACTTCATGGTGCTCTTTCCAGGATAATATTTGGACGTAGCTAAGATGGCATGGAATTCTGATGTATTTGAACCATATGTGATGCTAATTTTTGGTGATAGCTGCTGCAGGGATGGAAGGTTACCTGTTTCCCTTGTAAAAAAATATCTCGCAAGGAAACTCGATCTTAGAAGTGAAACTGAGGTAAGAGTAACTTTAAATTCCACTCTGCTCTTTTTCTGCTTTTCATCATAAGGGTAGAGTTTGGCCTCTTTAACAGGAAGCAACTCAACTTAAGACTGGCTAGCTTAGTGTTTGAAGTTTGCAGGTAGAAATTACATGCCGTGGTCAGCCTGTTGTTTCCAGCTTGCCTCTTGAAAGCGTTCAGAATATCTGGTTAGCAACAGCTTCTGCAGCCTTTTTGTTTCCAGAAGAGGAAATCGGCACAAGGGAGCCCTATAATGCCACCTGTACTACAATAGACACTGCCTGTGCCAAAGATGTACTGATGGTTCTCACGTATGGAAGAAACAGGAGAAGCATAGTATCTCACTGATGGTCGTGTCACCCACAGGTAGGAGAGAGACCATAATTGAGTTGGTTTACATCCATCCTATGTAAGACCTCTGGAAACTGATTAGTTTGATCTTTACAGAAAATCAGCAAATAAAACAGCAGGTTGAATTTGGAGTGGAATGTCGCTTTTCTCCTTTCTTTTGATCTTTGAATTCATCAGATATGGAAGCATATGGTCCTTCTAGAGGTCTGCAAAACAGGCTATCAATTGCTGAAAGCTTTTACTGAAGCATCCAGCATCTTGTTTCAGTGGTTACGGTGAGCATGCAAGTTGTGTTATCACTCTGCAATCTTATAAGCAATGCAGTCAAGGTGCACTCCTTAAAAGTGCAAGTATTGTGCATAAAAGGCAGAAAACAAGTATAAAATGATGCTCTGATGACAGCTTCTTTGCAGGACACAAGTAATTTTTTTTTTGTTCACCCTAGCTTGCATGCGAGCAAGAATGGAAGCAAAAGCTTTTTCTTGCCTCTTATGTAAGGAACTAAAATTCTGGTCACTTATGCTTTCCAGAGAGCAAGGGTGCAAGCAAACGAGATTTGCTTGATTCCACATGCACGGAATCATGGGCGCAAGATAAAAAGGTTTCATCTCCTCGATATGCTCCGAGTTCAGAATGCCAAGGGAAACAAGTAAATTCATTTTGATTGCATGATGAGCAAGGGTACAAGCAAAAAAACTTTGATTTCTGTGTATGCTCTGAGGCTCTGAGGCAATGTGAATGAAGCGAGCAAGCACGCTTGTTGCTGGTAAGAGAGCAGGCAAGCAAAATGATTTGCTTGATTCTATCTGCTTTGAGGCAAAGAGGCCATATAGAGTAGGGGTGCATGAGGGACCTCTCTCTCTCTCTCTCTCTCTCTCTCTCTCTCTCTCTCCAATAATTGCAGAGCAACTACTAGGCAATCACAGGTAAGATATTTTTCTGCTTATTCATTAATGGCACCGTTCAGCCTTTTCTTTGTTTTTGAAATTTAATTGGTTCTGCTTCTGCACCTACAAATCTTTGAAGTGCATGATGATTATGAAATTGTGGGACTAATTAGATTAGTATCTGTTCATCTTTGAATCGATAGAAGTAAAATTAGCACATGTTTCTCATAATCTTGCAATAATTATCATCTTGATAACATTCAACTGAATGATATGTTGAAGGAAATTTGTTAGGTTGAAATATGGTGGACACAGTTATCATGACAAGATTGTTTGCCTATGGTAATATGAGTACCTGAAAGACACTGTATTGACAACATGTTGCATTGCTAATCTGCAGTCTCAATGTACCTGAAAACATAGCAACATAATGACATAGAATGCACACTAAAAGAGATGAAAGTGCAGGAGCGAGGTCTCCACAAGAGGCACTGCCTTCTATTGGTGATAACACGGATCATAAGATGGTTGGTGTACTTTAACTTTAATCAACTCTCATCAACGTTTTGCTCCCACCGCAAGTGAAACTTCTATGTATCACGTTCCCATCAGCTAAGCTTTCAAGTCATTCTTATGCCTGTGCCTTCTCGGTATGCAAGAAGATGAACACCATACACTATTTGTGGACTTCAATTTTGTGTTTTAGCACATTAACATGGTCTATGCTCTAGTTTTGCTCTTTGATATCTTCAAGGTGGTAGACTTATATTCAATATAGAATGTCTCGACATCTTCTACTTGGTTCGCTCGTTCTTTTTTCTCCTTAATTGCCTATTTTTATCGATCTAGACTAATTGATTCTACATTTCATCTTAAAAGTGTAGAAGTGCAAAAATTTGAATAGTAGAAAGCAAACGTTTGGTCTTAAATCCTTAAGACTTACTATTTTGTCCTTGTGAAAAGTTCCTCTTTAAGAAGTCAAATTAAAATTTACTCATATCATTCTTTGGGTGACACCACCAAGCACAAATACTAAGTGATCATAAGATTACATAAAAATTTACGTAGATTATCATAACTTTTTCACCATTAATTGCAAGTTTAATCACAAAAAGTTGCTCAATTAATAGATGCAAATTGGCAAGATGTACATCGAAAGAGTCACGATCCATTATCTATAATGAATGAGCTTCTTTTGCAAGTATAGCTTGTGAGAGATGTTTTTGATCTAGTACATGGACACTTAAATATCTATTTCTTCCTTGAATGCTTGTTTGGCTTAGCTCTAGTAGTTGCGGTCATTCAAGGTGATAAATTTTGCACAAGGTTCCTTGGTGTCCTTTTGTAGCCATGCTATGAGCTCATCATTCTTAGGTGACCTTTTTCCATCATAGTTAACAATTTTCAAATATTTTTTTCAATTATAATTATTTACATTTCCATTATTCCTAGGTGACCTTTTTTGCATCATAGGTAACAATTTTCAAATGTTTTTCTCAATTATAATTATTTACATTTCCATTTTTTTTGACATAGTACTATCTGTTAGAATATAGGACTTGATTCATCAAATGAATTAAAAGTTAAATGTATGTAGCTTGGATCAAGTCTTCTCGTTATGTAGTCTACGGTAAAAGTTGAAAGTGCACAATTGATTTGAGTAATTTCATAATATAATCAAGAAAAAACCAAGCAACAATATTTTAATGATTCTAAGCATAACAACACACATATGTCATTTTTTTTATTAGCTTAGATTAACTAGCCATTAGAACTTATTCTCTAGTGCCTAGAGGGGTCTAGGATTATTCACGTAGGGTAATTCTAATATAAAAATAATAAAACCAAGCAACAAGATTTTAATGATTCTTGGCATGACAACAAACATATGCCATGTTTTTTATTAACTTAGATTAACTAGCCATTAACGTTGGGTAATTCTAGTGACCAAACTTAGATAACTTTACTGTGAATTGTGACTACATGTAGTAGACAACTAATGCAGCTCCATTAGAAGTGGGAATTAATCAAATGAGCTATCTTAGTATTAGTGATATGAAATTTCTATGAAATGAGAATTCTATGTTCATCCAATACTTAAACATGGCAATTTGTAATTTGGAGGTGGATCATATTATTATAAACCACTTTCAAGTTATGAATATACTACAAATATCATTAACTTGATTGAGAAATAATAATTTTTTTGTTAGAGAAGTTGTTTTATATTCTAATGAATTGTATAATGATCATTATCAATCGAAGTGCAAAAACATGTGCAACAATGTGTTTGATAGCCATTCCTTGGAGGTGGGCTATGATGGTCGAGATTATAGCGTGAGAGTGAGGTTGTGAAAAGACAAAGAGAGAGATTTTTATTTTTTGCTATTCCATAAAATAGGTTTTCTTGCCAAATAAAAGCGATATCCAAGAGTTGATTTTCTAGAATCTGGATCACCTTCCCAATTAGAGTTAGTGTATCCATAAAGACTTGCTGGTGTATAAATATTATTATCATAGCATAATGCAAAATCTTTGCTACCTTGAATATACTTCGACTCTTTTAAGAACTTTTCAATGTTGCATATTTGGATTAGATATAAACTGACTAAATGTACTTACTGAATATGTGTAGTTTGGTTTTGTGCATATCGTTGGTTACATTTATGAACCAGTTAAGAAATGGTACGGGTATCTTTAGAAATTTGTATGTTTAGCAAATAGTGTACTGATCCAAGATTGGTCATATAAGACTTTTTAAAACAATTATTATTACTAAGAATCAATGCATCATGTATATAGAGGGCAATAATTGTCATGCCCACGATTGATTTCAGATTGTTTGTCTCGTTAGAGGTTAGTAGGCCTACCTCGACCTGTAAGTTAATAATGATTATGAGGGGTTTGGAGCCCTCAAGTGTATATGGTCATAATTAATGGTCGGAGGTCTAAACTCATGATGGTGGATTTTTATGGGTCTATCAGTGAGTCATAAGGGAACTGGATGACGTGGCCCAGATAGGTTGTAGAGGTGCCAATGAGATGTCACATTGCATTACTAGTGGTGCATGGGCCTTGGAGGGTATAAGTATATCCATTGGGCTCTCACTAGTGCATGCTTAATTGTGTGATTGGTAGCTACATGGTACTGGTGTGATTTCTTTTTTCTTTGTGATAGATTGATCCATAGCTTAGGGGCTAGATCTGTAAGATCTAGGTTTGGTTGAGTCGGTGTTTCCACCATCCGATTCCCTTGTGTTGCTTGTTTGCGGCTAACTTAGTTTCGAAGTCTTGAGTGAGGACTTTATAGTGGTATCAGAGCCTAAGCTAAGCGGATTTGCCATTGGTGAGTGCTCAAGAGGAGCCAAGAGTTTGAAGGGGATCTACGTATTGGGGTCATGATATTTCGACTCTTTGGGAGCAAAAGTTTGTGCAAAAGACTTTGTGGGCGATTAAGGTTTCTTTCTGTAAATTCACGATTTTTCGAGAGGGATCAATTGTACGGTATGTGCACTACCAAGATTACAATCGGTTTTTTTTTATAAGCTCTTGAAAGTGATTTTAAAAGGTATTTTGATTCACTTTTGTCGTTAGGTTTCTTTTAGATTACATTTGTTGATTGCAAAAGCACTTGTGGACCTCCTATCCACCTTATCACCTGCAAAATCAACATCCGATTATGCCCGTAAGGCAAGATTAGATCCATCATATAAAATGCCAAAGTTCTTGATCAGGTCTAGTTTAGTAAGATAGATCAAGGAGCCTACAAGTCTTCTATATAGTGTGATGTCTTCAAAGGATGCTTCATCATCACTATTGGAAACTTTTACATTTTGCTCTATAGGAGTTTCTACTCCTTTACAATCTTTCATTTCAAACTTTTCTAAGATAGAAGAAGCATATTTGGATTGACAAATAAAACTCAAATCCTTGCCTCTTGAGACTTCTATTCCTAATATGAAATGAAGATTACCAAGATCCACCATCTTAAATTCTTTAAACAATGCTACTTTCACTTCGTGTATACCATCTTGATCATTTCCACTAAGGATAATGTCATCAACATACAAAATGAGAATGATGATCTTACCATCATTTAATCTTAAGTACAAAGAAGGATCATAATCACTTACAACAAATTTAATAGAGCTCAAGAAAGTATTCAACCTAGAGTACCAAGCTCTAGGTGCTTGCTTAAACCCATAAAGGCTTCTTAGCAACAAACACACTTTTTCCTCTTGATCTTCTTTGATGAAGCCCTCGGGTTGCCTCATGAAGATCTCCTCTTCCAAATATCTATTGAGAAATGCATTAGTCACATCAAGTTGAAATAGAGGCCAATTGAAAGTAGTTGCAAGAGAAATAATCAACCTTATGGAAACTAGCTTAGCAACAGGAGCAAAAGTTTCATCAAAGTCTACTCCCTTGGTTTGCAAGAACCCCTTTGCCACTAGCCTTGCCTTGTGTTTGTTGATGCTCCCATCTTGATTGTACTTCAATCTATAGATCCATTTGCACTCAAGTGGATTTCTTCCATGAGGAAGATCCACAAGCTTCCATGTATGATTGTCCATAAGAGCATCATACTCCTTTTGTATGGCATCCCTCCATTCTTGTGACTCCATAGCTTCTTCAAAGCAACTTGGCTCATCAAACATAGAAGCTAGAAAAGTGTAAGATGTAAGTGAATGTAGATCTTCCCTTTGTTCACCTTTGTCAACATAGGTGAGCCTTGAGGGCTCAGCCTTCCTTCTGTAGATCTCCTTGGAGTCCTCGGATCTTGAGATGGATCTTCAAGATCTTGATCACATGTAGGTCCTCCTCAAACCTTACAAGATCCTTGACATAAGATGGATTAGAAGCTTTCTCGTTCAACTTGTAGTAGTTACTTTCATCAAAAGTAACATCTCTACTCACTAAAATCTTTGTAGTGATTGGATTATAGACTCTATATCCTTTGCTATTTTTAGCATAACCAACAAAGATACCCTTTATAGAAGTAGGATCATCCTTTTTTCTTGTATCTAATGCTTGAAAAACATAGCAAGTAGATCCGAAAATTCTTAGATCTTTAAGATTCGGCTTCTTACAGAATAGAGCCTCATAAGATGTTATGCCTCCAATGGGCTTACATGGCAATCTATTACACAAATAAGTTGCACAAATAATAGCCTCACCCCAAAAGGACTTAGGTAGAGATGCATCTAACCTCAAAGCTTTAGCACACTCACAAAGTGTTCTATTCATCCTCTCGGCTATACCATTTTGTTGAGGACTATAAGTACATGTAAGTTCTCTCTTAATGCCATTGGATTTACAAAACTCTATCATCTTGGTGGAGATACACTCTCCACCATTATCACTCCTCAATACTTTCATTCTAGCATCAAGTTGATTTTCAACTAGAGTTCTGAACTTAACAAAAGCTTCAAACACTTTACTTTTGGAATCCAAAAGTTCAATCCAAGTGTATCTAGAGTAATCATCAATAAAAGATACATACATAGATGCACCTCCATTAGATTCTTGAGAAAAAGAGTGCACATCACTATGAATAAGATCTAATGCTTTTGTAGATCTAGTGGAAGAGATATCAAAAGGTAGCTTGCATGCCTTTGAGAAGCTACAATCTTCACATCTTTTTCCACACTTTGAGAGTGTCTTTGGAAGGCCGAGAGCAAGATCCTTGGTGCATAGCATCTCCATAGATTTGAGGTTGGGATGGCCCAACCTCTTATGCCAAAGGTCCAGTTGATTGAGCTCCTCCTTCACCATGTTCACTTTTCCAAGAAAAACATTAGCATCTAGCTTAAAAAGCCTTCCTTGCTTGAATTCCTGTACAATGCAAGTATTATTCATCATTATGGAGCAAACACCTTGCTTAAAATGGACATCTAAGCCATCATCCATCAATTGTCCTACACTTAACGAATTCTTAGTGAGTGTAGGAACATAGAGTACAATATCAAGATCTACTCTTTTAGAGGATCCAAGACTTAAGGGAATAGTTATCACTCCATCTATTCTACATTCTTGATCACTTGCTGTTAGAAAAGACTTTTTACAACCTATAAAAGGTACAAGAGTTGAGAAAAAAATCCTTTTGGAATGTCATGTGGGAACTAGCCCCACTATCAATCCACCATGTGTCATTGGAATAGCTCTTGGATGTTGATGTAGAAGCCATCAAGGATGAATCAACTTCATCCTCATCTTCCACAAGAGTGAGGTTGCCTTGTTTGCTCTCTCCTTGTGCATTCTTTTTCTTGTAACACTCGGCTGCAAAGTGCCGCTTCTTTCCACAAAAAAAGCACTTGAGTTTGGCTTTGTTCTTCTTTCCACCTTTGGAGCTTGATGATTGATCATCACTTTTGGTCTCCTTTTGTTGGATCTTCTTCTTTGACTTTGCCTTTCCTGTGCTTGAGAAGTTGGCCTTCTCATCACCATCATGCAACTTCAAGGATCCAATCCTTTGCTTGACATGAAGAATCCTACTCTCCTTAGCCACAAGCACACTATGGAGCTTGTCAATGGAAGGTAGTGCATCTTGAATAGCAAAGCTTTGTACAAGATTGGAGAACTAATCTCCAAGACCATTTAAAATGATTTGAACAAGTTCATCATCATGAATACCCTCACTAATGATGGAAAATTCTTTGTTGAGAGATTTTATTCTCAAGACATACTCTTGAGCACTCTCATCACTCCCTCTAATGCTTTGAAGAACTTTATTTCTAATCATAAGCATTCTAGAGGTATTCTTGGATTCATAAATCCCTTTAAGGTAGTCCCATGCCTCCTTGGCCGAGGTAAAAGATGCCACTTCCTTTAGAAGTTCATCACTAACATTCATTTTTAGGCAATGTAATGCTAGTCTAGCTCTCCTTTTGTACCTCACTAGATCTTGCCCTCCTTGCGGTTCTTCTTCCTCTCCTATGACAAGATCATACATATCTTGGAGCACAAGTAGAGACTCCATTCTTACTTTCCAAGTTGAATAATTATTAGAATTTAGTCTTTCAGTAGCCTCAAGAAGATAGGCTCCAATTGAACCCATTCTATCTAGTAACAAGTACAACAAATGTACTATTCAAAGGCTCTCCCTTCACTCTTTCTCAAAATTTAGCTACAATGCTACTCTCTTGAATCTCACAAGACTCAAGAAGCAAGATTTATAATGATCTTGAACTCAGAAAGATTTGGGAAAGTGTATTCTACACAATCTATTCACTTAGAAACTTGGATTTGATTCTTGGAAGTGCCAATGCCTTCCTATGGTGTTTAGAATGGTTTTAGTTTCACTCTTGAACTAAAAAACATAAGCCTCAAACTCTCTCTCAAGGATTTGTAGGTTTAATAAGCTTCGAACACCATTTACTCATCAAATCTATAATGGAAACAATGGATTTTCATAAGCACATCACTAGTTTTACTCTTCACAACTTGTTTGAAGCTCAAATATTGAAAAACCACAAATTTTTGGTGAAAGTACAACTCCAGCAGCCTCTCACATGTGTGATAAGTACATCTGAACTTTACACACTAATCTGAACCTCAACATTACGAGTAAACTATTCGAAAAGGTCTCCCCTCCTTCAAAATGAATCTAGCACCAATGCTTTCACCAAAATGAAGATTTTTGGATAATCAACTAAGCTCTTTGACTTGGCTCTGATACCATGTCAAATTTCAGAGTAAAGGATTGAATTTGATCTACAAATGATCACAAAGAGTGATTGGTAACTTGGGATCTTGATCTATATCAAGACTAGCTTCCAAATCTAGCTTCTACTTGACAATCTTTGTGTTTCCAAGCAAGAACAATAAAAAATGATGACCCAAGGCCTCACACGTGTGAAGTACAGCTATTGTACGGCCTGATAATAGAGAAATAGTTTACTTAACATTTACTTAGCGTACATCCACAAAGAAAGTGCTTAAGAGAGTGTAAACACCAAGATTGCTTCACAAACCAATGTTTCTCATCATTAGCTCAATAATGGATCCATCATGGATCAAGTACAAAATCGTCATAATCTCTCTCTAAGCTGCATCCAGTACGTGTGGGACATCTCATTGGACTCATCCATATCGACTTTGTATAAGATCTATCAAGTTTGCCACATCATCCATTGGTGGTTTGTGTTGACCTTCTAGATTCTTACAATCTAGGACCTAACTCCTATAATTTAGTAGATGTCATATTAGACTCAAATGAAAGCTAATCAAAATGGATATGAATATTACAAGTGTCATTTCACACGTGTGGATCCACATAGATGTCAAATATACCTCAAAAACCATGTGAAAATTTCTAAATTCTAACAAAAACAGCCTACTCTTGGGTAGAGAGAGAAAGTGAGTGAGCCCTCAAGTAGAGATAGAATACGAACAAAAACAATGTGTATCACGTAAATTGCTTCACAAAAACTTGTATGTACAATAAGAGAGCTTTTCCATATAGTACTAACATGAGATCTAGCATGAGGAAATGCTCTAGAATGATTGGAACCCATTTATTGCCTTTCTACATCATGATTGGACCCCTAGATTTGCACCTCTCATCATGATTGGACCTCATGATTTCCACCTCACAATTTGATTGGGCCTCATGATGTGCACCTCTAAACGTGATTGGTCCACATGTAATGCACCTCTTAAGGTGATTGGCCTTTTGATCTATGCCTCCAAATGTGATTGGGCCAAATAGATGCATTTCAATCCTAACATCATGTGACAAATGTCACCATTTCACTAGATCTGAAGTTTGAGGCCTATTAACTATTCAAACTCAACATAAACTAAAATGATTAGGCCCCTCCACATGTGAGAACATGCTCCACACATGTGAGATTTACATATGTACATGAAAGTATAAACTAATCAAGCTAGATTTTGCAAAATCTTCACACTCCTCAAAATTTAGCTTGATTACTATGCTAGTTTTCTCCAAAACTTAGGTAGCTAAGAATAGCTTCTCAAGTAGATCCTTTAGCATGAAATTGATGAGAACACTAGCCAACAAGTCTAAAATTGCAGCAGCATCACCATAACCATGACAAGGCTTTTTGAATGAGAACAATCTCCAATCATCTTGAGAAGCTTTCCACCACCTAAGCACTTTTTCCATTGATTTGTTCCATCCTTGAAGCATATGGTTGATCCAAAAGCTCCTCCTCCTTGAAAATAGCTGCAACTCCATAAGAAAATCAAGAGTCCTTGACTCAAAAGGATCACAAAGACCCATCATCATGTTACCAAGATCTTGAGAATTAGACACATAAAGATAGGTGCATGATCTTGGTAATTTGCATTACATTTTAGGGATAGAAGTGATTAGATCTTCTCAATCTAAGAGTGCTCTTAAGAAGAAATTTGAGATGCATGATCTTGGTAATTTGCATTACATTTAAGGGATAGAAGTGATTAGATCTTCTCAATCTACTCTCATTTGTCAAGAGAAGTATGCTAATTCTACTCTAGAAAGATTTAATATGGTAGATGCAAAATCTTGTGATACACCTATGGAGTCAAATGTAAAGCTAACTATAAGAGGTAATGAAAGATCCTTCGAGGACATTACTCTCTATAGGAAGCTAGTTGGTTCACTCATCTATCTAACCATTACAAGACCTGATCTAAGCTATTGTGTTGGAAGGTAGATCCAATTCATGCAAGATCCTAATGAGGAGCATTGGAAGCTAGCCTAAACGAGTTTTGAGATACATCATTGGAACTCAAGATTTTGGCATATTGTATGAGGGATCTTAACCTAACTTGTTTGGATTTTCAAGTTCGGACTATGCTGAAGATACAATGGATATGATATCCATTAGTGCTCATTGTATTTTCATAGGTGATGGAGCTATATCATGGATGTCGAATAAACAAGCCACTATTTCATTGTTATCTAGTGAGGCCGAGTACAAAGCTCTTACACATTACACAAAGGAGATGGTATGGATCAAGAGGATGATCAAGGATCTTCACGTGCTGGATTTTTTAAAGAGCCTAATCATCTTTTGTGGCAATCTATTAGACCCAAGGTTGGCAACTAGTCCTATCTTTCATGCTAGGAGCAAGCATATTGAGATGGCATATCATTTTGTAAGGGAGCAAGTCATGGCAAAGGAGGTGGAGCAAGTCCTCAAGGGAATGTGTAGTTGATATCTTCACCAAAGCATTGGGAAAGGACTTGTTCATGAAGCATAGGACTTCACTTGGAGTGTTATCAAAGTCCATGCTAAAACTAGTTGAAGAGAGAGTGTGAGAAATCCAACTAGTTTAGTCTATTTTGGTCATATTTGTATATTCGGCAGTTGAGGCCAGTTTTCATATTAGACTTAGAGTTTGACTATTCAAAGTTAGATTAGTCTAAAAGCGTTTGAATAAACACTTTTGGAAAGTGTGCTATAGAACACAAGTTTTGGAGGGATTTGATGAGAATCAAATAAGAGAAAATCACGAAACAGTTGCGGCTGCAATTCAACCGCGATTCTCTTGCGATTCGGATGGAGTTCAGATGCGATCGTTGGACACTGCCGGCTGAATCCCTCCTACAGTCCTCTAGAATGTAGTTAGACACTGCTGATCTACGTTTATAAAATTAATGCAGCATTCAACAAGCTCAACCAATGTGCGAAATTGAAATGAATGGGAGAATCAGACACATGAACAATAGTAGACACATTTGCATACAAGATCAGACACAACAAGAAAATCATCTATATTGATCTTTCTCTGATTTCTTCAAGCACTGCATGCAAATCCACGAAGTGAGTTGGCATGAGAGAAATACGGTTCTCTCACAAGTAACCGTCTCGCTTTACTAACGGACAGTTGGATCTACAGATCCTAGACAGAATTGTCTTCGCACGCAGGTGGACATGTATTTTGTAGTTTTATCTTGATTGCTTACTAGCATCAGACTACTTCATTACACTGTATGTGTATTCTATCATCTCCTATGTCAAGTATCATCCATCAAGTATATAGTCGCTTTATGTAACTTTTAGATTAGAGTGACTAAACATCTACAACTAATCAGAAAAATTACAAGAGTGGTAGATTAGCCACGACCTGATTTGTATCTGCTAATGTCATGTCATCAGATAAGACATATGTACTTCTGGGTACTTGCATGATTTCGGGTACTCTTTGGATTGTGAGGGGCAGGAGAAGGTTTCACAGCGTTGGTTTCGTTTTCCACCGTTGATCTCATTTCATTCGTTGGTTCCATTTTCATCGTTGGTTTCGTTTTTGGTTGTCTGACTTTTTCTCGTATTGCACCGCAAAAGGTTCTCGTGCTAGACCGCAAAATATTCTTGTTCGTGAATCTTTCGTGCTCGCAAACCGTTCGTCTTCGTTTCCTTTGACTTTTGTGTCTACAAACCGTTCATCTTCGTTTCCTTTGACTTTCGTGTTCACGAACCGTTCGTCTTCGTGTTTCGTGTTTCGTGTCAGGCGAAGGGCTGAAAGCTAGCAAGGCTTTGTTGTTAGAAACATTTTGTTTCTTCAGCTCCCTCTCAAAGCATGATAGCTTTATGATCCCGAGACTGCTCCTTTGTCTCTCAAAGAGTCCTTTGTCTGGGGCTTTAGTGAAGATGTCAACAACCATGTCTTTCGTTCCGATGAAGGTGATCTGCATTATCTTCTTTTCAATTAGATCCCTGATCAAGTGGTATTTGATCACAATGTGCTTCGTTCTGGAATGGAACACAAGATCTTTCGTCAGGTGTATTGCAGAGGTGTTGTCCATCTACAAGACCAAAGGCTCGTTCTTTGTTTCGCCCAATTCGTCCAGGAACTGCCTTAGCTAGATTATCTCGTTGGACATCTTTGCTGCTGCAACGTACTCTACTTCACAAGATGACTGGGCTACAACGATGTGATTCTTGCTGACCAAAAGAACTGCTTCTCCTGATGCGATGGTGCATCCTCCTGAGACGCTTTTACAATTTTCCTTGAGAGATGCCCAGCTAGCATCGCTATAGGAAAGTATCCTGAAACATGCACCATGACAATAACATAGTCCGTAATCTCTCGTTAATTGAAGATATTGCAAAATTCATTTTGCAATCTTCCAATGTGTAGAGCCTGGATTCATGTTGTAAAGTTACCTTTACAAGCTTTACTTCCGGTGCCACCGGCGCCGATGCCGCTCCCGGCGCCACTGTGACAAGAATCCAGTCGGCGCCAAGTTCCTATGGTTGAAAATCTTTGATTGGTTCTAGCGAAGTCTAGAGAGCTCAGATCGATGTGCAATCACCTCACACGATCTAGGCATGATTAAAGGAAGCCTAGGGATCAATAAATTCTAGAGAAAGAAAATAACTTTCTAGAGAGAGAAAATCCTAGAGAGAGAAAATGTGCTTTGCCAGCTTGGGTAGAGTACTTGGTATGAGGGGAGATGGCGATTCCCACCAATACTATAGGGGAGTGCGGGTTGCGACTCAGGACGAGCTCCAACCAAGTCTCAGCCTCCCTTGCTGGAATGTTGTCCTGGCACTCGCCTTGGCATGCCAGCGCCCCAGAGACTAGGGTCGGCCACACACTTAAAATGTAACCTTCTCAGATTTATCAATAAAGTGGGATTTTTCTCAAACTAACTCTGATTACCTTCTGGGTCTCAGTGTTCGATAAAAGCGCCAGTTGTAAGGCCACTTCAAACTTTTTGATTTGGCACATAGCTGAGGGTCGTATCCTGGGATGCCAGCAGTATGCCGTCGGGACCATTTGGTACGTGGCGCCAGCGGTATGCTGTCGGGACCATTTGGTCCAGGAACTGGTTGTTTCCATATCTGTCGCGGCTTGTGGTTCGGAGTGTTCATTGCATTAACGTGAATGGGTTAAGCTCTTGGAGAACGGGCTCTAACCTGTCGGCTGAGTTGGATGGCTTGCTTGGGTAGAAGTTATCTATTTATGGCTGTCCAGTCTGGCGTGGCACCAGGTTGGCTTCTAGTGCTCGTGACGAAGCTTTGAGTTGGCTAAGTCTGATGTAAGTCAGACCGCTTGCTTGGAATGGATGTTACTCGTTTGTAACGAAGCTTCGAGTTGGTTAAGTTTGATGTATGTCGGGCGGCTTGCTTGGAGGGAAGTCACTAGCATCGGGACCCTCGATCTGGCATGGCGTCAGGTTGGATCTCAATGTTGGTTTTGGAACTTCAAGTTGGTTAAGTCTGATCGTTGTTGGCGAGTTGGCTACTTGTATGTCAAGTGGGTTTGGACGGCAAGAGTTGAAGGCTGGGAAGCTAAGTCGTGGTTCTCGGCTCCCTTTGGGATGCCTATGCTACATGTGGTATCAGAGCCGACTGACCGGTCAGCTATGCGGATCCCACGAAAATGGCCATTGTTTGGGGTTCGTCAGGACAACTGTTGTGCAAGGTGCTACCACAGTGTAAGCATGGGTGCGTCCACGGTCGGGGTGGTCAGTAGAACGGGGGACTTGATGAGTCAAAGTGCTGCCCTCGAGGTGTAAGCACGATCAGTTCCCGCCGTTCGAGCCTGGCGCTATCTGCACGTAGGGCAGATGAGGCAAAGTGCTGCCTAGGTAGGTAGAAGCACGGTCTGTGCCTTGTGGGGTGCAGGGCGACATATTCGAACTGTACGGGTTAACCATTGATACAGAGATGTTGCTCGAATTCGGGTGTAAAGCACGGGTGGTTAGCTGCCGGTGCGAGATAGCTGCCGATCGTTTAGCTATTAGGGCTATCGACCAGATTTGCTGGGGCGTGACTGAGACAATGTGCTGCTTAATGGTGAAAGCACAGATAGTTGGATGGGTGTTCTGTGGGCTGATTCTGTGATCAATCTGTATGGGCGCGGCCAGGCAAAGGTCCTTTGGCAGGACTATCTCAAAGGGGGACCTTGTCTTTGTTACCTGTTAGTAAATTTGTCTGAGTGTCTTGCTTGTATGTATTCGTGGTGAGTCTTAGTACTCGTGCTTTGCCTGGTTTGCATGATTGCTTGTGATACAAGGAGTTGATGCTTCGAGAAGGAACCTTTCTTTTGAAGGCCGATACCATCAAACAAAGAGGACTACAGAATTTGTGGGGCGGATTCGCAGTTCAAGTACTAGCACGTGAACGACAACGAAACGACTCGATGTTTGCAAAGGATGGATGGTATTGAAATCGAACTAGTAAAAACTCTGGGTGCATGTGTCTGATTCAGAGAGAACTACTTGAATCCAAGCTAGATGTACACTTGTTGTTTTGACTGTGAGGCAACTGACCAGTGATGGAATTGTGAAAGTCAAGTTTTGTGCGACGGACATGGTGCTTCAAACAAACGTGAAGAAATAGTTCGTATGCGGATCAAACTAGTGCGACCCCTTGGCTCTCCACGAGATCAATGGTCACATTTGGGCTGATTCAAAGACACCTACTTCAAAGCTAAGTGAGAGGTGCATTGTGGAGTACTCAATCTTTGCCTATCTTAAAGAGCCAAGAAGGAAAAGTATCAAGATCAGGCTGGGACAAGGAGAGAAATTCAGGTGCGAAAGCAACAAGGCACGGAGTGGACCATAAAGTGGACAATCAAACGATGAATCCTTTGGCGGAACTGATCGAATTTGGAGCTCAGGGAGCTCAACACAAAGTGCATCAAGGACAAATCAGGAGCTCAAAGGAGTTCCAAAGTCAAAAGTCAGAAGCGATAGGGGCGAACATTTTACAGAAAGGCCTCTGTCACCAGTTAATAAGGTTCTTGGGTTTTACGTAAGCGATATAAAATCTACGCTTTTCCCAGACAAAGTGATATTTTCAAGTTTTGTAATTTTTCAGGACAAAGAGCTGAGCCTCCGACTTGTGGTGTGCCAACATCAATGTTAATAAAAGTGGCCAGTAAATTGAGTATTGTGCCAAGTAGATCACATGTATGAGTAATTTTAACCGGTAGGCACCTTTACTTTAATCTGACATCTGATGAGGACATCAGATTTTATAAAGGTGGGGTGGATGTTGTAAGTTACCTTTACAAGCTTTACTTCCGGCACCAGCATTGTCCCCAGCGCTAGCAGCACCCTTGCTGCTCCCGGCGCCATCGGCGCCACTGTGACCAGAATCCAGCCGGCGCCAAGTTCCTATGGCTGAAAATCTTTGATCAGTTCTAGCGAAGTTGAGAGAGCTCATATCGATGTGCAATCACCTCACACGATCTAGGCATGATTAAAGGAAGATCGGAGATCAATAAATTCTAGAGAGAGAAAATGACTTTCTAGAGAGAAAAAATCTTAGAGAGAGAAAATGTGCTTTACCAACTTGGGTAGAGTATTTGGTATGAGGGGAGGTGGCGAATCCCATCAATACTATAGGGGAGTGCGGGTTGCGACTCAAGGCGAGCTCCAACCAAGTCTCAGCCTCCCTTGCTGGAATGTTATTCTGGCACTCGCCTTGGCATGCCAGCGCCCCGGAGACTAGGGTCAGTCACACACTTAAAATGTAACCTTCTCAGATTTATCAATAAAGTGGAATTTTTCTCAAACTGACTCTGATTACCTTCTAGGTTTTAGTGTTCGGTAAAAGCGCCAGTTGTAAGGCCGCTTCAAACTTTTTGATCTGGCACATAGCTAAGGGTCGTATCCTGGGACGCCAGCGGTATGCCGTCAAGACCATTCGGTCTGTGGCGCCAACGGTATGTTGTCGGGACCATTTGGTCTAGGAATTGGTTGTTTCCATATCTGTCGCGGCTTGTGATTCGGAGTGTTCCTTGCATGAACGTGAATGGGTTAAACTCTTGGCGAACAAGCTCTAACCTGTAGGCTGAGTTGGATGGCTTGCTTGGGTGGAAGTTACTTGTTTATGGATGTCCAGTCTGGCGTGGCGCCAGGTTGGCTTCCAACACTCGTGACGAAGCTTTGAGTTGGTGAAGTCTGATGTAAGTCAGACCGCTTGCTTGGAATGGATGTTATTCGTTTGTAACGAAGCTTCGAGTTGGTTAAGTTTGATGTATGTCGGGCGGCTTGCTTGGAGGGAAGTCACCCCCATCGGGACCCCCGATCTAGCATGGCGCCAGGTTGGATCTCAATGTTGGTTTCAGAACTCCAAGTTGGTTAAGTCTGATCGTTGTTGGCAAGTTGGCTACTTGTATGTCAAGTGGGTTTGGACGGCAAGAGTTGAAGGCTGCGAAGCTAAGTCGTGGTTTCCGGCTCTCTTTGGAATGCCTGCGCTACAATTCGTGCAGAATTGGCTCATTCTGAATACTACATAAGCAATATCAGGACGTGTGTTGTCTGCAAGGTACATCAATGATCCTATCAACTTTCTGTAAGGTGTGAGTTGCATCTGTTCCCTCTCTTCCTCAGTCTTCAGACAGTCATCGTTTGTCAGCACCGTCCCTGCGAGCATTGGAGTATTCGCTCCTTTGCAGTTCAGCATCCCAAAGTCCTCTAAGATCTTCTAGGTGTATCTGGACGAGTGAAGGTATAACTTACCTCCCTCATAGTCCCTTTCAATTTGCAAGCCTAGGTAACACCTGGCTTCTCCCAGATCCTCGATCTCGAAATGTTTTGAGATGTCTGTCTTCACTTCAACAATTAACTGCTCACTCCTACAAAGTATCAAAGTGTCGTCCACATACACAGCCACGATGATGATCTGCCCATCTGTAACTCTAATATATATGTTGGAATCAGCCAACAGAGGCTTGAATCCTAATGATTTCAGGGCTTGATCTTTCTTTTTGTACCATTGTCGGACTGATTGTTTCAGACCGTAGATGCTTCTGTGCATTCTGCATGCATAGTCAGGAAGTGAATTCGAGACATATCCTGGGGGTTCTTCGTCTAGTTTGCCATGCAAGAAGGCTATCTTCTCGTCCACAATGTGAATCCTCAGGTCATAAGCTGCTGCATATGCAAATAACAGACGTAGGAATGAATGTTTGACAATAGGAGAGAAGGTTTCAGAGTAGTCAATACCATATCTCTGAGAGAAACCTTTCGCTACCAGTCTTGCCTTGTATTTCGTCACATTCTCATCTGGTCCGTATTTGAGCTTGAAGACCCATTTGCATTTGACAGTCTTGCGCTTATGTGGTGATGGCTCTAGCATCCATACCTGGTTCTTTTTCATGGACTCCATCTCTTTGTTCATAGTTGAGATTCATATGTCCTTCTCTGGACTTTCAATCGCCCCCTCAAAAGTCTGTGATTTGTCACTGAATCCGCAGAATTCTTCTGATATGGAATTTGAGCTGCCTGGCACATATCTTGTTGGCCCTCTTCGTGGTCTTGTCGACCTTCTGGAAGATCCTCCTTGGACAACAATGCCTTTGCCCTTGTCTGCTCTTCTCGGTCCGGAACCATCTTGGTTTACAGGAACTGCAGCAGTATGCTGCCTCTCGAACCTTTCTTCTTCAGATTCGTCGACTCAAAAATCTTCGTTTTCATGGTCGTCCTCTGCTCCTCTGTCATTGGCGGCAGGTCATAGTACTATCTTTTTAGAACTTCATAGCTGATAGGATCATCGTTGGCCATTGTCCTGCTCTCATCGAATCTGATATCTCTCACTATTTTCACAGTGTTCGTGTCTGGCATGTAGATTCTGTAGTATGACAAATTATTGTCATAACCTACTAGAAATCCCTGCTTGGCTTTCTCATCAAGCTTCTTTTGAAGCTTATCAAGAATATGTGCATAAGCTGCACAACCAAAGATTCTGATGTGAGACATGTTGGGCTTTCTACCCCACCATAGCTCATGTGGTGTCGTGTGAGGAACACCAGACTTGCCTGTTCTGTTCTAGATGTATGCGACTGTAGCTACTGCTTCAGCCCATAGTACCCTTGGAGCTTTCGAGTAGGCCATCATACATCTGGCTGCTTCCATCAAGGTTCTGTTCTTTTGTTCAGCAACACCATTGTGCTACGGTGTGTAGGCTGCAGTCCTTCTGTGAATGATGTCGCGATTATTGCAAAAGTCAGTGAAGCGATTCGATATGTATTCGTCACATCTATTTGTTCTTATCTGCTTCACTTTGCTGCCTGCACATCTTTCAGCCCAATTTACATATTTTGTGAATTTATCAAGTGCTTCAGATTTATTTTGAATAAAATACACTCTGACGCATTTGTTATAATCATCGATGAAGGTTACATAATACTTTGAACCTCCTACTGAGATCACATTGAATGGTCCGTAGATGTCAGAATGCACTAGCTCCAGAATCTTGGTCATTCTGTAGGAGTCTTTGATGAATGGAGTGCGCGGCATCTTGCCCTTCAAACATGCATCACAAGTGGTCGAACTGGTTGCATTCGAGATGCTGACCCCTATTATCGCTCCATGATGGCTTGTCTGGTAAAAGGCCATTGAGTTCATGTGGCAGAGTCTTCTGTGCCACAGAGTGTCTGGCAAGTCATCATGAGTCTGATGCACCTGATCTGTAGGTAGGCATACCTTCAGATGATATAGGTTTCCTTTCCTTATGCCTTGAGCGATCAAAGTACTGGTACTGGCGTCAATCACATTGCATGCTTCGTCAAAAAACGTCACATGCATCCCTGCATCTGCTATTCTTGCTATAGAGAGCAAGGCTTGTTGCAGAGTAGGCACGAACAAAACGTCTTCCAGTCGTCTGTCTTTGTCGTTGGTGTTGAGCCATAGTGAACCAATGCCGTTCACTTGATGCTTAGATCCATCTCCAAGAACTATGAATATTGAAGGATCTACACTTCTGAAATCAGACATTATTCGTCTTGATGTCACGAAGTGTGAGGTGGCTCCTGAGTCTAGGATCACCTCATGTGTGTCAGATGTTGATGCTGCACACACGTCTTCACAAATGTAGGCGGTCGAACAATTTCTGTTCATTCTTTATTCGCCCATCTTCGAGCTCTTGGGCTCCTGGACATAGGATGAACTGTTGCTATTCTGAAGACATGTATTCAGTAATTTTGTCTTGATTGCTTACTAGCATCAGACTACTTCATTACACTGTACGTGTATTCTGTCATCTCTCGTGTCAAGTATCATCCAGCAAGTATATAGTCGCTCTATGTGACTTTTAGATTAGAGTGATTAAACATCTACAACTAATCAGGAAAATTACAAGAGTGGCAGATTAGCCACGACCTAAGGTGTATCTACTGACGTCATGCCACCAGATCAAACATTTGTACTTTTGGGAACTTGCATGATCTCGCTGGTACTCTTTGGAGTGTGAGGGGCAGGAGAAGGTTTCACAACATTGGTTTTGTTTTCCGTTGTTGGTCTCATTTCCTTCGTTGGTTCCGTTTCCATCATTGGTTTTGTTTTTGGTCATCTGCCTTTTTCTTGTACTGGACCGCAAAAGGTTCTCGTGCCAGACTGCAAAAGATTCTCGTTCGTGAATCTTTCGTGTTCGTGAACTATTCATCTTCGTTTCCTTTGACTTTCGTGTTCGCGAATTGTTCGTCTTCGTTTCCTTTGACTTTCGTGTTCGCGAATTGTTCGTCTTCGTTTCCTTTGACTTTCGTGTTCGCGAACCGTTCGTTTTCGTGTTTCGTGTCAGGCGGAGGGCTGAAAGCTAGCAAGGCTGTGTTGTTAGAAACAATTTGTTTCTTCTCATTGTCCTTCTTATCACCTTAAATGATAAAAAAAAAAGAGAATTTTGATTTCTATTATCATTAGCCTTTCTCAAGTAGATTATCCTCCATCATCAACTCTTCCCATAAAAAATGTGGCATCCAAAATGGAAAACAAAAAAAAAACTCAAGCAACACATCTAAAAACTTAAAAAAATCACACTAAAATGCTGGACATATTTAATCTTGACTTTCCCTTACTATCATCACTTTTCCTTGCTATCACCTTTTTTTATTAACACATCTTTAACTACCACTCCACTTTCCTCAGACATAAATACATTGCCTTGAACTACCAATCCTATTGTACTCCTAATAGAATCTATTCTCATCTATCTTGACTACTCTATGTGGACTAGTCACCATAATTAGGGCTCCAAAGTCAAAGGTTCTCTTTTAACAAAATTTTAGTTGACACATTATACATATACTTGGATATGATTTTAACTTCTTATTCAGTTTTGGAGGGTATGTGGCTCCCATGAAAGAATTGTTTCCAAGTAGAAAGGTTTCAATTTTCCATGTACACCATGCCTTTACGTGAAATAAGTTCCTTGGATTTTTGGCAAGCTTGCCATGCAAAGCCAAGACTATTTATCGGTCAATGGAAGTTAGTGGGTTTGGTCAATATAACTTCAATAAAAGCTTTGTGCATGCAAACAAAGTTTTTGACCAAGGAGACTACTTGTTAATTTTCATTATGAAGAAAATGTACATGCATTCAAGCAATTTCCCACCTAACAAGTCACCTTCAATGATGGTTGTGTTGAATATGATGTGCATTGCATTTCATTAGGATGAGCAAGATTCAAAGCTTCTATGTTGAGATGTAAAAAAGACATAGATGAAAGCAAAATAAGTATACAATAATCACCATAAAAATTATTTGGTGATGCATGATCTTGATACTTATTCTATTGCACCACAAATTCAATTTATGATATGGGTTGGTGTGTCAAAATACTTATTTAAAGTTAAGCTTATAAGTTTGACCTCCCTACATAATCTATTCAATATATTTGCAATTCTATGCATGTACATTAATGTAACTCCATCCAACAACCTTTGCAACAATAAGACTAAAATCTCTCATTCACATGCTCTAATGGGAAAAATATCTGTAGAGGCTATTTAGAAATGTACTTGTCAAGCAAAAGCCTCATGGAAAATAAATGTTTTAAAAGAAATAACGAAATGTTTTTGGTCAAATAGGTCAATGGAGCTATGACCAATAAGCTATGCATGCTCAATTTACTAAGCAACACATATATAAAGAGTTTTTTAACAAGGTAAGTATTTGGCATATTCTTAGAGAAAATGTGCTAAAAGTTTAGATTTGTTGAGAAGGCATACTGTAAATAGAATCTAAATATTGCACATACTCTCTAAAGAAATAATATTACCCAACGTAAAAACAAGATGTTGAGATCAGTTAAAGTTTAATTTTCCTGATTGAGTGAGGGATGAATTAGTCCTTTCAATACAATGAAATGATAAGTAAACCTCAACTTAAGCATCCATGAAGGTGAAAATACAATACAAGGCTGTACATGCTACAGAAGCCTTGCAACATTAGTTCAAAGTTCCATATCGCAAACAGAACTTCATGCTCACATAAGTAGATATATTATGCTATAAAAACCACAAGAGACTATAAATGCACTAGAATAATGGTTATCATCTATGTGAATTATTATATTGGATATTTGTTGCATGACTTTTGAAGTGTTTGTGATGTGAACGTACTAAATGAAAAGATTTGTCAAAGAAAAGAAGGAAGTAAGCTCTTTTGGGTCCAATGACATGTAGATCTACAATTAATAACATCATGATCACATGTCATTTTAAGTTGTGAAGTCCTATATGTGGGACCCTACTAACATTGTATAAAAAATAAAGACCAAAATAAGATGTGCACTTTGAGTTTCTCTAGCTTACATTACCATGTGATTTATAAGGACAATAATACTGCATGATGGTCAACATGACTATCTTCAATATTTTTTAATGATTGATATAGTTGTTATCCCATTACACATAAATTTTCAGAAAATATTTTCATTTATCATATGTGTTGAGGTTGATATTCAAGCCACAATCATTTTCAAGATGATATTTTACATATGTGCTACATGCGATGGGTATAGGAAGAGCCTAAAACTCAATTTATTATTCTCTTTGAATAAAAATATTGTCATTCAAAGATTTTTTTTTATTTTACTATTCTCCTTGAGAAAGCATTCAAATAGACATATCATGTATTAGCCAGTTTCAAATATTAGAGCCTACTTAGCCCTACATTTCTTGAACTATAATAATAGTAAACTTTGAACTAAGTGGAGAAATGATAGCTTGAATCTATTAAAAACAAAAACTAGCCTTCAACTCTCCTTTAACAAATATAAAAAATTAAAGTTGTTGACATAACATAATTTGGTAGGTATTTGTACTATTGTCGATTAGGTCTAGCAAATGTAAAAGGATGGCAATTGCCCTGGCAACTGACTTTGGAAAGATTTTAAGGCTTGCTAAAACTCTTTGTTGAGTTTCTCCATCTGTTGTTGAGGTTGTTGATTCATCAACTCAAACTGAGATTTCCAGACTTGGTCTAAATCTCGGGGCTCACTTGGATGATTATCAGGGAATACACGGTGAGCTCTTTTATCTTTCTCGTCCTCATCATCAATTAATAGTAAAATACTCTTCGCTAGGTTTAAGCTCTTTATGGATGCGTCTGCAAAGTCTTTTGAATAGCAAAACTTTGAACAAGATTAGCATGATCATCCAATAAGCCATTAAGAACAACTTGCACAAGTTCTTCTTGCTTAATGCTTTCATCAATACATGCTAACTCATTATTGAATGTCTTAATCCTAAAAAAAAAAGCATGAGCACCTTCATCCTTCTTTTGCATACAAGAAAAGATTTTTTTTTTTTAGAGTTACAACTCTAGATGTAGAGAGATTCATAAAGCTTCTTTAAAGAATCCAAAGCCTCCTTTGATGTTATGCACTTAACAACTTCCGTTAGAAGGTCATTAATCACATGTAGGGCTTTCTTTTCTCTCTTGACATACCTCAATTGATCTTGCGGTGCCAAAGGTCTCTCCTCCACACCTAAAACAATATCCATTAACTCATTCATCTCTAGAAAGGATTCCATCCTTACCTTCCAAGTAGAATACTTGATTGAGGTAAGCCTACCATTGCCTTCCAACATGAAGCCACTTGAGGTTGCTAGTTGCAATGATTTGATCTTCTCTTTGAACCTTTTGAAATGCACTTAGCACTCCCTTGAAAATCAACAAATGAATAAAGAAGAAATCACAAAGATATGGAAACAATCTAGCCTCTCCTTTTTCTCTTTATAGCAAATCCTAGCGACTAGAATCTTGATTTCTTGATCACAATAGATCTAGACACAATATGATGAAGTTTTGCCAACACCTAAGATTGAAACACACTCTTGAAAAGTCCAGCAAACTAAAAATCAAGAGATCCTATCAAATTTAGGGTTTTTCACCAAAAATGCAAAATATTGAATCAAGCAAAATCTACATGCAAAAGCTAGAATCTAGATATCTCATCTAATAGAATGTACCATCCACAATCATGAGCAATTTTTGTCTCCACATTCTATTAAGTGGTTTAAAAAATTGGCCATCCACAAGTGATTTGACCTAAAATGATGATTGGACCACAAAGATCCACTTTCTATACTTGAAAATGCAAGATTTGATCTACACCTCTAGATCTGGAATAAACACCAACTTTGGCCTACAACCTGCTCTAATACCATGTGAAAATTATAGATCCAAAACACAACTAATGGATCTATGATCTTGAGCCAATTTGGTGTGCACATCTAGATTTAGTCACAAGATAGAATTCATCAAGATTAGCCTGCTAGAATTCCATAAATCACTAAGATCTAATCATGAACATGAAAATACAATATGGCACTATCATTGTCTGTACAACAGCAGTAGCAGACTATCCTTCACATGTGTGGAACCTATATCAACCATAAGATCAACATTCTATGCATAGAAAACCAAGATATCAAGAGATAAACACAAGAGATGCACATAGAAACTCAAGAGATGAATTACCCAAAGAGAACCATGTATAATGATGAAATGAGAGAGAAAAGAGAATAATCAATCTCAATCATCAACACGGCTTCCAGGCATCTCCAGTTGTGCAGAATATCGAAGCAGTTTCAAACTCACATGATTCATGTGAGTTTGAGAGATTCCCTTTTAACTTAGAACGTTATGAACTAGACTCTGGGCTTTTTAATTAATTTATTCTAATAAGGCCCAAAGTCCTTTTATTCAAGTTCTATTTATCCGATTTGCGTGGTCACTGGGTCGGTCTTATACACGCAGAAAGCCGGTGCCCTCGCACTTATTATTCTAATTGTACACTGTACTATGGCAGGGCCCACTAGGTAAGGCTTGGCCAACAGTATTTCAAGTGGTGGGACTCACTTGTTCATTATTGTAGGAAATACCCACAATAGGGTCCACGACCCAAAGTAGTGCCAGTCTCTCGGCACTTGGTTACAACTGTCGTGAAGGGGCGCTGTTGTCGGTTCTTTTATTGCTGGGACATAGGTGCTTCAAGAAAAGCGTGGATAAAATTCGCTTACGTAAAACCTGAGGCTTTATTGGATGATGGCGATCAGCAAGAACTTGGACTTGCCAGATTTTCAATAATACCCATAAGGGTCTGGTGGCCATTCCGGATAACCTTGTTCATTGACAATTGGGTAGTCGAGGTATGCCATCGAAGGATCCCAAGATAAATCTTGCTGATATATTGGATCCTCATAGATCGGCACAACTGGTCCCAATGTCATGGACTCTCCCAAATCATAATGTGGATATGACATGCTTGCTTGACTCTCTTGTCTGTCCAGGTATGCATGGTATGCCATGACCTGATGACTTTCCTCAACAATCAATATCATAGATTTAGGACAAGGCTTTGTCATTGTAGGTTTTGGTTCTTGCTGTACAATTGTTGTTTCTTGCTGTACAATTGGCCGTTTTGGGCTTGGATTTCTTGGATTTGGCCGTCTAAGCAATGTGATGTCCTGATGTAGCTTTGTGGTGGCCAGATGTTGAGTGGAACATTCCAACTTTGGTTGGATTTTGCTCATGACGTTGAAATTAGAGGACAATCTCCCACCTTAGTCTTTCCTTTCTCAATGGACTGCTCTCTTGAAGGTGGTACAGATGGACCGTTGCGTTGACTGGTAGTCAGTTTGCCTTCAAGTTGTGTGGTTGACGTGAGACCCCTTTGTAATTCATCCACCAGAAGTTGTTGCAGCATTTGTTTAATGAGGCCTGGTAAAATCTGCTAGATTGCAAATATTGCCAATTTTTTGACTTCTTCCTCTATCCCTGGTCGGATAGATCTTACCCACTCTGTCTTTTGTGGTGTTGGTGATTCACGTGTGGTCGTGTCAACTTGTCTTAGGATCTTTCATTCCTTCCATCCGCATCTGCTTCATAACCAGGTGGCAGTAGAAGTTTGCGTTTGTAGTGCAGCTTCTCGGTTGGTGGATTTGCATGGTCATATGTAGATTGTCGATTCAAGTCGAGTCATAATGGCTTTTCTTGGATCTCTTAGTGGACAATCATGACATGGGTGATTGATGCCACATTGTTCACACCAAGGATAAAAGGAGGACAGATCATTTCGATGTGGACATTTTGATCGACGATGTTTACCTCCACATCCAAAACACCGTACCGTGTGTAAGATTCCATCACCTCTCAGTTGATGCGCGCACACCGGTATCAGGTCTCCTTTGATCCCTTCCACAAAATATATAGTGGTGAGCCAATTTGAACTTCCCCTGCCTAGGATGATCCGCTCGCTGATATAACCAATACTTCCAATGAACCTTGCCTAGCCACTAGAGAAGATTCTGAAAGTCCTGAGACCGTTTTTCTCGTTCCATCACTTTTTACCTTTTCCACCGTTTTTTCTACTTTTTCACACTTTAACTATCACTGCTAACATGGCCTCCTCATCTTCTGACGACTCTGGCACCAAGCAGGTGATTCAGCGAGAAATACCATAAGCCACCTAGATTTGGCCCTTACCTTTTGAAGCCCTGATTAAACCATGGCTCCAGATTGCTGGCTCACTTCTTAAAGCAATGGATTTTTACCTGGTGCCTTTCAGCTCTAACATTAACATGGGCCTCGCCCTTCACGCTTACGCCACCTGTTCCACTTTATGTACCAGGGTACCACGTACAAGGTATGGGTTAATGCGGACTTGATGGTCACTGTCGGCATTATTTCTGGTGACCGCTAGCCCATCTCTCATCGTCAGTCTACACCAGAAATTTTGATCCAAACTAACAACGGGTACCTGATAGAGGCTATCATGGAACCAATCATTCAGGCGGCTACGCCTGTTGAACAACTTTCT
This sequence comes from Diphasiastrum complanatum, assembly GCA_029204225.1. NCBI lineage: Eukaryota > Viridiplantae > Streptophyta > Lycopodiopsida > Lycopodiales > Lycopodiaceae > Diphasiastrum > Diphasiastrum complanatum. The sequence continues at coordinate 31,737,942 of CM055114.1, forward strand.
AGTCGTTTCAACATTTCGCAAGGACATAATCCAGTCCACGCTGTTGAGTTAGATTGTGGAGTCCTTCTTGGGACTCCCTGGCCCCACGGTTGTGCCATACGACTGGCATGCCTTCTTCATCCACGAACTAACAAACTCCATCAAACCCAACACACGTGAGCAAATCACAGCAGGCCCCCTACTATGTAACTTTGCCTGTGCACTTCTCAAGGTGAAAGTGTGTGACTTCTGTCGTTCCAGCCTTCTGTCATCCATAGTGCCATAGACTAACCTATATCCTCCATCTACCGCATCCACATCTGCCCAACCGGCAGTTATTGACACGATGGCCAACAAAATAATGTGTGGCGCTGCCTCTTCCTCCTCATCTCCACCTACCACCAGACGTCGTACCACCACACCAGTAATAACTGCAGCTTCTATCATCGCCACTTCCTCTTCTGTACAGCCCCCTCCTCCTGTTTCTGTTGCCGCTCCTCTTCCTTCTGTTCCACCCACAATTGTTGCTTCTGTTTTCATACCCATCTCCTCCATCGATACTACTTCTCTCTCTGGTCCATCTTTCATTACTCCTTCCATCACTATCGCATCCTCCATCACTCCTGTTTCCACCGCTCTCCCTCTCTAGTTCAATCTTGCTGATTCCTAGTTGTCTTCGGACACTCTCATGGATGCAGGTCATCAACCTTTCGCACTATGCCAGACTACTTCTGCCACATCTTCTCCTTCCGTCCTCCACACCACCCTACAGTTTTCCTCTATTCCATCCCTTCTCTCGTTTGGACAAACTGTGCCCATCCCTGTTTTCACTTTTGCTCCTCCCACACCACCCATTTCTCCATTAAAGGCTGCCGAGGGCGACCAACCGTTGCCTGATGATGCATTTGCACAAACAATTTTTATTCCATCACTAGATTGGACAGATCCCACTGTCCCGGATGACAAGCGATCACCGGAGAACCTCATCGAAGACAACGATGACAACACTGTACAGGTTGTTGAGGCCACTACCACACAAGCCCCTACAAGTGCCAATGTACCAGTTGTTCCAACGAACTTAATGACGGCGTACCAAGCCTTGGGAACACTCATCCAGGATGCGGTAGCAGCCAGGGCATCATTGGATAGCCAGGTACTCCACTTGGCAACAAACAACACCCAACTGCGAGCAGAAATCACGAAGCTACAGCAAGAGCTCATGATTGCTCAACAACACGAACAAGACGACCATCGAGAGATCACAAAGCTGCAGTAGAAGGAGGGTGGCCTCAATCAGTATATCCAGAGCCTCTCCAAAGCGCTGATAGATGCCTCCACCAAGGTGCAGGAGCTTCAGTCTGAACCGTCCTAACGGCTTGCCCCCTCTAGGTGCAACTCCAGATCTATAAAGCAGAAAATATGTGCCTGGGGGCGAGCAGATTCACACAGATCCACATTTTTCTATTCTTCTTGGGTACTATAACTATCGGCGATACCCATTTAATGTTCTCAATTTTTTAAATGAAATCTGCGTCTAACAGCTTTTGCAATTCCTGCTTGATCAGCTCCTTGTAGTTCGGGTTGCAGCGATAGTAACGACTCACCTTGGTGACTGTTCCATCCACCAACGGTATGGTGTGTTGGACTACTGTTGGTGGAATGCCCTTTAGATCACTGTAATTTCAGGAAAAACAATCCTTGTACTCCATCAACAATGATCGTAGTCTTTTGAATTGTGTGGGCATTAACTGCTCTCCCACGTATACGATCTTTTCTTCTTCACCTAGCTGGCTTTGAAAAACTTAATGCTCTGATACCACTATTGGAAAAACTGATCAATTCGCTCTGATACCACTGTTGGAAATCTGATGCATGATTCTGATTCCTATTTAGCCTAGATAGAGTCAAATTCTTAGCCACAACTACTGCTGCATACTAAGATCTATCCTCTTCCAAGCTTCAGACGGACACTGCCGATCCAACCCTGATACTGATAAGCATTCAAATAAGAGCGAGCCTTTGTGCGGAATAGAAATTAATAGCTAAACTTATGAAAAATGAGAAAGCATATAACATTCGTACATTGCACACTTATGCAAGAAGATAAAGAACATCTGTATTACAACAATGATTTGGGCATTGTCTGGCATACCAAACAACGCGTTACCGCAAGAGAGTTTTTGTCTCATACGAACTATCTGTACAGTTTATTAGCCTGCACGTCTATCTCTCTATCTCTGGCCTTATTAGGCTTTACAAATGGTCTCGCTTATCTGTGCAGTTTATTAGCTTACTAGCGGACTCTTCCTTCATCAACACTGCACAACCTTGATCTGTCGTTCATCCTGTATTTATAGGAACAGAGGAATGATTTGTGTCTAATCATTAAGGATCACAAGAACTAGTTTAAGCTCATTTTAGTGGCTTCCAGTTGTCTGTCGTCGTCATCCATGGAGTCCATTCTCCATGCTGGTACTTCATTGATCTTGCCAGTACTTCGGGTTGTGAAGATGCACCACTTTTGCAGCCGTCTATGTGTCGTCTGTGACCGCAATTGTTTCCTTGCAGTGTCTCTGCGGTTGTGAAGGTTCTTTGGAGCATGAGGGCCTTTGGCAAACAACCGCAGACAGACCGTAGTAGGGGCTTCTACGGTGCTCGGGCGATTTGTCTCTTCAAGAGGAGAGAACTGTTGTGAACCGTAAGTGTTGACTTTGCGGTGGCCTTCGGTTGGCTTCCTTTGTGGATTGCTTTGTGTCTACTTTGTAGGTGACCGCAGGCTCCAGCTTGGCGGTTGCCTTCGGTTTGCTTCGTAGGTGAGTCGTTGTCTTCGTAAGTGTTGATCTTCAGTTTGCTAAAGCATCGCAATAAACTATAGGCTGGAGTGTTGCGGTTCATTGCGGTTGACTCCTTCTATTGGTCTTCATATGTGAGTCCTTGCAGACTTGTTGTGGTGGCCTTCGTTGCCTTCATTGCTTTGCTTACTTGGTTGCCTTCGGTTCGGTTGTGCTTAGTTGGTCTTCGTATGTAACCGTAACATTGACCCTCGTGGTGCGTTGCGGTTGCAGTTTCGTTTGGTTTACTTCGACTTTGTAATGGACTGTATGCAGGACTTTACGGTTGCGTGCGGTGCCTTCGTCGAAACCATTTGTAGGAATTAGCAATTGCCTATGGAGGCCTTCATTAAAGTCGTTTGCATTGTAGTTGCAGTTGTTTACGGTTTTTTCCTGTGGGTAGTTTTCATGTATTTCTGAGAGAAAATCTACTGGCCTTTCATGAGTATTTTTGCAGGTATTGGTTCATAATCTAGTAGTGCTTTTTGGGTAGAAACTTCATGTTTCTTCAATCCATCTTGCATTGAAGTAGTGTCTTCTATTCTCCTCGGCCATCAGGACTCCTTGGAGGTCTTCAAGTGATGGTAACTTGCTCATTATAGAGTATCCTTGCACCAAGTTAGAGAAATCTACACAAAGGCCATTCAAGATTAGTTGTACAAGCTCTTCCTCCTTTATGGATTCTCCAATAAAGGAGAGCTCTTTGTTTAACTCCTTGACCATTAGAACATATAAATAAGCACTCTCTCCTTTCTTTTAATAGCTTTGAAAAATTTGATGTTTCAAAGCAAGCAACCTTGTAGTGTTCTTTGACTCATACACTTTTTGAAGGGATTCCCAAGCCTCTTGGGCCGAGGAACACTCTCCTACTTCCTTTAGGAGTTCATTGGCTACATTTATTTGGGTACAATGGAGGGCTAGTTTGCACCTCTTCTTGTATCTAGTGGATTCTTGAGGGTGGATGGGCTCATTCTCCTCACCACTCACTATGTCCATCAAAGATTTCATTACAAGGATTGATTCCATTCTTGATTTCCATATGGAATAGTTTGATTTGTTCAATCTATCATTAGAATCCAAAAGGTAATCATTCATTGATGCCATCTTCTTCTAAACAAGAGATTGATTCTATAAGAATGGATACACAATAGAAAGGATGCAAGAACTAGCTATCCCACTATCTAGAGACCTGAGAATGATCAACAAATGAATTCTCAACAAGATACTATTGGATCTTGAGCTAACCAATCCTATTGAAAAATGCAAAATGAAACTAGCTTGCTTGATGTAGAAAAATGATCAAAAAATGACTCCTCCTTGATTTAAACTTCACAAGGCTTATAAAGATTCAATCAACCTGAGAAAAGAAGATCTAATTGTACATAAATTCCACTATTCACTCTAATAAGATCAGGTTGATTATTTATATAAGAATCAAAATAATCTACCTTCCAAGCACAAGCTACCAAGATCACAATTTTGACAAAAAATGATCTTAATAATGAGTAAATGCAAAATGCTTTGAGCTGAACCTAAATCACTTTTAGGAGGTCTCTCACACACCTGAGAAGAACCTAAATCAACTCCAAAAGCTTCAGTCCGTCTATCTCTCCAATGCTTGAATCCTACTCCTCAAGATTGACTCCAAAACTTGCCTTGAATCAAGTATGAGAAAGCAAGTGAAACTTGCTAATTTGATCTTGTAGATAAGAAATGATTAGAGCCTAGTTCTAGAAGCCTAGATACCTTCAAATCAGATCCTACAGGAACTCAATTTGATCAATAATGGAGATACTAAACATAAATTATCATAAAGAATTAATCAATGCCTTGAATTGATCAAAATCTATGATGCTAGTGAATCAAATTGCAAGAATTTTGCCCATTTCATAACAAGGCTCTGATACCATGTTGAAAATGTAGCAAATAGACTCTAATAAACCTTTGAAATGATGGAGGAAGCACCTTGAATGGATCCAATTGAGATCCTATAGCTAAAAGACCAACCAATTTACTATTTCCTAGCTTCACCTTGGCTTGAACTCCACTTGAAGGCTCAAATTCATGCAATTCTCTTCACACGTGTGAAGGTAAAGACTGCCACAGGCTTAGTACAGTACCTAAACTTCCAAATTAATCTCACAAATCCAAATTACTCAACACAAAGAGCAAATATCAAACATCTAGATCACTAACAACATTGGTTACCGTAGATTGAAAACCAATTTTTGACTCATAAATTGATGGAGATCCCATCACATATTTATACATTTGAAGCTCGGATCTGAGCATTTTAGGGCATCTCTGTGCTTTTCATAATTAACCCTAATATCCAACCTAATTGATTATTGGATCCACCCTAATTTGGGTCCTTGATCTCGAGATCCAAAAACAATGTAAAACATACTATTTTTGGCTCCTATTTTATCTTTACCCTATCTAAGCACTCTTTGGCCTTATTTCAAAGGTGTGTTTACAATGTAGGTTGTAGAATAAGACTTTGGAAAAGCATGTATGCTATTTGGCACGTATGGCATCTATTTACATGGCCATCTTGCCAATTACAATGCATGTGACCAAAGTTGGGTGGTCCAAACTAGCTTGTGAATTTAACACTTGGGACTAGAGAAACTTTGGATGTCAAACAAACTAACCCAGCCAACTTCTTTTAAAATGTGTTATGAAGAGAAACCAATGCCAAAAAGTTTGAAAATATTTGGATGTATATGCTTTGTCTAGGTTACACTAACACAAGAACCAAGGATGATCCCTCTTACGGGAAAGGTTGAAATAAAAATGCATTTCTATGAAGATCGGCCTCCATTGCACGTCAACGACAGGCACTTTTTACTAGTCTATATATATTTTAAACTTATGTACAGTTTTGCACATGTGTATGGGTGCACCATGCATGCTCCTCCCCTCACCCATGCATGAGTTTTTTCTAACTAAAAAATTTGGGGAAGAGTCTTCCCCATGTATGCATCTAAGGGGCCTATTCCAAATTCAAATTATCCTTTACCAACACACATAGTGTTTTGAAGTGCATGTACATACTTAGATGGTGAAAGGTGTTAAACAAATGAGACTTTCATTATCAAAAATTTGAAAGGTGCTTTAAGGATTTTTTGAATTATCAAACTTTTCACGAGAAAGGTTGAAATAAAAATGCATTTCTATGAAGATCGACCTCCATTGCCCGTCAACGACGGGCACTCTTTACTAGTATATATATATATGTGTGTGTGTGTGTGTGTGTGTGTGTGTGTGTAAAAGAGTGTGTGTGTGTGTGTGTGATATGACATTGTGAATATATAGATGCATATATGTATGTATATAATATATGGGTGTTTTGGATGATGAGAACATTGAACGTTTGGGGCGCCCAGCTGGTTGATCGTGGGGTGAGTTGTGAGAGTAGTAGCTGGCCACGAGACTCGTCTCCCAATCACTTCTTATTAAACCACCTTTCTTCATCAACACTACTACTTAAGCAAGAAAAGTAAGTCTCAAAAGCGATGGATCACGATTCATACATAATACTCTAGCAGCTCCAAGACTGAGAACATGCTCTTTGCTCAAATTATTCCACAACTGATAGAGATAGAAACAGATGGTCAAGCATGGGGAAAGCTGACTGTGATGCACCCCCTATGCAGACTGGACATCAGTACTGTGCCCCACCATTATAGTAGAGAAAGGGAGGGACAGAAATTGTAGCTCCCTCAGCTGCATGGCTAGAAAGATGACGTAGCTGGCAGGTCCGGCTGTTGTCTGAAGCTGAAAAGGCTCGCTTGCCTGTTCTTCTGGTCAAATGTCCTGATATATATAGATAAGGATAGTCCATTGTCTGCTTTCTTTTCAGTAGAATCTGATTAATGGCCAGGGGCTGAAAAGTCGTGGGGGTGAGGAGGTAGCTGGTGTGGGCTGTATCTTTGCCTTATGATTGACAGCAATTATCAGCACACTGTTTGAAGTTTGAAGACCTGCTTTGAGTCATGACCTTTTCCTAGGCTAGATCGGAGCTCCTGCTCGTTAGTGCATTGTTTTGTATATTTATGGCTGGAAGAGTCTGATCTTCTATTGGATGGCCTTCCTTGAGCTTGATGTCGGCCGTAAGCTGCTGAATTTCTGCTCGGGTAGGTCGCTGTTTTCTGTTGAGAGATCTTTATCAATTCAGTTTGAGGTCGATGCATGCAACTGCTTAGTCCAAATCAGAGTCTTTAGACTGTGTATCTGCTAGCTTACGAGTCAAAGATCAGTGATTTTCGGTACATGATGCATAAGTGAGAAGTACATCTCTCTCTCTCTCTCTCTCTCTCTCTCTCTCTCTCTCTCTCTCTCTCTCTCTCTCTCTCTCTCTCTCTCTCTCTTATTCTTGTCACGCACACTAATAAATCTTCTAAAACGTGATGTCGAGTAGTAATTAAGCACCTCCAAGCTTATGATAACGCATCCTTAGCGTGGGTTATGGTATTCTGTCGTTCTCTTTATGTAACTCAACATTTAGAATGTCTACAGCTAGAACCTATCCGTTGTTTCTGATGCTCAACGTCTGCGACGAATCCTCCTTGATATTCAACCTGCCATCTCCATGGCAAATATTACTGTGTTCAGCTATTTCACCCAAGTGATTTCTCATCCAAGCCAATGGTTGCTTCCTGCAATTTTGAATCTTACTAGAATCTTCTTTTTTCACATGTAATATACGTACTCTACCATTTCATATATGTTGGAAGCAGAACAGTTACGTCTTGTCGGTTACAAGTGGTTCTTGGCCTCTCCTACGATCGAACTAGACTGTCTTTTATCAAGTTTGTACTTGTGGGCTTTAGACAGAAAACAGTTTGATCGGTAACAAGAGCTGCCTACAGGAAAAGATCCGTCATTTTTTGGTTAGTGCCTTGTCTTCTGGGCATTAAGCAAGCTCATCTTAAGCTTCTTGTACAGCTATCATCATCCTGCCTAATCCACGCAGAAATGGTTTGCAGTTGTGATCAGGCTAAAGTCCACATTCATTGCCATTGAATTCCTAGACCTATCTCCTTTGCAACTACAAAGCTGACTCGTTCACATTGTTGATTGAGGTTTTTTATCCTTATCACCACGCTGAACGCATTGGATGGGCCGTGCTACGATATCCAGCAGTTTTCAATGAAACATTCATGCTTGCAATTCAGCAAGTAGCAAAGAGTCTAATTGAGCTCAATTCAAGCTGTAAGTACTTGTTGCCTACTATCGTGGAAAACCAATGATTTCGGAGATGCAGAATGCAGAAATTGATCTGGAGGCCATACCATCCAATTTTATGTGCCCAATCTCGCTGGAGCCTATGCAAGATCCTGTGACACTGTGCACAGGGCAAACCTACGAGCGCAGCAGCATCCAGAGGTGGTTTGATACCGGCCACATGACCTGTCCTTCCACTATGCAGAATCTCTCAGATTTCTCCCTTACTCCCAACAACACTCTTCGCCATCTCATAGACTCCTGGTACTTCAGGCATGGAGTGCTTTACAGAAAAGAGATATATGGTCAGCAACAGGTCAAGCACTTGCTCTATCAGATTAGAACATCTCAACAACAATCTAAGGCTACGGCATTGAATGAGCTTAATGATTTACTTCAAGAAATAGAAGTTCTCAGAACTTTCGCATTAGAGGAAGGAGCGTTTGAAGTTCTATTATCTCTCATGGCTCCGTCTAATCCATGCTGTGTGATAGAGGCAGCTGTCGCTGTAATCCTGCGTTTACCTCTTGATGATCCTGTTAAGAGGAACCTAGCAACTCCAGCAGGGGTTATTGTTTTAACAGATTTGCTTTATGAAGGAAGAATGGAAACTAGAATCTATGCTGCTAACTTGATGAAGAGCTTGGTTGATCTTGAAGATCTCACCGTCAGAATTGGATCGAGGTTCGAGATAATTGCCGGAATATTAGGAATGGTTGAAGAGAGGAAAGATAGTGCAGCCATGGAAGCAGGACTCAGCTGCCTATTGTCGATCTGCTCTTGCACAAAGAATAGACTTCCTGTGGTGAAAGCCGGGGCAGTAGTATCCTTGGTCGATCTTCTACCTACCGCAAACAACGAGTGCGTGGAGACAGCAATGGCAATTTTGGATCTTTTATGCAGCATAGCTGATGGACGATCAGCCTTGCATGACTATACGCACAGCATTCCAATTCTTGTCAATGCAATGAGAAAGATATCAGAAAATTCTACCCATCATGCTCTTTCAATTCTGTGCACACTGTGCAGTTCAAGATTAGAGGAGGCAATACTGATTAAGGCTGTCAAAGCTGGAGCTGTGAACAACCTTTTGCTTATCATACAAAGCAGCTGCAGTCCTGGATTGAAACAGAAATCCGTGCAACTGCTAAAGCTACTGAGCCACAATAGCTCATCCAGTTTATATCTTTACAGCAATGAAGTCTCCAAAACTTTCCACTGATCAGAACGCAAAATGCATTGGAATAATCGGATGACAGTTCTGAATTTGATATGATTTTGCTATTCATGATGCATTTGAGAATTTAAGTAGGCATGATTTTGTTAAGCCATCTTAGAATGTGAGTAGACGTTGTGGGTGTATGTTATAGTTGTAGAATTGCGTAAGGCATCAGTGGAAGAAGAAGAAGCAAATGTAAACTTGGGAAAGGAACCTAAGTGGGCTACCTTGTATTGACTCCATATGAGATCCAATGACTGCAATTTCTTTTTAGAGCGGAATTATATTGATCTACATGTAGATTCTAGAAGATGAGTATTCAAGAAACTTAATTGCTAGCGAAAAGTTTTATATAATAATATCTTAAGAGTACTTTGAGATGGACAATCTCAAATTAATCTGCATGTATCAACAACTCATATTATGGGGGTCAATAAAAAGACTATTAGCATGGGTGTAGCACACCTCTCATAGATTTATGGGGGTCCATATACAAATGGAAACTAGTACATGGTCCAATGAATGTCCACCCATACTAGACTCTAGTGATGTGCACCTAGATGCATCAAATATTAGAGGATATAGGGGTGGAAGTTTATAGCTATTACCATATCAAATTTAACTCAAAGTTAGAGTGTAAGGTTATTCCTTTCAAAAATCTAAGTTGAATACACACACACACTTTATGTATATGTATATATATTAGCTTTGTTGAGATAGTAGTGAGAGTGGTAAGCTAATGCGATTATTTGATAAAAGCTAAGGTGTCTTTGGCTTTCTACTATTTAACAATTTGAATGTCTTGCCTACGCAAGACACTACTACAAAAATGGCTTTAGTGACACTTATTTGTGACATTTATGTCTATTCTCGACAATTGTCATCAGGTTACATTTAATAACAACACTACTTGATGTTTTTTTTACATCATTAGTATTTATTGCTATGTGAGGCTATTAGCATCACCCAACGATTATAAATGTTGCTGGGCGATACAAATTTAAATTTTATTAAGTGACAATTGACACTAGTGAATTGCCTAGAAAAATTGTATTTTGTGACCCGAGGGCTATTGTGACTAAAAGAAATGTCGCTACTTAATTTTTTTGAGTGTGCTTTAAAAAAAAAAAGAAATGTCAATATTGATGCTTCAATAGAAAAAGTGATAAATGATTGAAATTTTGTTTTGAAGAACGTCAATATTGTTGCTTTAGTAATGTTATAGTTTTTCTTTTTTAGATAAATTTTTTTCACATTGGCTTCATATCGAAAGAAAAAGTTTCTATGATCTATACGAAGCATGAAGATATGAAGAAAAATATAATGACACTCAAAGAGATATCGGTTTATCAATAAACAAAATGGAATATATATAATGTCATGGATATCTTGATAAGTTTATTAATAGTTTCTTAAGAAGGCATGACCAATATACATGAAGCCATAAAACTTTAAAAAACGTACTATTTGGCATCAATGACGGCTTCTGAGAAACTGCAAACTCACATCATCTATTGTACGAATGCAAGTATCTATGAAATAAAAAGTGCAAACAATAATTGTTATTACCATCAAATATCATCTCCAAACAACATTTCGGTATTATTAAGATCTCACCACTCTCTCTCATCTAAATCTAGAATCAATTGAAGTCACTTTCTCTTTGCTCATTTTTTTTTGTCTTGATCCTCTTGACTAGCTAGCTGCACTTTCTCTTTGCATAGTATCTTCATCTCCTTTGCTAAGATCACCTTCATCTTGTTCGTTGTACGTTTATTCCTCATATTTACTTCTAGTTGATCTTAATAAGTCTTCTAGAATGACATCTACATCTTCTTCTAAGTCTTCATCATCTTCTACATCATCAACTATTGTATCCTCTTGCATTATGGAATCTAACTCGACTACCAACTTTCCCACACTTTCAAAAAGTGTTTATTGAATGTATTTTAAACTAATATAACTTCAAAAAGTTTATCTCTAAGTCTAAAATGAGTTTTGGCCTCTTATTGACAGTTTACCAAAATATGACTAAACTAGACTAAACTAGTTGAAATCTCTCACACTCCCTCTTCAACTAGGTTTGGCATAGTTTTGACAATAGAACTTTGATCCAACTTTAGAATGATCTCCATCCTAAGTAAAGATCTCATTTCTAAGGTTCTAAAGTATCTTTCATAATTGATATAGAGAATTGTGTCCAAATTGGATGCTTCACTATCTCTTACATCAATTTTACACATCAAGATATAACTAGAACATGAAGAACCAAATAGAATGTGAATGAAATGATTCCTCCATGTTTCAAACTTTGAACTCTCTAAATATTTACAGCAACCAAACAATAAATGTGAGTGATGACCATTTGCTTGCTTGTCTCCTCCAACTTTGTCCTTTCTTGATATGTCTCCACCATAAAACTCCATGAATGAGCCTCCACATCCATCTTGCCACAAGATATCATCAAACCTTGATGACTTGGCCATGAATGAGTGACATAATGAACCTCCATTAGCTTTTGAAATTTCTTTTTTTGGTCTTGAATTGTATCACAAATAACCATTTTGGATCACCAAGATACAATGTTGTGTGAATACACATATCATATGAACAAGTCTTTGTTAGTTATTGTCAAGATAGGATCTGAGAACTTTACACAAATCATTTGCAAATGATCCATTTGAATCCAATTTTACGGTTCCATTTTTCCCTCAGTAACTTAGTTGGAACCATCTCACATCGAATAAGAAATCAGTCTTGAAAGATTTGTAGTCGACATCCATTAACTCTATAACGGTTCCACATAGACGAGCTCACTCTCAATTAGATTACTATCTCTTGAACTACTATCACCAATTTGGTAAAAATCATGTCACAATCAAAGACATGTTACCTATCGATACATGATAAACATCAACAATTATATAATGCCAAATCAATTCTTTATTGATAGATGTTGAACTGCTTAAAGCACAATCAGTCACAGAGTTACAATGACTAAGCCTGTAGAGATATCCTTGTCTCTTTTCGAGAGCAAGAACTCTCTTGCTTTTATCAAGAATTTGACAAGAATCTGTCTAAAACTCTATTCTATTTCCTAAATTTGTAATTTGACTGACCGACAACATATTCACCATCAAGTTCGGGATATACAATACATTTTGTATCAGCTTTGACAGTCCATTCCGAAAATTCAGTCTAACAGTACCTTTACCTTTGATTCTGTGTGAGTTGTTGTGTGCAAGGTGAACGAACTTCTTGGTTTGTAGGCTGAATAGTTGATAGACCATTCTTGATGGCTTGTCATGTGTTGCGTTGTTCCAGAATCGAGGAACCATTCCTTTGATTGTTTTGGTGATGATTCACCATGAAGGCCTCCTGCTCGTCGTCGTCGTCTTCTTGGATCTTTTGCTTCGTGTTTGCTATATGGGCTTGTTGATCCGCCTGCTTCTTCTTGTAGTTGTTGAACTTCAAGATCCAATAGTCCTGGATTTCATGGTTCGTCCTCTTGTAGTACTTGCTTTCTTGTTCTGAACAGGTTGCTGATTCTGGATCTTTTGTGGCTGTTTCTAATTGTCGTCGATTTGTCTAACAACTTTCTTCTTCTATTGCTTCCTTGTGTTCTTTTTCGAGAACAATGCTTGTGAGTCGTTGATGGAGGACGAGGATGCTCCATTCCTTCTTGTCTCCTCCTACAGCAGCATGATTATGACTATGGAGAATGTAATATCTGAGTGTGTGGAAATCATCATCACCGAGTTTTCATATGAGGATGGCAGGTTGGACACTAAGTTCATTACAACGTCAGAGTCTTCGATCACTGAACCTATTGTCGTCATATGCTCCAACAGAGTCTTGAAGTGATTAATGTGATTTTGAACAGAAACACTTTCTGACATTCTAAGTGAGAAGAACTTTCTCCTCAGATGCAGCTTTGAAATGACATCATAGTACGTTCTGTCGTAAAATCGCATGTGGGCGTGAGCGGCAGCAGAAGCTCGAGGATTGAGTGCGGTGTGTAGGAACGGAAACGCAACAGTTAGCAACAGAATTATTCAAGTAGAAGAATTCATACAAAATGCTCAAATGAATGACACAGTAGTGAGACAAAAAATTGCACTCTGAGTACTATAGCTTGAAGTAATAAGTTCAGCTTGTTGAGCGTGATAACGCTGGCTACAGAAAACTCTGATTGAAAGAGAAATTCAATTAACTCAATTAACACATACATAGCTTGATTCAGCTAGTATATATATTTACAAGTGTCGAGAGACAAAATATCTTACAAGCTTTTAATGCTATTTACGCTAGTCTTTGCATATGTACAAAGTTGGTAACTGCTAACCGCCTTTGGGATATTTGGTTGTCCAGCTATTTTAGGATTGCTGTTAAGTTGGCGACATCGGTCAGCCAATGTAGCAAAAACGTGAAAAAGTCAAAAAACCCAAAGGTGCCCTTAGACTGAAAGTTTGCAACTCCTGAAGGTGCCCTTATACTAAAGGTATGTAGATCCCTAAGGCGCCCTTAGATTCAAGGCAGTGAAGAAGGCAAAAAAGCCAAAAAGTGCCTTACACTGAAGGTAGAGAAGAAGGCGAAGGTGCCTTAAACTAAAGGCAGTGAGAAAGGCGAAAAAGTGCCTTAGTTTAGAGGCGGCGAAGAAAACCAAAAAAGAGAAGGTGCCCTAAAATGGTTTTAAGATTTTCTGGGTACTTTGTCGCATTTTTTGCAAAGAGCAAAAAGGCGAAAAAGGTGAAGTGGTCCAAAAATGGTTTAAGTCATTCTGGCCAGTGTGTCACATTTTTTGTGAACGAAAAAGACAAAGAAGGTGGAAAAAAACAAAGGTGCTTAAAAAATGGTTTCTAAGGCATTCTGGCTACTTGGCCAATGTGTTGCATTTTTTGTGAAGGAAAAAAGGCGAAGAAGGCAGAAAAGCAAAGGTGCCTTAAAAATGGTTTCTAAGGCATTCTAGCCACTTGGCAAGTGTGTCGCATTTTTCGCTAAGGAGCAAAAAAGGCGAAGAAGGAGAAGGTGCCTTAAAATGATTTCTAAGGCACAAGAAATAACAAGGGAAAAATGTGAAGGCCCAAAAATATGTTGTCGGCCTTCGGTTTTTCAGGATGCTCATTACTTAAACTATTTGTTTACCAATTCGCCCCCGCTTCATTTGCCATGAATCCTCGAAAATTCACTGTTTCCAAGCCATGATTTTTCATAATGCCATTCAACATTTCCCAAAACTTACTTGGGATTTCGTGTCTTCAACCTTCATTTCACATGTAGCTATCGTTTGCAAACTTTGGATGCTGCATAACCAACAAAACAAGTGATGAAACATTCCGCAAAAGCACCATATCTATTTTATGATTGACTATAAAGAAAGAAGTTGACCTTGGGTCATAAACATAGGCGGCCATCGTTGTCCAACTATTTATTCTTTTCACATGATCGAAGCAAATCCATGAGTGTTCCAAGTCGCCACCTCTTTGCATTTGTTTGACAATATTAACACCTAAAGCTAGTCCGATAGTGGACATCTTAAAAATATAACATCTGTCATTTTTAACATCGGATATTTGTCCAGGGAACAAAGATCCTTGAAAGTAATCATATTTACACTTCTCCTTGAGTCTCAAAATTCAATCGATAGAATCTACACTTTGATGGTTGCTTAACTTGGACTCATCTATCCATTTTCTTAGCCTATTCACCTTTTTTGAGTTGTTAAAGTTGCAAATGATCCAACATTGACAAAAAATGTGTCAGTGTTCAGCATTTCTAGCTGACAGCCATGTGATGGAAGCAAGTTGTTCATTATCAACTCTCTTGCAACCTCTTTCTCTATTTTCTTTTGCCCAACATTAGGAAGTTTCTCGACACTTTCGTTCACCAAATTTCTAACAATGTTC
Organism: Diphasiastrum complanatum; assembly: GCA_029204225.1. Classification (NCBI taxonomy): domain Eukaryota; kingdom Viridiplantae; phylum Streptophyta; class Lycopodiopsida; order Lycopodiales; family Lycopodiaceae; genus Diphasiastrum; species Diphasiastrum complanatum. Next base: position 31,753,106 of record CM055114.1, read on the forward strand.
CGTGTTTGAATGGATTCTCCATCAGCTACATTGTGCAGATGATTTCCCAGGTGAATTACAAATCTAGTGTATCTAATATCATGTGGTATAACATAATATATTTGTGCATGGCAGGCTGCAATGCAGGTGGGTTTTTTCTACAACAATGCCCAAAGGACATCTCACAAATAGTCTTCCTCTCCACTTGGTACTATTTGGACATCCAAAAGATGGTAGGCTTCCACATATATTTGCAAACAAATGAACCCCCACAATATGACAACCGGACGTCTCCTACAAAACAAGAAATGGATGTGGAGGAATAATGAACCCAAGGGTGACCATCCTTACTCTGTTCCATGCTTGACATCAAATTGCTTTTTTTCGACACTGGGCAGCTCAAAAATGACGTCGTCGTTATATTTAATAGGGATTTTCATCACTTGCAAGATGTTTTTCACTCGATCAGTCAACTTTTATAGTTTGTTGCTAGTAGGCAATTGATTGATTAAATCAATAACATGCAATGCATCTGGCTCACGAGCATCAATATTGTGTGGTCTCTGTAACACACATGAGACAGACAACTAGATTTTAACTTGCAGGTTCAGTCTCATCAAGGTCAACTATTTCAACAGTACCTTCTTCCAAGCTCTTCATTTTTGTCGATAGTGGTTCTAGATGTATGCACACGTTGGTACTAAGATCATGCTCAATGACAAAAACCCTCTGAGAGCCTTCACAAAAGATCCACATGGAATTAGGATGGGAACGCTTGTGGACATTTGGGATATTGAGTGATACAGTCCAAAGCTATTTCTGATCAATTTAAAATGCAATGCCACAACATCTTCTGGAAGTTTGGTAATATCTCCTCCACCCCCTTCATAGAAAAAATCAGCATCTTGAAACATGATCTTAATAGTTGCCATTGGTCTTTGTTCTTTGTGCCAAACCAAATACTGAAAATCAGAAACAAAAAACGAATGAAATGAAAGCTGTTTCGTCTCCAAAACATATGAAACCAGTATTTTTACAAATTTCGATAACATTTTGATAACCAATATTTTTTTTTGAGCCGCTTCTCAGATAACTAATATGTGCATGGCAAAACCAGCATGTGAATTTGATAGGCAATGACATGAAGCAGCTTTACAAGTCACTTAATGGCTGTAATGTCTAGTACAAAAAATTTGTAGGCAATTCAATGCTAACCCTGAGAATGATAGTTTGTAGGTAGTGATTGAAACGTGGGTTCGCCTACCATTAGTCATAACGACTTAATTAGGTTCCATTCAGTCATAAAGTTGAGAGAGAGAGAGAGAGAGAGAGAGAGAGAGAGAGAGAGAGAGAGAGAGAGAGACTGACTTGCATATAAGGCGGAAGCAGCAGAAGAGGGCATTTGATCAGAGGAGTGAGTAGCCGATCAGAGGAGAGAGCTTTTTCAAGTGATTGATGGTGAGTGACTTGAATCTATGCATGCATTCTACAAGTTTGAGTTTTCTTGCAAATCTTGCGATGAAAATAAATGTCAAACCAAGAGTGCAATAGTGCCTCCATTTTCTTGCACGTCGGTGTCTTGGAAAATGGAGGCGTGCAGGGCAATTTCTTTTGGCCTTGCTACGCGCAGATCAGAGGTTGATCCGCGCGCAGCAGGGCAAAAAAAATTTGCCCTGCACGCCTCCATTTCCCTGCACGCTGGCGTGCTGGAAAATGGAGGCATTCAGGGCCCTGCTGCACACTTAGTTTGTTTACTTCCTCTTGCATATGACTTCCTTTTTGACTCACAATCTTTTATGATTCTTTAAGAAATCTTTTACGCAAATTGGTTGTTGATTAACTGCGCAATTTCTTCTACAATACCAATTGATTGCCTATTCCCTACCTCAACAGCGATCCTTTAGTGCTATTCCAACAGCTATAGCATTTCCTACCCCAACAGCAATAGATTTTTTCATAATCGGATCGTCTCGGAAAATATATCCAGAATCGAAAGTTTTCTATACCCAGAATTCAATTTTCGATTCCCAGCATCGAAAATTTTCGATACCCAACATTAGTAATTTTTCGATACCCAGCATCATAATTTTTCGATACACAGAATCAGAAATTTTCGATACTCAGCGTCTAGAATCCAAAATTTTTCGATAGCTAGAATCCAGATTTTTTTGATATCAAGAATAAAGAATTTTTCGATACACATAAGTTTTAGGAATTTTTCGATACCAGGTATTTCTCGGAATTTTTTGATACCAAGTATTTTTCGATATCCATAATCACATGCACTGTCTAGTAAATTTTCCATATCCAGAACTGAAAATTTTTTATACCCAGAATTTGATTTCGATTCTCCGCATTGAAAATTTTCGATATCCAGCATTCGTAATTTTCGATACACAAACAGAAATTTTCGATAGCCAAAATCCAGAATCCAAAAAATTTCGATACTTAGAATCTAGAAATTTTCGATACCCAGAATAAATAATTTTTCGATACCCGGTATTTCTCGAAATTTTTCGATACCAAGTATTTTTCGATATCCACTCAGTATGGGAAAAACAGCCTGCTCTCGAGTAGAGAGAGAAAATCAGCACATAAAACTCGGGTAGAGAGAGAATGAGCTCAAAACACCAAAATCTCAATATTCACAATATGACAAAACATGCCAAAGTTTCCCTATATCAAAGAGACTCAAATTCCTATAGTGGAGTTGCATGTAAAGTCCACTTAACTTAACTCAACTAATAGGGATCCACATGTAAAACTGCATGCATGGATATTGCATGTACTGCATGTCACCTCTCAAAATTGCCTAGACATGTGTAGATCATGAAAACTACTTTGCATGTTGCATGCACTGATTGCATGTTGCTTGCATGCACACTGAATGGCATTGCATGTAATCTAAACTTTTGCATGACATCAAGATTGAATCTACCTAACTCAAACTCGACCTATTCTAGAAGGTTATGTGCTCAATTCACATACCTTTATGTACAATAAAGTATACAATGAAAATAAGATAGACATGACCCCAAAACTCGAGATAGGAAGATATAATTTTACTAATCTTCACACTTCTCCTTAAAATATATGTTCCTATCCAACATAGACTTTGAAATTAGGCCAAGGTTAGACCTCATCTTGAAGAAAACATTCTTGAGCAATGGCTTGGTGAGAAGATTTGCAACACAATTTGAAGATCCAACATGCTCCAATAAGATCTCTCTCCCAATAAATTTTTCTCTTACAAAATGATGAGCTGCCTCTATTTGTTTGCTCCTTGCATGAAACACAAGCTTATTTGCAAGTGCCTGAGCTGAGATGTTATCATTCTTGATAATGGGAAGGTCTTTATCTCCATAACATTTTAGCTCCAAGAGTAGCCTTTTGATCCATAAAACCTCTTTTGTTGTGGTTGTAAAAGATTTGTATTCAGCTTCATAGGACGATAAGGATATAGTTGCTTGCTTCTCTTGAGCATAGAAAGTGCATATCTACTTTGACTTATGAAGGCATGACCTTTCCAAAATTCAATTTCAAGGCCTAAATAATAGTAGAATTCCTAAGTCTTGCATCTTAAATTCACTACCAAGTGCATGCTTAGTTTCTTCAACTAGCTTCTCATTATTTCGACAAAGAATGATATCATCTACATAGATGAGAAGAATAACTACAAAGTTATTTACAAACTTAATATACAAAGAGGAGTCATATTCACTAAGACAAAATTCGAGTGATATGAGAAAGGAGTTGAGCCTTGCATACCAAGACCTTGGTACTTGTTTTAGTCCATAGAGACTTTTGAACAAAAGACAAACTTTTGATTCTTCACCTTCTTTTACAAATCCAGGTGGTTGCTCCATGTAGATCTCCTCCTCAAGTTAATCATTGAGATTGTTTTGAGAGTGTCCCAAGCCTTCTTGGCAGTGGTGCATGTACTGATCTCTCTTTACACTTCATTTGTGACATTTATTTTTATAAAATGAAGGGCAATTATGGTTCTTTTATTGAATGTTGCAGCTTCATTAGGTGTTGTAGGTTCTTCTTCAGCTCCACTCACAATTTTCATTACATCTTGTAGAATCAATAATGATTTCATTCTAATCTTCGACATTGCATAATTGGAAGATGTTAATCTCTCACTATGCTCCAAGAAATGTGAACCAGATGAAGATATTTTCTCTATGAGAAATTCAAGTAATGACAAAGATGGAGTTGAAAATGTTGCTTGCTATCTCAACCTAGGATCAACACTTATAATGTTAATCCAACTTATGAAATCTAGCAACAGAATGTGAGATCCAGCTCTCAACTGAAAAAATCAATCTATCTTGAATTTGGATCTTGCTTCAAACAAAGAAATGAAACACATGCAAGTATGAAGTATATCTCTCCCACGAGTTTCAAAGAACTGATAAACTCTCTAGGAACTTACTTTCAACTCAGACACAATATTTGTGTGAAATGAAAAGTCTAAGACCTCACAACACTCACTTTTATCCAATTCTACTTGATTGATAATGAAAATTGAAAAAATTGGTGAAAAGAACTTATGTGTGCTCACTTTGGCATATCACACGAGATGAGTACTCTCCCAAACTCTCTGATTTCCTAAAACTCTTCTAAAAACAAATCAAATTGATTTAGAAACTCAAGCAACACATTATACTCTTCAATACCTATCCAACAAGCTATAGAACATCAAATTTGGATCATTCCTTGAGAAGTAGCACTCAAACAAAGAGGGCTGATTTCACACATGTGAGCTCTCTGTCCGTACAGGGCTCAACTAGAGCAGATCAGACTTGATTTGGTCCACTTAGGATCCACAAATGGCTTGTTTGTTAGTGAGTTTGGATTCCTCTCCCAAATCCGAATTCTTGCAAGCAAAAGCACTAATGTTCTGATGTATACACCCTCACCTCTTCAAAGCATGAAGCTCTGATACCATGTAAAGTTTTTTCAGTTTGATGTATGCCATTGTGCTCTTGCCTTAGATTTTTCAAATAATTTGTTCATTGATCAATCTTGTGGAATCACAACACCTCATTAAGATCCTGTAAGGTGTGTGGTGAAGTTCACACGTGCTAAAAACTTCACACCAACCACAACTAGAGTGGCACCAACAGTTGTTTGAACACGACCCTACGGCCATTAGGACGTACTTGACTAGTCCGCAACAACTCAAGGTGAACGTGCATTTTCTGCCATGTACACGACGATCCAAATGGGCAGAATGCGGAACCCCTTTGGACAACATCACCCTCAATAATTGTAATTGGCCAAAAATTTCATCAGAGAATGGCTGGACAATGGCTATAGATGCCCAAAGGGCTCTCAGCAAATTTTCAGCTGAGTATTTAAATTGTCCAAACCCAACAGTCCGCGCGGCAACAACTTACGCCCGAGACTTAGAATATTTGATGGGTATAGAGACCAAATGGGATAATTTCTTTCTGCCCATCTGTTTTGATCCTAATAAGGCATTGGCCTCCGATCGCATGGAAGATCAGCTGCCAATCGCTCGTGTGTATTACCGAGCCGGCCTTCTGGGCCATCCCTAGAATGATAGGCCAATGATGGATCATAGCGTCCACAAGTTCCTACACACAAATAAAGAATTGAAAAATATTGGCAGAATCACATTTATGGAAGATGTCACGATGTACCTGGGGGTATTCCCAACACAACATGAGAAAAGAGACAAATTTAATAATAAATGTGTTGCGAGGGCATGGCTTCCTACGTGTATAAGTCCATGGCCCAATGAGCACGCGAACTAATTGTAAATAGAAATAATAGACTTGGGCCCTTTATAAATAAAATAAAACTTGAGGCCCAAAGTCTTTTTAAAACTAAGAGTTTACTTTTTAGAGTTGGGTCCACTTTTGGACTCACATGAATCTTGTAAATTCTAATGTACTTTTTATGGACCCTCGGATCAAGTTGGGTCCAAGATGAATGGATAGGATCATTGTAAATATTAGCCAATAGGATTTTGGGGCAAGGGCCTTACCCATTTATAAAAAGACACCATTTGTACTCTATTTGCATGCTTAATGAGAAGGAAAAAACTCTACCATTTTTGGAAGAGAAGCATCCTCATTTGCTATTCAATGAGCATTTGAACTAACCTCCACTCTCTCTCTCTCTCTCTCTCTCTCTCTCTCTCTCTCTCTCTCTCTCTCTCTCTCTCTCTCTCTCTCTCTCTCTCTCTCTCTCTCTCTCTCCCCTATGCTCCTATCCATCTAACTCTTTCTCTCTCCCTCTCTTTCACTACAAATCATGTGGAATGCTAGTTTAGGGGAGTAGAGTTAGTGCGAGTAGTGTTAAAGGTGGTAGTGTTAGTGTAAGTAGAGAACTATCTAAAAGTAGCATTTTTACATAATTAGGTACCTATCCAGTGTTCTAACCCTTGTTGACAGACGAGAGGGCTACTACTACGCGAGATCTTTGACCCTACATGCTCAAGCTTTATCAACATTTGGAAGGTTCTAGATCTATTCCAAACAATAGCCTAGATTCAATGCACATAAACAACCAATAGATTAGGTCTATATGCAACCATCAACTCATCTAACATGCCAAAAATAGTAAATCAACTATTCTTAGGCCTTATTAACAATATAAAGTTTATCTCTAAATCTAAAACACATATTGTCCAAAATTGCCATTCTAAACTAAGCATGATAACTAGTTGACAATTTCTCACACTCCCTCTTCAACTAGTTTTAATATAGAAACTTTATCCATCTTAAAAATGATCTCCATTCTAAGAAGACCTCCTTTCTATGATTTTATAGTAACTTTCATAATTGATATAGAGAATAGTATCCACATTGGATGTTTCACTATTTCTTACATCAATTTTACATGTCAAGATGTAACTAGAACATGAAGAACCAAGTAGAATGTAAATGCAATGATTCCTCCATGATTCCAACTTCGAACTCTTTGAAAAATAACAGCAACCAAACAATAGATGTGAGTGATGACCACTTGCTTGTTTGTCTCCTCCATCTTTGTCCTTTCTTGATATGTATCCTCCACATGAATGAGCCTCCATCTTCATCTTGCCACAAGATATCATCATCACTTGATGACTTGACCATGAATGAGTGACATAATGAGCCTCCTTTAGCTTCATTTCCATCAACAAAACCATCCAAGAATTATAGTACGACTCCAACATCAAAATGATGCAAAACAATGTAACTAGTTTCACCATATCTTAACAATTTGCACACATTTTGTCAATAATCAGATATGCAACATCAAGCATTCACCATAAGCAATCACCAAAGAAGCTGAAAGAATAACACGCACTATCAATCTATCACACTACAACATACTGAATGTAAAATGTACATATAAACCCTGAACCTTGATAGAGAGGGAGAACCTAGGAGTAGACTACTAGACTAGCCAACGGCTAGTTACAGCTAGTAATAAAGTACATCGTTAACAGTAACTAAGAAGTGTAACAATGAAGTTTATCATTGATTTCTAGCACTCTCCCTCAATGATAAAATTACATTCTTCTATTCTTAGTAGAGTACGAAACTTTTCAAATTTACATCTACCTAATGACTTAGTAAAAATATCTGCCACTTGATCTTTAGATTTACAGAAAATAAGATCAATGGCTCCATCAAGAATTTTCTCTCAAACAAAATGATAATGTATTTCGATGTGCTTGGTTCGAGCATGTAAAACTGGATTTTTGGCAAGGTGAATGCAGCTTTGATTGTCGCAAGATATAGTAGTTGCATCCACCTGTGGTTGACCTAAATCCACAAGCAATCTTCGTAACCATACCACTTCTTGTGCAACATTGCTGAGTGCTCGATATTCATCTTCCGTCGAGGATAAGACTACTGTAGGTTGCTTTTTGTTGCTCCATGAAACTGCAGTTGTACCATAACTGAATGTATGACCACTGGTAGACCTTCTGTCATCAATATTACCTGCCCAATCAGCATTTGTATATCCTATCAATATTGGCACTTCAGGCTGATCATACTTCAAACCAAAATTCAATGTCCCTTGAATGTATCTAAGAATACGTTTAGCAGACTTCTAGTGTGTTTGACTAGGATCTTGCATAAATTGACTAACAACACCAACAACATAAGAGATATCAGGTCGTGTGTGTGTCAAATAAATCAAACTACCCACTAGTTGTCTATCAAATAAGCATCCACTTTCTCAGATTCATCATATGCAGTAAGCTTTGTGTTGACATCCATAGGTGTACTCAAAGGCTTATAATCCTGCATATTGAACTTATAAAGCAAATCTCGTTCATATTTGCTTTGTGTAAGAAAGACCACATTTTTCTTTTGCCATACTTCAATGCCAAGACAATAGTGCATCAATCCTAGATCGCTCATGTCAAAAGCATTGGAAATATCTGATTGATCTCACCAATTAAGCTCTCATTACTTCCTGTAATAATCAAATCATCCACGTACAGCTCAATGAACACTATATCTGAATCTTGTCTTAGAATGTAAAGATTAGGATCAGCATCACTCTTTACCATTCCCCTTCGCTTAAAGTGTTCATCAATGCAAGAGTACCACGCCCGTGGTGCTTGCTTCAATCCATAAATAGCTTTGTTGAGCTTACAAACAAGGTGCTCTCTCCCTGGTTCAATAAATCCTTGAGGTTGTACTAAGTACACCTCTTCATCCAGCACTCCATTAAGAAAAGCAGATTTAACATCCATTTGCTGGATCTTCCAACCATAGAAAGTAGAAATAGCAATGACAGAATGTATAGTTACCATCTTAGCTACGGGTGCGAAGGTTTTCTCAAAATCAATACCTTCCTGCTGCTCAAATCCTCTAGCAACCAACCATGCTTTTTATCTGTTGAGTTGCCCATCAGCTCCATATTTGATCTTGTATATCCATTTGCAAGTGATAGGTGTCTTACCATCAGGTAGCTCAACCAAGTTCCAAGTCCTATTTTTTGATATAGCTTCCATTTCTGTTTCCATAGCTTCACGCCACTCCTCATGCTTCTTTGCTTTGTCAAAAGTTTTTGGTTCTTGAGCCTTGAGCACAGAACCCATTAGGGCTAGATTCATCTCTAATCTTGCAGGAGGTTTTCGATTTCTACTTGATCTTCGAAGCTCTCCCTGCTCACTAGATTCGAGAGTATCTCCATTCTTTGCGCCATCTGTGACTGATAAGTAGCATTTAGGTACTCTCTTGGGAATTTCAGCATCAGGCTTGCCTTTGTCCAATGGATTTTCTATATCAAAATCCACTTCCTTCTTGACCTGTACTTTCGCTCCCTCATCAAAAGGTTCAGTGATTACTTCATATTGTTCACCTTGGCCCATCTCGTCAAGTGTAGCATCCCTAGAAATTACAAGCTTCTGTGCATTTGTGTCATACATCTTGTATGCCTTGGCCTTCTCATCATATCCAAGAAAAATACACTTGATAGCTTTTGCATCCAATTTCCTTCGTTTCTCATCAGGAATATGAGCATAAGCATCACAAAAAAATACTCTCAAATGAGAAATATTAGGTTTCTTTCTAGTAACAGCTTCATGAGGTGTCTTACCTTCCATGAATTTTGTAGGACACCGATTCAGGATGTGCGTAGCTGTGCTACAAGCTTTTGCCCAAAAGGTGTTTGGCCTTTTGAGCATCGCCCTGGCCATATCAACAATAGATCTGTTCTTTCGTTCTGCAACTCCATTTTGCTGTGGTGAATAAGGTGTTGTAGTCTACCTCTTGATCTCTTGATCTTTGCAGAAATCAATAAATTCTATCAAAAAATACTCACCACCTCCATCAAATCTCAAAGTTTTGATGCAACATCCTATTTGCTTTTCAACTAATGCCTTGAATTCCCTGAACTTAGCAAAAGCATCTGATTTCTTGCTTATGAAATAAATCCAAATGCATCTGCTATAATCATCAATGAAGGTGATAAAGTAATAGTAGCCACTAAGAGATCTAGTCTGCATAGGTCCACATAGATCACTGTGGACAATATCTAGGATGCCACTGGCTCTCCTTGCTCCACTTTTGGGAAACCTCTCTCTGTGTTGTTTTCCCAAAATGCAACCTTCACAAATTTTTCCTTCAAAAGAAATATCAGACAATCCTATAACTAGATTATCTTTTTTGAGAATCTGTAAACTTTAAGCACTAATATGACCAAATCGTTGATGCCAAAGATCACTTTGACTATGAACCGTGCTTACCATAGCTTGAGCAAAAGATCTCGCATTCAATTTGTAGAGTCGATTCTCGTTGACTCTAGCTCCTGTAGCAATCACTTTGTAGTGATTTTTTATGTCTTTGACAAGACATTTGTCACTGTCAAACTCAACCTTGAGTTGTTGATCAGCCATCGTCCCAACATATAGTAGATTGTTAGCTAAGCCAGGTACATATTGCACAGTGTTTATCCGCTTTATCTTCCTGCTCACTAACTTCACTGGTACCACTCCAGTTCCTTTAACAGATAGCAATTTGTCATCGGCTTGTCCAACTTCATCACCATTGTGAGTTTTCTTGAGTTCTGAAAACCACTTTTTCCTTGAAGTCATGTGCTTGGATGCACCACTATTAATGTACCAGGTATCTTTGGCTTCATCACTTGTCATTAATGTTGTAATGAACACGTTTGAACTCTTACCTGTATCATCTTCATATTGATCATCATCGTATTGATGTTGATCAACATAATTGTCTTCATAATAATCATCATCAAACTGATGTTGATTAGCATAATTGTCCGCTTGCCATTTGCCTTTTCTTTGTTCTATCTCCTTCTGTTTCTTGAAGCATTCACGCTCCCAATGGCCAGGTTTGTTGCAATACCTACAATTTCCAGGTTTATTTTGTTTGGAATAGCCGCGCCCTTGACCTCAGCCTTGATTCCAATTTTCTAGATTTGGGCCATCATTGGATTGTTCTTGAAATTGTTGGAACGATCCATGATATCAGCTTCCACCTCTTGATTGGTGTCTTCCACGACCAAATATGCCAACACGTCCTCTCACTGCAAGAGCTTGATCAAATCCCCTATTGCGATGACTCAAGTTCTCTTGACGTTGTTCTTCCTGCAAAAGCAATCCACCTAACTCTTCATAGGTTGGAAGATTTTCTTGTGTGGCTATACTTGTCACAAACATTTGATGTGACTCACTCAAACTATTCAATGTCAACTGCACGATCTCAGATCCTATATTCGCTCTCCAACTGCTGCTAATTGGTCACGAATCTCTTTGATCTTTAGTAGGTGATCAACAATTTTTGCACCATCATCCATCCGCAATGTGTGCAGCTTCGTCTTCATGAATAGCACTCGAGATGTGTTTGTGGTCTCAAACAATGCCTTCAACGTATCCCATGCTTCTTTTGGTCCTTCTGAATCCGAAATATAGAAAATAATTGCATCTCTAATTGATAAGTTGATGACACTTGTGCTTTCCATTTTCTCCTGTCAAATGTCCGCTGATCTTCTTCAATCACTGGCCTTGTCTCTTCACCTATCACGATCTCCCATAGCTCCTTTTCCATCAAAATGTTTTTCAGTTTGAATTTCCAAACTGCATAGTTGTCGGCTCCTTCCAATTTTCTTGACTAATTGAGAACACTCTCGTTTAGAGTTGCCATTACTGAACAGATGAGTCCAGATTAAGTAATTCAGCACACCACAAAACTGTATATTTTTTTGGTTATACACCTGATATCGGAATGGAGCGCGGAAGTACGGCTGCTCAGGATCCTCCTTTATTTGTGCGCGTGGATCCGATATTGGAGCATGCGATATCGGACTGGACGCAGATCTACAACTTCTCAAAATTTTCCTTAGCTCGTGCGCTTGGATCCGATATCGGTACGGACAATATCGGACTGGAGCACGGATGTACGAAGACTGCTTGGGTTTCTCTTCAGCTAGCGCGCTTGGATCCGATATTGGTACAGATAAAAAAGAGAGAATATAAGAACTTTCAGAGGGAATATTCTAGATTCTCTACTTCGGCGTGGCGGGTATGCCGCCTCCTCTTTGCTTAGATTTTGAAACGAGTGATCGTTCAAACGGACAGATCTCAGTAATGTGAAAGGTATGAAGTCTCAAAGCTCTAAGTAGTAGTACTAGACACTGTCTGGTGTGATTTGCAGTACCCCAAACAAACAAATGAGAGATTTCTTGGCACAACTCTCTGACAAATGACACTTCTCACAAAGACAAAAAAAAAACTGTAAAATTTTTCTCACTCAACAGATTTTCAATCTGTTTGATGCTGCCCTGGGCTTTCTGATGCCTCCGGGACTGTGTCTTCATTCCCCACTAATAACTGTGAGCTCCAAAACTTGCAAAATACATCAAGAAGAATTTCTTCCAACCATTTTTTTTTTGTCTCTCCAAGCTTACACCTCCTGTGAAGGACTTTCTCACTTCGTTGCGGAGCCTGTGACAAGCTGTATCCACTGATCAGGCACGCAGGACTATCGTAGCTCTGATACCATATCAATAATCAGATATGCAACATCAAGCATTCACCATAAGCAATCACCAAAGAAGCCGGAAGAAGGACACGCACTATCAATCTATCACACTGCAACATACTGAATGTAAAATGTACATATAAACCCTGAACCCTGATAGAGAGGAAGAACCTAGGAGTAGACTACTAGACTAGCCAACGGCTAGTTACAACTAGTAATAAACTACATCGTAAATAGTAACTAAGAAGTGTAACAATGAAGTTTATCATTGATTTCTAACACATTCACATGAAATAGCTCAAACATGAGATAGAAAAAGTGAGAGTGAGAGTATCTTAGCTCAGGTTGTCACTCCTCAAGCACTTGATCTTGATAGAGAATTGGACCTCCCTTGCAATCTTGAACTTGACAAAGACATCATTCACTTCATCCTTACTCTTATACATTTTAGCACCACCATTGCTAATTGTAGTAACACCATGAATATATGAATGCACAATTTGAAAATGCTTAGTAGATCTAGATGTAAATCTCTTATAAGGTAACTTATGTGACTTTGATAAAAACACATTGTTCACAAACATGATTCATGCTAGTTAAGGATCTTGGAAGACCATACACAACTTCCTTCCTTGCCATTACCTCCAATGACTTGAAGTTGAGGTGTCCCATCCTCTTGTGCCAGACCTCTTTTATTGAAACCACACAATCACTTGCAGGAATATTAGACGTGATTCACTCTGATATTGGAAAGCTACAATACAAAGGAAGAAGTCCAAAGGAACTTGCAGATTGTGGTATCTATTTTTATGAATCTTTATATACGCCACAAACAGAGGGAGGTTTTGACAAGCTCGAAGCAATTCCATTGCCTAGTTTTCAAAGTGATGAGTGGCCTACTCCTGACAACATTGTTACTGAATCCTTGAGATGCAAGCTACTCATTGATATTAAAAATGCTATGAAGATAAGCACAGGCTCGAAAATTGTTCACCTAAGTTGGTTTATCTCATTGCATACATTTGTTGATTTTTTCTCGAGTGCTAGTGTTCGTAGGACACCAACTTTATTTGTTTGCAAGGATTTATCAGATGAGACTTTGTCAGATCTCATGGATCAAGGCTGGGATAGTAAAACAAATAATGACATAGAATACAGGATTAAAAAGTCCTCAATGATCTTTCGTTATCATATCGAAAAGCAAATGCTCAGTATCACATTTAGCTACCAGAGATACAAGAAAATTGAAGGTACATGGCTACCACTAGATCAAGACTTTGAACTAAATGGTCACACAAACCGAATGGAGATAAGCATTATCTACAATGAAAAATATTTGACTATGGTTGAAATAGAAGAGCATTGGAAGCTTGATTTTATCAGAATAGAGCTCATGCTATTACAAACCAATCTACCAGCATATTTCAGATTTATCATCAACGGAAGACTCATAAGTACTTTATGTTTATTGTCATTTCAAAATAGAACAAAATAATAGAAAATGTCATCATTTACAATTGCACATTCACTAATATTTGCCATGTCACAGATGCAAAAAAGACAGGAGCTGATAACGTGCTGCAAAGATCTACCTACAACAATCACCATTGTGGGAGAACAATAGTTTCAAATAAACTTTAGTAAAAATCTGTGTAAACACCCTTTCATTCAATAAATGAAAGCCCAACTTGGGCATCTATACATGTATTTTGTGCTCCCAAATTCATAAACTGGAGCAGCATTTGATATATCAATGTATATTTTTCTATGAAGTCCATACATGTATTTTTGTTCTATGCTATCTATATTTTTTTTTATCTTAATTTAGTACAACTACATCATCCTTTGCACCATCATCAATAACGGGAGGCTGAAGCCTTGCCTGAGCTAGTATACTTAGGATAATTTCTTGTCTAAATCTGTACACCTGGCTTGATGTGTACTCAGGAAGTGCAAACTGCAAAATAGAACATTCATGTATTAGTAATGGCCAATAACATCACCAGAATAGAAAACTAATCATGATTTCAAAATAAGAATAAACATAATTTATTACCTTAGAAATATCAACATCTTGTTGAAGGATGAACCACTCAAAAAACAGCTTGGCATTGTACAACGTGTACCACCCACAACTGAATGAATCATTTTGCTGGGGTGACTGCAAAATAATTCAGCACACAAGAAATCAATTATGAAAAATTAGATTGAAAATATTTATTTAGAATACTGATTTCAAAATGCTATTAAGAAAGAAGAATTTACCTCCAAGCTGACGATCTGCCAGTCTACGGAATGGGGAACGTCTGTAAGAATATGTCTACTTAGATATGGAATGAATATATCTACATCCTTATGTGTATTTCTCGTCAAATTCATCTTGACACAAGAACATTTAATAATATTATTTACAGATCTCTTAATAGAGATCAAGTTTAAACTCCAGTGGTCAATGCAAAATAAGATTGAAAGTACTGTAGCGACAATTCTGAGAACCATTTAAATTGAAAATGTCAATGTTAATGCATAAAACAGGAAGAAGCACTTAATATATCTTACTTGGTATGATAAGAAATGACCAGATACTTTGTTGCTGGTGTGAATCCACTTGTCAGACACTGTGACAATGTGTCATTATTCTCCTTGAAGGCCCGGAGCAAAAAGTTACTCAGCACCAGCAACTCGTTTGATGAATCTCTTGCAATGTCAAATTGCAAGAGTGTCAGTCCGGACTCTATCACAGGATCACTAATAGAAGCCCGTCTGTCTTTGAGATCCAGGCAATCTAGAACTCTAAAATTAATACTAAAATCAAGTTCTTCTACTCTAAAACAAAAAGGAGTACTAATTGTATCTATAGCATCCGATATGTCTTTCTCAAATTTAAGATAATTATCCGAATCTATATATGTATAGAAATTGGGAGGAGGAGGAGGAGGTGGAAGTGTAGTATCTACAGCAATATTAGGAGTATCCAAAACAGAGGTAGCTATATTTACAGCATTATCAACAGCAGCATTATCTACATTGGATTCTTGGATAGGCTTCACTTTCTTAGGAGCACGACTGGGGGCTGTCTGCTTCCTAGGACGCTTCGTAGGAAGATGAGTCCTATCTACAGGAGTTGGTCTAGGAGCAGCAGGCTGAGATACATGTAACCTACAATACCTATCTCTCATTCTGATCAGAAGCTGAAAATCCTTGGGCATTATGGTAACCCTCTTGGTATGGATGGCAAGCAAAAAAGAATCCTAAAAAAAAAGGCTAATATAATCTTCAGCAGCCTCCTGAAGGCACTGAAGAGCACTCGGTGTGAATCTAACGTGTTGTCTGAGATCATTTCTTGTTATGTTCCGGACAGCACGGTAGAATGGAGCTCTTGAGATCAACAGAGTTGTTGACCTCTGATACTTGCGTATCTCAGAGAGCCACCTGCTTCGGTTGCGTAATCTAGGTCTAGCAAGGGGTGTGATGGCAACCGCAGGAGATGAGAATGAGCCAGGAGAGAAGAAGTCTCTCCTTGTCTGCCTTCTCCTATCTATGGGCGTGAATATGTGATAGCGGACTTGTGCGTGAAGGTTAGGATGAGAAGGAAGGGATGATAAAGAACTCGTAGAGGACTGCTATGTATGGACAGAATGTACGGTATATCGAACCTATGCGAGCCGATTATCAGAGAGAACGATTAGATTTCAGGAAAGACGCACAAGTGTGATATGGGGTAACATGTAGGAAGACATATCGGACTTGTGCGCATGAAAGGTAGTAGGAGGAATTTTGATCGTGAAGGATGCGCACAAATGCGATATGCGGAGCAAAAAAAAAGGTGAAAAAAATTTATCAAAATTTGTGATTTTATATCGGGGTTCGCACGTGCGAAAGAACGTCTTGTCACACGTGTGGGAGTTGTACGGACAAATGCGAGAGCAACATGTGTCACTCTATCACACTACATGTGTGGGATTTGTACGATCGACTGCGAGAGCGACACATGTTTATAAGCACTCGAATGAACATGCAACACATGTCTAGGTGTCATTTCACACGTGTGCAGGTGTCATCTCACACGTGCCTGCGCCTGTTGTCGAATTGAAAGTAGACAAGTGTCATAAGTCCGTTGACCACACGTGCAAAAATTTAGTATAAATGGCACGAAAATCAAATAGTTTTTTACCTTTTGCGTTCTCAAAATTCGTGACATATCGCTTTTGTGCACGCTCATTTATGTCCGTTTGCTTGCAAGTATACCTACTCGCGCACAAGTGAGATATTCTGTATCTGTCTGTTGTACATATCCATCTTCTGCGCCATTTTGATTGTTAGTTTTGGTTTAGTTCTCCCGCACGCACAAGTGCGATATTCACGCTACTGTCATGGCCTCTTCCTCATCATCCTCACGAGAATCAGGCTTGAGTTCATTTCTGAGTGAATTTGGGATTACTGAAAATATGGACTACTTTCACAGCCTATTCAGGCCATATCTACATGTTTTCAGGACTGCACAACCAAATTTTGACGTATTTTATGAACATTATGTCAGATTCAGAGATATACTTAGCAAGCCTATTTTCTCCATAGGTCAACTCCAGTACATGCATTATACTGATCTTGTTCATTTCATCCCAGGTTTTAGACATAGACTGGATAGAATGTTCATCAAATTGTTTGATCTTTTCAAAAGTAGTTCTATGTGTCCGTATTGCAACAAGAAATGTCGATTGGTTGAATATCAGAGTGGTTTTGTACTTTTTCTTTTAGTTCAGATCCCAAATGATGATGATTTTCCTGTTGCTGACCCTCCTTTTGCTCCCTCCTCTGTTCAGTCAGCCATTAAGGATATCAGTCACTTTCTTATCGACACTCCTGATAAAGAAAGTGACTTCATTGATTTAAATACTGATGTTCTCCGGGATTCTTTCATTGGCCAAAATACATCTGATGATGAATCCAAATCTATGGAGGATTCGAAATGTCTTTTCAATTTGTTTGTATATTATATTAATGACGATGTATATTTTACTACTGCTGATTTATGTAGATTTTTTGACTATCGTGAGGACGAGGTTTTATGCTTATTATCCGGCACAATTTTCGAATTCTTCGACTTTGTAGATTTTGAGATAGATGACCTTGTTGCTGGTATTGATTTTGATGATGCGGAGGATCTTATGACTAGTGAAGAATGCCTGAATAAGACTTTATCAAATATAGCTGAGGATGGGCGAGACAGACCATCCGATGAAGAATTCACGACATTTCAATCCCAGATGGGCTTCCCTCGTCCATCATTAATGCATTTCACTGATGATTCCACTTCAGTACGTGGTCATTATATTGATCATCCTGATCTGGTTGCTGTTGATGATGAAGAATGTGTAAGTGTTTAATCTTCCTTGCATTTGAATGTTTTTAGTCACTGAATGTGTTTTTGATAACATATTTTCTATTGCAGGATGCTCTCATAATAGATGATTTTGCTGCGAGACGAGGTGGTTTCAGACAACACACATCCTCGTTCCAGAGGGACAGTGGACCGGGTCACTATCTTCGGCATTTCTTGAAGAGTGAGATCTGTATAGATCATTCCAAGTTGAGCCCAGTCGAGGAGAGTCTTATAATGGCAGTTAAAGCTTTATCATTTAATTTAGGAGGACGTAAATTTGTTAAGACAAATAAGATCATTTTTGTCAAAAGATTTTATGTTTTGAACATTTTAGGCTTTACTGATGGGAATGTTCCTTTAAGAAACTCCCATTATTCATTGTATTCCACTTATATTGAGCTTAGTGGAAATAAGGATAATGCACATCTATTAGATGCATACGCTAGTAGAGAATTTCTTCATGACAATACTACCATAGAATCTGATACAAGATCTGATGATGAATAGTTGACACTTTGTATAATACAATCAATATATTTGCATTGGGTATTGCTCCTCTCTTGTTCAATTAATTTGCAAAGCAATTCTGAACATGTCATGATGATCTTCTACTCAGCAATCATCTAATTTTCTCTTCATGTATGAACTTGCATGCTTTTCTAAACTTGTTGTATTGTGTGGACTTTGTTATATGTCGAATCTGAACTCTCCGGTAGAACCACTGAAACAATTGACAAATGTAGTTTCATTTTTCATTGGTTCCTCCATGTTGTGTATTTCGATGAAATGCTTCTCGTGCTTGCCAGTGTGACTTTTTCATCCCTTGTGATGACCATACATTCAAGCTTCCATATGTATTTGCAAAAAATGCTGTATGATTTCTTAGTATGTGCTGCATATGTCAAAATCATAATGTTAGTTTTATGTTTAGATCTAAATATATATGAAAATTTGAAAGCATTTTGAAAATTTTATACTAACCATGTAATGAGTGATGTGATCTTCTTCCCATGCTTTTGATATTGCATTAACAAACTCGACACAAGTCCTTTGGACAGCTTTCTTATCAATATCAGAGTATTTATCTTTTCTTAAAATAGCAATCATACTATCAAGCTTTTTCCATACATCAACTTTTAGTACTCTGGTTTTGCCGTCTTTCTCGAAGTCCTGAGTGGCAGCAATAATATCTGTCCAGACTGAGTGTTGAATATTAGAAGCCTTACCAGTATGATTTGATAGAAAACGACGTGCTTTTGCTCCTCCTATGCTTGGCTTAGTTGGCATGTTCCCATTCTTTTCTGAAAGCTTTTCATCTTTTTAAATTTTGACATGTCCTTTATGGAGTCTTGCTTTTGATAAAACATCTTCTAATCGAAAGATAGCTTCCTTTGCTAATGATGTTGGCTTAGTATTCCAAGCAAAAACTATATGAAGATAAATGATCTTTTCTATTAATCTAACTTCTGCATGAAGAGTGCAAACATGCACATTTTTTAAGGGGATAGGCAGCACAGGCTTCCAGTTTGGATCTGCATATTCTCTAGTAATTCCTGTACTCATAGTTACATCTTTTGTCATTTTCATGCAATACAGACAAGGGTGTTTTGATGTAGCACCGTGAGAGACATTATGCATACATTTCAATGTTTTCAAATCACCTGCTAAGTGCCATTCAACATTGAAGTCTCCAACTCCTGGAACATTGAGAAATCCTCCATCCATATGGTCCTTGATGATCCTAGGATAAGATGTCCTTGAGAATATCCATGATAATATATCATGATCCTCTTTCAGCACCTGTCCAAAGAAGTAATCATACTTAGTTTATGATGTATTAGTACTATTCAATGAATGTAATGTAATAATGAGGCTAGTTACCTGAAACGCTGCCAACCACCATATATCATTTTCTGACTGGACACTCAATTTGAAATCTTCTTGGTTCTCTGTTTGGGATAGAGCACCATTCATGAGAGTTATACTAACCATTTCCATCTTCTGCCCTTTCACAATTTCTGACTCATCTAACTTAAGTACTATGATTATTTTGCCATTCACATTTTTATAGGTTATATCATAGAATGTGACGATGTATCTCAGCAAGTAATTTAGATCAACAAATAAATCGTTTGATGAATTATAGAATATCAATCTTCCATCAGTTTCATACACCTCCTCAATATGAAATGGAGTTCCAGTGATCTTACACATACCTATGTTTAATGTATCTCTCTCTCTCTTCAAGTGGTATGTCCTAGGGATTGGGATTTTTCTAATTTGAACTTGCTTAAAAGCTTCTCTAATTAGTTTAAATATTGTTGCATATGCTTCCCTACTAATACCTGCAAAATCACAAGCACCTTGAACTATAGTCTTATCTAAAATATTTTGAATGTCCACCATCAAAGACTCTGCTATTTTACACTTTACATTTGAAATCCTATTGTTCATCATGATACGCTCAGTGGATTTGCAAGTCAATATTGTGCCCAATGACATTCCTAGTGAAGCATTGTCTTAAATATTCCGAGGAGCTACTAATGCAGATCTGCAAAAAAAACAGATAGTTAACAGAATATCACCATAGTTGAAATTAAATCCAAATTTCATTGAAAAACTTACAAAATTTAGAATATGCTTACTTGAATGCACGGATCCTTCTATTTCGATAACCTCCTTTTGAAAGCGTTTGAATATCCTTGCAACTTTGTCGCTTTTGCTTACCAAATCCACATCCTTCAGTAATTGTAAGTTTTCAAATACGAATAGACTGTAAGACTGATTGCATTTGCTCTAGTTCTGATTTAATATTGATTGCTATCTTCTATAATGATTCATTATTATTTTTAAGTCGTTCATTTTCTTCTAACGTCTTTTGGAAATGACAATCTCTATTCTGACAATAAGATAATATCCAAATTAACTCACCTTCTAAAAAGTGAAATTTATTCATATAAAGTTGTTTTCCATGGTTTTGCAATCTTTCACAATATCCTAGTAATCCACTATGCCCATTGCATATCCATGTAACTAAATGAGTTATTGAAGAGAATGTGGGATGTGTCAAAGTGCTTGGATCTTGTGGATATAATGTTTCATCTGTTCACAAATCCACATTTTTCTTTCCTTCTGCCCTGTAACGAGAACGATCTTCAGTAGATATTTGAATTCCTTTGTCTCTTCTTCTCTGCAAAGGTGCCAAATCAACAGGGATATCCACATGTAGATGATATAATGTCATCATCAAAAAAATAATAGAGTAATCAGTTGCAACAAAGTACTATGACCAGATTCTATGAAGCAAAACAAAATACTCATCTTTGATTATATTATATACTATGTACGACCAATCCAATATCCATACTTGTATGCTTGATTCAAATTTGGAAATGCTGCTCATTTTTTCATTCCAATAGGTAGTTGGCGCTCATATTTTCATTCTCGTGTAAGGAATGCATATGTAAACATTTTGCAATTTTTCCTGATTCGAATTTGGGGATGGCGGTCATATTCTAGATCTAGTGAAAATATTGCTCTTTTTGTAACCAATGGAGGGAATATTTTTGAATTTAGTCAAGTTATACTGCGAACTGTTAACAGTTCTTAACTGTGACTATAGACATTGTGGTTAGATCATTGGGAGTTGGGGAGGCCTTGGGAGTAGTGTGGGCAAGCAAATAAACAATATTGTTTTATTTATTTTGATATTTTTGTATATCCTACATGGAATTCCTTAAAGGGTCTTTTTGATATTGAGAACTCCTCTAGTGATTATACTCAACATGCATGGATGTGTGTCAGTTGTCTGCATTTGAACTCAATAGTGCTTCTGCTACTGAGGCAGGTTCATCATAAATGTCTGAGGGCATGTCGATGTTGAACAGACCTTCGAATAATGGTTGGTTGCTGAGATGATGATTCTCCTAGCTGTGCGCCATGGGTACCTTCGATTGTTGTCGAAAAACTTGCAGGTCGAGGCCTGTCGATGGTGATTGGAGTCGTTGGAACAAACTCCTGCATTGGTTGCTTCTGCTTGAAGTCGTAAAATTTATCTTCGAGGAAGACAACGTCTCGATTGAATGTGATTTGGTTCGATTCGACATCATACTTCCAGTAGGCTGTGTGATGTCGAGTATCTGATGAAGATACTTCCGCAACTAACATAATTGAGCTCCTTTCTTAGGTTAGAAAGAATTTGCACATAGCAAAGACAACCAGACACTCGGAGGTGCTTCAGACTCGTTCTGTATCCATGTTAGGCTTCAAATGGAGTCTTTGAGTCGACTAATTTAGTGCTTGAATAATTTTGCAGATAGCAAGCTGTTGAAATTGTTTCAATCCAAAAATTCTTGGGTAACTGAGCATTTGACATCATTGATCATGCCACATTGAGTAATGTTCGGTGTGAGAAATTGTCAACTAGTTGAGATTTATCATGTCTAGTTTAAAATGGCAATTTTGGCCAATATGCATTTTAGAGTTAGAGATAAACTTTATATTGTTAAAAAGGCCTAAGAATAGTTGATTTGATACTAAGATCATACATAGACCTACTCCTATTGGTTGATTTAGGTGCATTGAATCTAGTCTATTGTTTGAAATAGATCTAGAACCTTCCAAATGTTGATAAGCTTGAGCAAGCTCACCCAAATAAGTCAAGGACCTGTTATATATAGTGTACAAGTGTGGGAAGAGTTCATCTCTCCATCTCTCTCTCTCTCTCTCTCTCTCTCTCTCTCTCTCTCTCTCTCTCTCTCTCTCTCTCTCTCTCTCTCTCTCTCTCTCTCTCTCTCTCTCTCTCTCTCTCATTCATGCTTATGGAAGTGATTTCTTTGGGTTTATATATCCATTTTTGCATTGTCTTGTTGATATCTTGAATTGTTGTGTGTAGAATGCTATTTTAAGTGGTGTATTGGATCCACATGTGTGAAATGTGGTGTGGTACAGCCATTGTATGGATAGAAACAACAACTTATCATTACTTTGGAACCTACTATAGATGAAGAACTTGTAGAAATATACACAAATTCAATACTCCACAAGTCAACCAGATCCTATTTTGTCAGGTTCTTATTGAGTTTATAGCTTCTAGTAGATGCTAGATTTCTACATCTTAATGGTGTTAGATGTGCTATCTTTTGTAACCAAAGATCAAAGGGACAAATTAGATCTTGGTGATCTGATTTTCTTCACATGGTATGAGAGCTTTTATTGTAGGTTACTGGAAGATCAGCCATCTTTAGCAAGAGATTTGGAGGAGTGACCATTTCTAGAGCATGCTAGATTGATTTCTACTCATGAAAGTGCTCATGCTTTGTTTTGAGGGTTAAAACATTCAATGATGAGTTAGCATGTATTGATGAAAGCACTAAGGAAGTAGAACTTGTTCAAGTTGATCTTTTTCAAAGTTTTTCTATTCAAAAATTCACTTATGCATGATGGATATAAATCTGAAAGAAAAAAACAATGTTGAAGTATTTAAATCATAATCTGAAGAGCATCAATAAAGGAAATCACCTATGATTGCTGTAGAGTGCATATGTTTTGATATACTTACAATTACATTTTTGATGATCATGAGGATTGATATCATGTACTTTGATTTCTGAATGCATATATACATGTTGCACTAAGACGTCTAATATCGATTGACCTCCCGGGGTAATCTTAAACTCCAAAATTTTTGCTTTCCAATAAGATTTGTAAGTCATTTTTGCTCTTTTCTTTTGTCAAAAATTGCCCTTTGATGATGGATGTAGCAATACCCATGAGTTCTTCGTATATTTTGTTGGCTTCCAGTTATCAGCTTCATCTTTCTCATTGTAAAGAATCACAGAATCGATTGTAGATCTGGGTCTCCTCGCCATTGCTATTTTCAAAGCTTGGGCGCCAAAAACATCTCTGATATGTTACTTGATTTTAATTTTTCGTATCACATTTAATCTCTTGTGAATGCCAACATAGTCACAGTTACTGCGTATACCATATTTTATGTAACTGTACATACTATATTTCTATAACTGTAACTAGTATAGTTAGAAAATTTCATTATACTAACCAACATAGTAAAGTAAATTTAACTTGAGATATTGACGTCGGGCAGATTAGCATGTTTTGGATAGGAAAAAGAAATCAATGGGATACGTCCATGCTGCCCGAACACAAATTTCAAAGTTTTCTATATTGCATTTTTATTTTTTAGTTAATTTGAACTACGTTACGTAGATTTCAAATTTGTGCATTTTGATTGGGCCTGGTGACGGTCGAAACTAAAGCAAAAAATAAAAGTAAAGGGTCTTTTTGATATTGAGAACTCCTCTAATGTCACTGATGAAAAACAAGACTTGGTGTCTTGTCAGCCCTCCCCCGATGCAAAGATCATTGATACTAAGTGGATCTTCAAGTTGAAGCTCAATCCAGATGGTTCGACAGCCAAATGGAAAGCTCGA
Source organism: Diphasiastrum complanatum (assembly GCA_029204225.1). Lineage (NCBI taxonomy): Eukaryota > Viridiplantae > Streptophyta > Lycopodiopsida > Lycopodiales > Lycopodiaceae > Diphasiastrum > Diphasiastrum complanatum. Next base: position 31,777,408 of record CM055114.1, read on the forward strand.
CTAGTCATCAAAGGATATGAACAAACGTATGTTATTGAATACAATGAGACATTTAGTCCAGTAGTAAGACTTCAGTCAATTCGATCATTAACTGCTATTGCAGCTGCCGAAGATCTGAAAGTTCACCAAATGGATGTTCAAACAACATTTTTGAACAAATATATTCAAGAAGACATCTATATCTATCAACCCAAAGGTTACATCCTTCAAGACCAAGAACACAAGGTATGTAAGTTGCAGAAAGCTCTCTATGAGCTGAAGCAAGCTCCAATCAATCGATTCTTGTTGCATCGACTTTACTTCAAATTCTACCGACTCTAATGTTTATCTCAAGCACAAAGGTTCAAGCTATGTTAAAATAGCTCTAGATGTTGATTATCAACAATTCGAATTAGTTACTACAAGAGACATAGCCTCTATTGTCGAAGAAATTTGAAATGACCACTTAAGCCATGCAAGTCGATTTACTCACCTATAGATCCAGGATTTAAACTATCAAAAGACATGTGCTCGAAGACTAAAGCGAAGAAGAAGAAGATGTGCAAATACTCCGATCAGTCGATAGTGTTAGAAATCATATGTAAGCTCCAAATGTGATACTGTAGTTAGTGTATAGTTAATCAGTTTTATTGTATCTGGTTGTTATCAGGATGTGACCCACTATCATCATATCAGTCGGGCATTGATCCCGTAGCCGGCTACTTGGGTTAGCCGAGTAGCCATACTGGTAGGAAATCAGCCTGTCAGTGGATTTTGGTTTCGTTATGTCACTTAGGCCATACTGGGCCTTGTTCTAGTTTGGCAGGTGGTAGGCCAGTTTAGTGACACCTGTTGAGCCCATGTAGTTTGGAGCTTTTCCTATATGTACAGTGTTTCCTTGTAATCTATAAGCTTTTGACGTGCCATCTTTGAGAGCTTGTGAGGAGTGTATATGGTGATTGATTAATGTGATCTACATTCTACACTAGATCCTAACAAGATTTTAACATGGTATTAGAGCGGTAGGGTATAGCAGGTATGCACAATCCGGTGGAGCTATGGGATAGCATCTTTCACCAGGAAAAATGGCACTCATAGTGTCTCAGGAGAGAGGACTCCATACGGGGTATCGACAGTCCGGATGGCATGAGACAACAAAGTTCTTTTGATCGGAGCTTTGGGGAAGATCCAAACAATCGTCGTAGGTGGATTCCGGAGAGAATTCACAAAAAATTGCTCATAAATGGCTTCAAACGGCTTTGATAGGAAGTTGGCCAGAACTCTTTGAGTACTTCATCAATTGGGAAGCAGAGCGGATCGGAAGGTGGAGTAGGGTAGTGGAAACTCAGGGCTAAGAGGATTTTGAAATCCATTTATAGTGGAGTGAGAAAAAAGTAGTTCTGGGAACTAGCTATGGTGGTCTATTTTTTGGGAAAAATATAAAGTCACGGATCTTTCTCCAACATAATTGGGCACTGTAAATTGCTACCCATAAAGGTTCTACTAAGGCCAAGCTAATCCTAAGAGGATTTAGTCAGCCATGAAGCACAAAAGGAGCAATTTCCATTTCTCAAAAGCTATAAAAGCTTGCTAAACCGAGGTTTATAGAGTGAAAAACGTCGATCTTTCTCTGTAGGAGGCATTTTTTTTATGCTGTAAGATCATATAATAGGGCACCCTAGTGCTACCAAGGAGTGGCTAAGAGGCCATGATCAACCATTGAGCAATGGTGGAGTAATTGTCTCTCTCTCGGATTATGAAGAAAGCAACCTGCTAGGGTTTGCGGGGAAGAAGTTTTGTTTTCTCTCAATATTGTACAATTTTTGGCCCTGTAAGCATCAATAGGGAGGTGCCATATCAGTGCGACCCGGTTGTCAAGTAGCCGCGGTGGGTCGTGGATCAGGGAGAGAGTATGGAGGAGGCCATTGTTGGAGCATAAAGTAAAAGCCATAGCTGAAGTAAGAAGAGGGAGGAGAGACCTCACAGGTTTGCTTACGCGTGGAAGAGAAGTTCTCTCTTAGTGCATTAAGGGGTCCAACGAACCTAAGGTTGCGGATCAATGCACAGAAACAGACAACACTATCGGTTGATCAAGGTCCAGGTGAATCCATGGTGGATGTCACGAGTACCGAGGGTTGTTGGATTGAGAGAATCCGTTGGATGAAGGTTGAAGTGGGGCCTTGGAAATTGAAAGGAAGAAATAACCAATTCTTCATTAATAATCTTCAACCAAAAATCCAAATTGGATTCAAAGGGCAGAAATGCCATTTTCCATTAAAATTTGAAGAACCAGTTCATTTTTGCAAGGCATTCTTTGGAAGAGCCTATCTTTGGCTAGAGGGCACATGTTTTGGCCATCCTTGGGCCAAAATGACCCCTGAAACTAGCTACTTAGAGCCAGCAGACAGAGCTACGTCACAAAGTAGGGAGAAAGACATTTTGGGGGGTTTTCATCACCATTCTATTGAGCGGAGTGCAGGGGACCTAGTGATGGGCTACATTAGCCATTTGGATATTGTAGGGCCAAATTTGGGACACTTTTTGGCTGGTGAAACCTGCTACAGAGCATTACAATGAGGCATTATCATTTCGAAATCATTATTACTTATTCTTGACAGGGCAACAAGGTGTTTGGAAGCGGTAAATGCAATATGGGGGTGAATGATAGCGGAATTGTGTGGAGAAAGCTAGTATTGGCGACAATAGTGCAGTTTGGCGGATTTGGACAATTTGCCATCTATGCCAAAATTTGACCCTATCAACATCCTACACCAAGATGCTTGATACAAAAAAGTATAAGACCCCTATAACTAAAATAGATATCCTTTTTGAATTTCTCACACTCCTTTTAAAAAGTTATCTATTGAAGATTAAGCATTGATCTTGAGATTACTCCAAGATTAAATCTATGCTTGATGAAGGCACGCTTGCTCAAAGGCTTGGTGAATAAATCGGCAATACAAGAGGATGTGTTGACATGTTCCAAATAGATTTCTCCTCCAATAAGCTTTTCTCTCACAAAGTGATGTGCCACTTCTATGTGCTTGCTCCTTGCATGAAATATGAGATTATTGGCAAGGTCTTGGGCCGAGATATTGTCACACTTTTTTTTTTGGATCATTGGTAGATCATCCTCCTTGATGCACTTTAGCTCCAATAACAATCTCTTGATCCAAAGCACTTCGGATCTTTCACAATTTTCTCCATTGGAGTATCTATGCTCTTAGAATTTTCCATATGAAATTTTTTCAACATAGAATGAGCATATCTAGTTTGACATATAAAAATATAATCATCATGAAATCAATCTCTAGGCCTAGTATGTAATGGATCTTGCCTAGATCTTGCATTTAAAACTCATTTCCAAGTGCTAGCTTAGTTTCTTTAACTAGTATGATACAACTTCCACAAAGAATAATGTCATCAACATAGACTAGAAGAATGACAATATTACTATAAACAAGCTTTACATACTTGGAAGGATCATAGTCACTAAGGACAAATCCTAGTGAGATAAGAAAAGTGTTGAATCTTGACCATGATCTTGGTGCTTGCTTTAGTCCATAAAGACTTTTGAAGAGCAAGCACACTTTGGACTCATCCTTGATGAATCCTTGAGGTTGTTCCATATAGATCTCCTCCTCAAGATAACCATTTTAAAAAGCATTGGATACATTTAATTGGAACACCTTTCATTTGAAAAAACAAGCAAGAGAAAGAAGAATTCTTATTGTCACCATCTTTGCAACAGGTGCAATGCTCTCCTCATAGTCAAGGCCGTGGATTTGAGCAAATCCTTTGGCACATAATCTTGCCTTGAACTTGTTGATGGTGACATCATGATTGTACTTGATCCAAAATACCCACTTGCAACCAATCACATGCTTGTTGGATGGTGGATCCACAAGCTCCCAAGTATTGTTGGTGATCAATGCATCATATTTTTGCTTCATGGCATCATACCACTCCTTGGTATTGAGTGCCTATTGTATATTCTTTGGTTCATGAGAAACAAAAAAAGCATAATTAGTGGAATCAAGATCCACTTGCTTGCCTTTATCAACATATGAGAGCCTCTTAAGCTCGGATCTATCTCTCATGGATCTTCTTGGTGAAAAAATCCAAGGAGAATCCTCTTCAAATCTCGACCCCATCACATCATAATTGTCTTCAATAGCAATAGTTGGTGATGCATCCATAGATGGCTTGATCTTGGCCCCTTAAAAAGATGAATGTTGATCTTCGTGGAAAATAACATCTCTACTTTCAATAACTTGAGAAGTAGAGAGCACAAAGACTCTATAAGCCTTGTTGGTGGATGAGTATCCAACCATGATCCCTTTGCAAGAACTAGGATCATCCTTCTTCCTTGTTTCCTAGAGAATATGGACATAACATATGCATCCAAAAACTCTGAGGTAATCACCCTTAGGCTTCTTCAAATATAAGATCTCATACGGTGACTTTCCTCCAAGAGCAATATGTGGAAGTCTATTGCAAAGATAATTTGCACAACTTATGACTTCTCCCCAAAAGCATTTTGGCAAAGATGCCTCAATTCTCATAGCTTTTGCATATTCACATCGGGTGTTCGTTCAATCCAATTTCCTCTCTTTGCTTGGTAAAGAGTGAATCCTGAGGAGATCTGCAATCATACTTTCTGATTTTATGAACTGGACCTGGAGCTCTCCTTTCGAGATCAAATCTCGAATGTCATGGTACTTCAGAGGAATGTGCTTCGACTTTAAATGGAAGACAAGATCCTGGGAAAGATAGATGGCACTCTGGGAGTCCATCATCATCATGCTTGGCCCCTCTTGTGGTATCCCGATTGCCTCCAACATCATCTGTAGCCACACTACCTCATTCGCCACTTTTGAGGCTGCAACGTACTTAGTTTTGCAAGAGGATTGAGCTACCAAGGTTTGCTTTTTGCATATCCAGCTGACTGTAGCTCCGCACACTATTGTACTTCCTCCAATAATGGACTTGTTGTCATCCTTGCAGCTCACCCAACTCGCATCACTATAGTAATGCAGCTCAAATCCTTTCTCCTCATTTCTAGCTCTGTAGGTTAATCCAATATTCTGGGTACCCTTTCAGATAATGTAGGATTCGTTTGGCCATTTGCCAATGTCCTAGACCAGGATTGGAACAGAATTGGCTTAATGCGTAAACAGAGAAGGCCAGATCTGGTCTGGTACAAATTGTCAAGTACATCAGACTCCCGATTAAGTTCTGGTAGGGTATATCTGCCATCTTCCATTCTTCTTCTTCTGTTTTTGGGCAATCCTGTTTTGTGAGCTTGGCTCCAGCTGTCATTGGTGTGGCTTTTTCTTTGCAGTCCATCATGTGGTACTGCTTCAGCACTTTTCTAGTGTATTTTGACTGACTCAAGTGCATTTCGCCATTTGTTCGATCTCTTCTGATCTCCAGCCCTAGGCATTTTGTTGCTTCTCCAAGATCTGTGATTTTGTAGCTTTCAGAAATCTGACTCTTTGTGTCTTTGATCAGCATCAAGAAATTTCCTATCATCAGCGAATCATTCACGAAAATGGTCAATATCACAAAATCCTTTCCTACTCTTTTGATGTAGACATTATAGTCTGGTTGAGTAGGGTTGAAGTCTAGAGACTTCATAAGACCATCAAGCTTTTTGTACCAGGACCGTGATGGTTGTTTTAGACCGTAGATGCATCTCTGCAATTGACAGATATATTGTCTGTTGGCGGGGTCTTCATAGCCTTTAGGTTGCTTCATGAAGATTTCCTCCTCTAGATCTCCACGGAGAAAGGCTGTTTTCACGTCAATCTAGTGAATTTCCAGATTGTACTATGTGGCGTATGCAAGGAGTAGCCTTATGCTTGTCATCTTCACCATGGGCGATATGTGTCAAAATAGTCCACACCATATCTCTACATGTAGCCCTTTGCGACAACCCTTGCCTTGTAGCGGCCAATAGTGCCTTCTGATTTTAGCTTTTTCTTGTATACAACTTGCAGTCGACTATTTTTCTGTTTTCTGGCAGTGGCTCTAATGTCCATGCCTCGTTTTGCCTCATCGACTCGATCTCCTTTGACACTGCTTGCTTCCAAAATTCTCCCTCTTGACTTTGGATAGCTTCTTGGTATATTGTTGGCTCTTCTGTGAAACTGCAGTACTCGATCTGCGTGTCTTTGCTCCATTGAATATTGTCAAAATAGCGGTCTGGAGGTCTTCTTTGTCTTGTTGACCTTCGAGGTTCGTTTTGTCGTTGCTCGAACATTTCTTGTTCGTGGGGTCGATCATCTGCTTCCTGCTGCTCTGGAGTCTAGGGCTCTGCATTCTGATTTGATGTATGTCCTCGATCTCCCTCTTGAATAGGCATCAATGTGATGATCTCATGGTCTCTTTTGCCTTTCAGTCCAGGGAATTTGGACTCATCGAACTTCACATCTCTATTTGAAACAACCTTCTTCGTGGTTGGATCATAGAGTCTATACACATGTGTTCCGTTCGAGTAGCCGACCATGATTGTTTGTTCGGATTTGTTATCGAGCTTGCTTCTCTTTTCCTTTGGAATGTGCTTGTATGCTGCACATCCAAACACTCGTACGTATGACAGATCAGGCTTTCTGCCTGTCCACATTTCGTATGGTGTTTTGTTTCCCAGCACTGTCATTGTAGATCTGTTCTGCAGGTGTACAACTGTAGCTATTGCCTTGGCCCATAATTGACCTGGCAATTGAGTCTGTGCCATCATGCATCTGGCTCCTTCGACTAGTGTTTTATTTTTTCTTTCTGTCACACCGTTGTATTCTGGTGTGTATGCAGGAGTGAACTGGTGTTCGATCCCCTGTTCTTCACAGAATCTTGAGAATTCTGTGCTTTTGTATTCACCTCCATTGTCAGATCTAAGGGTCTATATCTTTTTTGAGATGAGTCGCTCTGCGAATGCCACGAACTTCTTGAAAGAATCGAATATATCGGATTTCTTCTTCAAGTAGTAGATCATGGTCATTCGGCTGTAATCATCTATGAACGTTAGAAAATATCTCGAACCTGAGAGCAAATCTGTTATCAATCTGTTTTCATTGGTCCACACACATCAAAGTGGACAAGCTCAAGAACTTTTTTGGCTCTTCTTCGCTCGTGTGTGAATGGATTCCGATGTTGCTTGCCTTTCTGACAAGCTTTGCAGAACTCAGTCTTTGGCCTTGAAATCTTGAGACCTGTGACAACTTTGTTGAGAACTTTCTCTCTAAGAAAATGAAATTGAACTTTAACATGTATAGTTCTAGTACAACTAATTAAAGCTTCCAGAATTTCATTTGGCCACTTCCCCCAAAAAAGCCCTAAAATGGAAACTTCTAGATACCTCACCAAAAACTTAGTTTTTAGTGACTAGATGCAATATATCTATATTAGACAATTAGAATGGGTCCAAATCCGACCTCATCCACTCATCTACTTGCAAAAAATAGTAAATCCACTATTTAGGCCCTTATTGACAAATATGAAACCATCTCTAAGTTGAGATTTCAAGTTAGCCTTAAAAAATGCCAATAAACCAACAGAGCTAAAGTTGACAATTTTTCACACTCCCTCTTCAACTAGTTTTACCACACAACTTTGATCCATCTTAAGACTCGATCTCCATCCTAAGTATAGACCTCCTTTATATATTTTATAGTAACTTCCATAATTGATATAGATAACACAAAGATGTAACTAGAACATGAAGAACCAAATAGAATGTAAATCTAATGATTCCTCCATGCTTAAAACTTTTAACTCTCTCACCATGAAAATCAATGAATGAGCCTCCATCTCCATCTTGCCATAAAATAACATCATCACTTGATGACTTGATCATGAATGAGTGATATAATGAGCTTCCAACCAAAAATATTAGATTGATCAACATCAACAACATCAAGCTTATCCACATTCTCCTCTTCAAAGACAACATCCTTGGAAATGTGAACTTTCTTTGACTTAGGAATGTAAAACCTATAAGCTTTTATTACTTCACTATAGCCAACAAATATTCCCTTCAAGAATCCAAAAGATGAGTTGACATAGCAAGTACTACCAAAGATCTTCATATACTCCAAGCTTGGCTTCTTACAGAAAAGAGCCTCAAATGAACTCTTACCATCCAAGTATTCATTGAGTACCTATTGCAAACAAAGTTAGCACACATCAAAGCTTCACCCCAAAATGACTTAGGAAGATTTGCATTCACCCTCATGGATTTAGCTATTTCAAAAAGATTGATCTTCCTCTCTTCCACACTATATAGATCTTTTGACTTTGAAAGCTCCCTCTTGTCCCAAATGTGCCACACAAACCTCTCTGAACTTTGTTGATGGGTCTTCATTTGCCAACTTTAAGCACTTGATCTTCATCTTGAATTGACTCTCCACAACATTCTTGAACTTGAGAAAGACATCAAATATGAAATCCTCACTCTTTATCAGATAAGTCCAACAATATCTACTAAAATCATCAATGCAAGTCACAACATCTTTGCTCCTCCATTACTCAAAGACCTAGTACAATGTAAATCCAAATGTACTAAATGAAAAGACATCTTAGATCTTGAGCTAGAATTAGAATAAGACAACATTTGTGACTTTAACATTGAATAAAGCTCACCAACTTGATTCTTTGCCTTCAAACCACCATGATTAGAACCAACACATTCAAACTAAGACTACCTCACTTTCATTAGCCTTTCACATACCAAATAATGTATTTTTTTCAGATGGATATCATGTCGTAACTTAATTGATACCTTTGATTTGGTCCAAGAAAAATAAATTTTCATTCTTTACGTGAAATTGCCTAATTTAGGCCATTTGAAAGTGATTTTTCTCTCTCTCTAACATCAGGGTAAGGCATAGAAATCAGGCCTTCTCAAAGATGAAAATCACACTTAAAAAAAATGTATCCCAAAGGCCAATTTTTTGTTTTTTTCGTTCGAAATCACAATTTTTGGCCATTTCACTTCATCAAAAGGCCAAAAATTGTGTTTCAGAGTTCGTTTTTTTCTTTCTTTTATTTTTAGGTGTGATTTTCATCTTTGAGAAGGCCTGATTACTATGCCTTATCGTGATTTCAACTTTAAAATACTAAAGGCTAAAAATTTAGGCTATTTGACCAAAATTCACACTTTTGTTGAAAACTACATTTCTATCTATATAGTTTAGTAAATAGGTAAGCAAGCTCTTAGAAGTAGTCTATATGATAATAGGTACTATTTGTGTAGTTATTGTTGGCTACTAGGTACTGTGTGTAGCTATTGTTGGTTACTAGGTACTTTCAAGTGTATCCATGTAGGGTTAATGCTAGAGGTGTACTTTGTGGGCCCACACTTGATTTAATCTACACCATTGAATTTTCCACATCATATGGACCATTCCTGCTCAATTGTCACACTTTTATTGGTACATGTGTCATCATTAACACTAATCCAAATTAGTGAAAAGACCATTTTTTAGTTCAAAAATGGCCCTAATGATTCATGGTTCTCTCAAATCCACCTCTATATTTGGAAACTCCACCAAATTTGGCTTGCAATATGCTTTGATATGATGTGAAAAAATATAGATCCAAAACACATTAGTGGATCAACAAGATCTTGGGCCAATTTGGTTGCACATCTAGAAATAGTTAGAAGATAGAAATCACTAGTTTATGCATGCTAGAACTTATAAATGCACAAAGATATGATCATAAACAACTAGGTATGACTTAGTGTTGTCCATGTTCATACAGAAGCAGTAAAGTACAATACTTCACACGTGTGGATCCAAGATCGACCAAGAAATCAACATTTTACACCTAGAAAACCAAGATATCAAGAGAGAAACACATGAGATGGACATAGAAACACAAGAGATGAATTCTCCACAAAGAAAGAAACTATGATCATTATTTATCCACACAGGTACAACTATTTATAGCTTCCAAAATTTCATTTGGCCACTTGCCCAAAATAGCCCTATAATGGAAACTTCTAGATACCTCACCAAAAACATAGTTTTAAGGGAATAGATGCAATATATCTTTATTAGCCAATTAGAATGGGTCCAAATCTGACCTCATCCACTTATCTACTTGCAAAAATAGTAAATCCACTATTCAGGCCCTTATTGACAAATATGAAACCATCTGTAAGTTGAGATTTCAAGTTGGCCTCCAAAAATACCAATAAACGAACAAAACTAGTTGACAATTTTTCACACAAACCATGGCATACATGATTGATCAGACTATTTGTTAAGATCCTGTTAGGACCTAGTGCAATATGCAGATCACATCAATCAATCACCGTAGACACTCCTCACAAGCTTTCAAAGATGGCACATCAAAAACTAATTGATTACAAGAAAACATTGTACATACAGGAAAAGCCCCAAACTGCATGGGCTCAACAGGTGTCACTAAACTGGCCTACCACCTCCCAAACTAGAACAAGGCCCAGTATGGCCTAAGTAGCTGACAAACCTGAGACATGCCCTCGAGTATAGCATGACAAAACCAAAATCCACTATACAAGCTAATTTCCTACTAGTATGGCTACTCGGCTAACCCAAGTAGCCGGCTACGGAATCAGTGCCCGACTGATATGACAATAGTGGGCCCCGTCCTGGTAACAACCAAGTAAAATAAAGCAAATTAACTGTACACTAATTACAGTATTACATTTAGATCTTACTGTTAGCAGATTCCATAGAATCTCCCAGATGCCGAGCCAAGTTGGAAACACAGAGCATCTCTCACCCAAGATCGAGGAGGGAGAACAGGAAGAAGCTGAGAGCCAAGCATGAGAGCCGAGGATTACTAGCTAGGATTAAAGGTTATTTCTATTTGAGCCTACATGGTGAATCCTAGAGAAGGAACGACCATGTAGGAGCTAGTGATATTCCTAGGCAATGATAAATAAATGTAGACCCCTCTCGAATAAATTAGAGTGAGCCACCTCTTGATGGTCTGAAGAAACAAAATGTTTCTAACTACAAAGCCTTGCTAGCTTTCAACCCTCAACCTGACGAAGATGTTCGCGAACACGAAAGTCAGGAGACACAAAGCACGAAAAGTTTCGTGAACACGAAAGTCAAAGAAAACGAAGACGAACGGTTCGCGAACACAAAAGTCAAAGCAGACGAAGATGATGTAGGAAATCAAAGTGCCAAGATCCTTCTAACATTCAATCTCCATATACAAGAAGAAGAAAAAGAGAAAGAAGAAGAAGAGGGAGAGGGTTAGGCGCCCTCAAGGAGAGAGAAAGTAGTAGCAATGCTTGAAAGGGAATGAATTACAAATGAACAAAGAGTACATATAAATAGGCCTTCCAGGGGCCTAGACTCTTCCAAACTCTAAGTTCTAGAACCTTCCAAGACCCACTACTAATTATAGGGCACCCCCAAAAGTCAAGATAGGGTCCCTTAACATAATTAGACTTTACTTGGACCCACGAATTACTATTGGACCAAAATTGGGTCCAACTCAACTAAAACTGACTTAACATGGTCTAAATAATAAACCTAACCCATGGTTACACAAGCCTCGACCTTTTGGGTCAAAGTAACCTATGAGAAACTATCATTATCATTTATTACTTCTAACACCCTCCTTAAATGATAATGTAAAAAACATAACTTGACATGAAGTATGAAAAATTGCAACAAAAATGCAAAGTGTTGCATGCTGCCCAAAACTCCATGTAGCCGAAAAAAAAAAGATGTAGCTTGCTGTCCAAGCTTAATGCCGCCAAGAAAAAACTTCAGCTTGAAGTTGTCAAAGTAGCCGAAATCTCAGCCCCAATCATGCCCGATGTAGAAGAGATGTAGAATACGAAGTGCGGTAGCATCAAGTCGAAAAGTAAAGACAAGCATGCTCCATCCAAAGTAGGTAACCAAAAAACCAGCCACAAGCCGAAATATGGATTTGCAATCCATCAATGGTTCCCACATGATTCCATAAGTCTTCTTACCACAAGAAACATAAAGAAGAGTATGATACTCTTTTACCATCACATCCTCCTGAATCTTACTATCAATGATCTGCTCACCAACACTAGGTAAGACAACACCATCATCATAAGAAGTAAGCATCAAAACATGAAAATCAGCATCCAACAAGAGGCTGTAGCAGGTTGTCCAACAGCCACAAAATCACCAACACTTTGTTGTCCAAAGTGTTCCAAATGTGGACCTTGTTGTCCAAAAACCTTCCACAGGCCGTTCCTGATGCATAATAGGATGCTCATGATGTAACATAAGCTGAAAATGATCAATAAACTATGGCTAAATCTGGTGTCCACCATCTTCAAGAAAAAAACCAACAGCTTGCCACTTTGAACACCCAAATAATCTAGCAACACACCACTTTGAACCAATGTACTAATTGACATGATTTTTTCCCCTCCTCCATTAGTACAAAATGGCTTCAAAGAATGCTTGATTTCAGCCTTTTCCAAGACATTATCTTGAGAAGCTTGCTCATAAAGTTCTTCACTAATGCATCTATCATTTGCAACAAATGGCTCAAGAGAAGAAGAATGCTTTACCATACCAACATTCTGATGCAAACTTGTACTTGTAAAAAGACAATGATCAAACTTTGCATGACTTTGCCCTTCTACCTTCAAAGAGGATGAACTAGAGAGGAGAAAGCATGATGATGAATCATTTATTCGGTACATTTTTAAAAGTGTTTCCCAAGCACTTTTAGAGGTCTTGCAAAATCTCAAATGATATAAGATAGATCTTGTTACCAATAAAATCTTGATCATCACGTCGATGCAAAATCTCAGCTTGCAACTCCATGAAGAATAGTTGGTGCCATCCAACATATCTTTACCTGAACATGTACGAATTGCTTCCAAATCTCTTGCCATAAGAACCAGCCAAGAAGATAAACTTTTTCAAACCCTAAATGTGCCCTAAAAGACACAAAAACTAGCAAGTATCAAATCTGACAAATCAGCACGGAATGTGTCGAAACCACACATTAGATGGATGTAGGAACTCACCCTCCTACAAGCCTTGTGTGCTGAAAATTTCAACCTGATATTGCTTTACAAACTCAAAAACCAGCAAGCAAAGAATCATGTTAGCCTCCAACAAAGCTTTTTTTGGAACCCTTCTTTCTTGCCAAAAAGTGTGAACAATACACACACGGATAGGGCTGTTGCAACACCCTACAAATGGTAATATGCTGTCCAATTTTCAGCCTCGGAATGTGATCGGATCATCACAAAAAAAATTAGCGCCTTCTTCCACACCTGGAAACAAGCAAAAAGAAGCGGATCTTCACTTTGTAAAATCAGCAAGGGTGCTGATTTTTCATCCAAATCAGAAGAATAGAAATTGCTTGTAGATGGGCGCCCTCCTACAAAGGAGCAAATCTGAAAAATAGGGCAGCAGCGGACCAACGGAAGTAGGATAAACCTACACGGATGTGGGCGACCTAAAAGAAGCCCTGAAGAAGATAATTAATGGCGCCTTCCTGCAACCTGAAAAATCAGCAAACAACAACCTGATTTTTGGGCATCCAAAATCTTGTTATCTTCGTTGATGTGTGGCACCCTCCTGCAAAACAGAAAAGAGTCAAAAAACGGATCTTCACTCCAAAAAATCAGCAAAGGTGTTGAATTTTTTCTGATTCCTAAGTGAAGACGATCTCTTTTGGTAGGGCACCCTAAATCAAGCATAGAAGATCCATGGCTCTGATACCATGTAGGAAATCAAAGTGACAAGATCCTTCTAACATTCAATCTCCATATACAAGAAGAAGAAAAAGAGGAAGAAGAAGAAGAGGGAGAGGGTTAGGCGCCCTCAAGGAAAGAGAAAGTAGCAGCAATGTTTGAAAGGGAATGAATTACAAATGAACAAAGAGTACATATAAATAGGCCTTCCAAGGGCCTAGACTCTTCCAAACTCTAAGTTCTAGAACCTTCCAAGACCCACTACTAATTATAGGGCACCCCCAAAAGTCAAGATAGGGTCCCTTAACATAATTAGACTTTACTTGGACCCACGAATTTCTATTGGACCAAAATTGGGACCAACTCAACTAAAATTGACTTAACATGGTCTAAATAATAAAACTAACCCATGGTTACACAAGTCTCAATCTTTTGGCTCAAAGTAACCTATGAGAAACTATCATTATCATTATTTACTTCTAATAGACGAACGGTTTGCGAACACGAAAGATTCACGAACGAGAATCTTTTGCGGTCTGGCACGAGAATCTTTTGTGGTCCAGTACGAGAGAAGGCAAACAACCAAAACGAAACCAACGACGAAAACAAAACCTTCTCCTGCCCTCCACGCTCCAGAAAGTACCAACGAGATCATGCAAGTACCCAGAAATACAGATATCTGATCTGATGGCATGACATCAGTAGATACATTTTAGGTCGTGGCTAATCTGCCACTCTCGTAATTTCCTGATTAGTTGTAGATGCTTAATCACACTAATCTCATATTTACATAAAGCGACTATACTTACTGGATGATATTTGACATATAAATCAATAGAGCACACATACAGTGTAATGTAGTATTCTGATGCAAGTAAGCGATCAAGATGAAAATACAAAATACATATTCGCTTGTGTGCGAAGACAATTCTGTCTAGGATCTGTAGATCCAACTGTCCGCTAGTAAAGCGAGAACTGTGTTTCTCCCATGCCAACGCGCTGCGTGGATTAGCATGCAGTGCTTGAAGAAATCAGAGAAAGATCAATATAGATGATTCTCTTGTTGTGTCTGATCTTGAATGCAAATGCGTCTGCTGTTTATTCGTGTGTCTAAGTTTTCTTATTCATTTGAATTTCGCACCTTGGTTGAAACTATGTTGAATGCTGCATTAATTTTATAAACATAGATCAGCAGTGCCTGACTACACTTTGGAGGACTGTAGAAGTGATTCAGCTGGCAGTGTCCAAACTAGAAACTAGCTCAGCACAAGGAACAATCGAATCTGTAGACAAAGAAGAAGCTGTTCTATAGACACTACAAACGAAACAACTACAAAATACAAGACTACCAAATACTTCAAGCAAAGAACAACGGCAAGGGACAGTCGAATCAAGTGGCAAATGCAGCTGCAGAAGCTCCACGACCTATTCAAGAAGCGGATCATGATGTTCTCATGACCAGCCATCAGCATCTGGTGACAGTTCTTGGTTCCTAGATTCCGGAGCCACTCAGCATATGACTAGCCTCATTGGCTGTTTCGAGTCCTATACACCTTACAATACCCAGAAATATGTCTACCTTGGTGACAATAGCACACAAGCTATTAAAGGTGAAGGAATTGTAAGATTAAACTTTGCTAATGATCAGTCTAAGCTACTCTCTAAAGTCTTTTATGTACCAAATTTATCTACGAATCTGCTCTCTATAAGTAGAATCACAAATCTAGGACACAGACTAGAATTTGAATGTGATCAGTGTAAAGTAGTTGATAGGACAAGCAAGATCCTAGCACTCGGAAAGAGACATGGATACTTGTACAAATTGAGTCATTGCTTTTCTGCCTCTAGTCAGGCTCTCAGTACTTCAATTTATTCAAATAAAGGTTTACTTTGGCATTATAGACTTGGCCATTTAAATCATGTTGTTGTACAACAAATGTCTAGACAATCTATTGTTCTTGATCTCGACTATCCTCGCGAAAGAGTCGAGTTACCTGTCTGTCAAGACTGTCTAGTTGGTAAACAAACTGGATAATCTTCTAAATCAAGCCATTAGCATATTGCTAGAGGATTGCTAGATGTTGTACATTCAGATATTTGTGGCCTGATGAAAAATCCTTCACTGAAGGATGCCAAGTATTTTATAAGCTTTATTGATGAATTTTCCAGAAGGACCATGGTGTATTTTATAAAGAAGAAATCAGAAGCCTTCAACTGCTTCAGAATCTTCAAGGAGCATGCAGAGAAGGAGACTGGATGGACGATTAAGGCCTTTGGTCAGACAACGATGGAGAATATATCTCTATCGAGTTTAAGGAGTAATGCCAAAGCCAAGGCATTGAGCAGCAATTCATCACTCCTTACAGTCCTCAGTCTAATGGCTTAGCCGAGAGGAAGAACCATACTCTGGTTGAATCTACCAAATGTATGCTATCGCATGCATCGTTGCCTAAGAGATTCTGGTCTGAAGCTGTCTCCACTGCAACCTATGTCCAGAACAGATGTTCGACCAAGGCCCTCTCAGACAAGACATCCCACGAGGTGTGGACAAGCTCGAAGCCTTCTTTGAAGAACCTAAGAGTGTTTGGATGCATTGCCTACATGCAGATCCCAAAAGACACGAGGAAGAAATTGGACTTCCAAGGTCTCAAGACCATCCTGATTGGATATACTTCATCTGATAATACTTATAAGCTGTATGATCCTGATACCCAGCAAATCTTGTATAGCCGGGATACAGTGTTCAACACGTTGTACATGGATGATACATTGTTCTTCAGCAACAATACCAATATGGTCAAGGATTCAAAGCAGATGTTGTTTTCAGAGTTTGACATGACTGATCTGGATGAAGATCACTTCTGTCTGGGAATTCAAATCCACAGAGATCACCAATGGATCTAGACCTTCATCTGTCAAAGGACCAATGTCCCCAAACCAAGCAGGAAGTGGAGCAAATGAGAGAATACCCTTATCGATTGATACTAGGATCTCTCATGTACGCAATGGTCTGTACAAGACCTGATATCTCTTTCGCTGTAAGCTCACTCAACCAATACATGGCTAATCCTGGCATTACCCATTGGAAGGCTCTCATACGAGTCATGAGATATATTCGATCTACCATGGACCAGTGCATCTGCTATGGAGATGTCAGCAACGACAATCTTCTCAACAAGGACGTAAGCTTAACGTACTGCAGAACGTAGGACATGGTTGCAAACGTATTCACGAAAGCACTCAATGTTAATGCACACAACAAACTTTGTGCATTGCTTAGTCTGAAGATCAAGGCATTCACGGATCCAGATTAAGAAGGGGTGTTGGATTTCTTTTCTCTAGTCACCTAAATCCCATTTTAATTTGCCTCCATTCATGCTGCATATTTACTCGCGTTGTCACGTAGTCTGCATATTAACATGCAAATTCTCACAGGCGATGAAAAGACGAAAAGAAAAGGCTGAAGTCACACCCTCTTCATGCCCATGCAGCTGCGCTAACAGACTAGACAACAACTGCAGCCACCCACGATCTCCTACAAACAACACATCCACCCTGTACTTTCTTCAACTGCACACCTATAACATTATGTATATATTGAATATCATTTTGTATATTCATCAGTGGAGAAGTTAGTAAGCGAGAGAGAACGAAGAAGAGAAGCTTATCAGAGATAGACAAAAGTAGATGCTCTATGCATTGATTCTTTATTTTGTCAGCAATAAGGTTTCATTCCTTTACAATTTGAATAAGCTTCGTAGGGCACGCGGTTTCATCTGCTAATGTCTTGTGTTCTACCGCATTATTGACATGTATACTTGATATACTTAATCTGATACAGTTCTTTGTTCTGCGTTCAGATCTGTGTTAATATTGTTATGCTTATTATTCATTCTGTCTGATCTTTCTAGTTACTCTTTCTGGTAATCTATTTTTAGCACGACCTGTTTAGTCTTTTCTTGCGTGAATAATTCATGACTGATTATCAGTCGAGCACTGTCTAGCTCTTCGCAAATCATTCACGACAATAATTTGTCTTGCTATTCGCGATAAATTATTCTTCTGGCGCTTTATTTATTAATGTTTGGCTACGTAATCAAGAACGACCGTGATTTCCATCACTAACGTTCTGTTTGTTCTGATAGGCATAGTCATGCTTCCGGAGAGAGTCGCATAGCTCGTTCCGCTGCGCACAAACAATTTATGTTCGAGTTTGTTTCTCGTTCAAGTTTGTTTCTCGTTCGAGTTCGTTTCTCGTTCGTGTTTCATCTCTCGTTCGTGTTCGTCTTACCCTTCTGAGCTAACTTTTTGTTTCTGAAATACGACACCTTCCTCAACTCTCATTCAACTCTCCCTCTCTCTCCAACAATCCTAGTATTCCACTAAGATTAGGTTGATCCAATACAGAATTCTCAGACTTAGATTTTGATCAAACTTACTTCTATTACAACCAAAATGGAATTAGTAACCTTTGACCATTCACTATACTACTTATAGATAATGATTCAACTTTCAAACCTGCTCTAGATCAAATTTGTCCATACAATCCCTAGAGAATTCCTCTTATTCGAAAAGTTCCAATTAGGTATCTTACTCTGAATTTATCCGAAATTGCTTTCAAACCAAATCTCATTTCTATACCACCGTTGGTTCTCTTCCGAAACTATGAAACCTACATATTTCCAAATAGAATTTTATTCCACCACTTCACCCTTCCTTTTAAAGAGTTTATAAATTTCAATAAAAGTTAACTGGAAAGATGATATATGAAAATATCTAAATCCAAGAAAAGTCAGTAATAACGCTTCCACTAAAGGATTCACTCTATTACAATCAGGACTTTTCCTTCAAATATCTTCAACCCGAGTGACAGAACTATCATTCCTCTGAAATCCATTTATGCAACAGAGATATCCAAGGTTTAAGACATTGAACACTTTGACTTATTCAAACAAGTAGTAATTTACATGACATAACAGTCTTTCAAAAAAATAACTTCATGTTGGAAAGAATTCATATAAACTAGTCTGATGTCTTATATTCAAAAAATTATTAAGAAGTAAAGGATTAATTAAGTAAGCGAGAAATAGATTTGAGGGCCTCTGATTTTGTAAATAATGAGACACCACATTGGGATCTAGATTAAACCTCAAAATTTCCAAAAATACTCCACATTTGATCAGACGGTTTTATTTTTTCCATATCGTGACTAGGTACTAAAATACACCATTGATCATCAAATTGTTACAGTCCTAGAATTTCTTTTCCAAAATTACTGATGTCCCATACCATCAGCTTTTCCTTCTACAAAACCCTTAACCACCTTATCTGAAATTCTAGAGATCCAATGATCATCTAGCTGTCCTACAATCACTATAAGATATTATCTCTTGTTTCCAAACATTGGAGAATCCAATTTATTTGGATGATTGGCATGCCCATCAGATGGATACCACAAATCCACACTTGATCTTGATTTAGACAGAAGAATTAACATGGTTCAATAGTACATTTTGATCCTTTCTGGTTAATGGTAAGCTTCAAATCCCCCTGGATCCAAGAGCATAACTCTAGGGACAAGCTTTCATCAATTAACAGATCCAATGTAATCCATGTATCGGATTCTACTTCTAACATCACAATTGACATCCAAAACTACGGATAAGTAAATGGTCACAAAGATATCAATTACAATTCAATTAAATGAATTTAATTCAGGAAATTAATAATAGGTATTAAGCAATTTTTTACTGGGATTTACCTAAAATTCTAACTGCGAAATACATTTCCCGACCACACTTACTACCTCTGATGTTCACTCTTCTTCCCTCCTTAGAATTTTCAGTTCCCGAAAAATCTATTTCAGCTAAGGTAATGGGAAGACGTAACGACATTAGTAAATGTTTTAAAATTAATTACTGAAGAAAAAAATCTGAAACAATTTCATTTCTATCCTCTACCTGGGCTGAATTATCAATATACAAAAATCAACTACTAGTAAAAAACACTAACTAGTTTGATCTTTTGAATATAATTCACCATAGGATTTAATTGAAAATGAAATCAGTTTTTTTACATATTTTTTCAAAAAAATTGGACTGTTCTCCCTTTTCACTTACTGGCTTAAGAATTACTTTGTTAATTATCTATAATTAATGGGAAATAACATTTGGATTTGGGTACTTTCTACACTGTATTCAATCCAAATAATTTTGTCGAATAAAGAATTACCTCCAATACCATGAATTTTCCTCCATTAATTATTTAACAAGTATCTCAAAAGCTTTGGTTTGTTCAATTTCAATGACCAAAATCATCAAAACCACAATAACCAACTGTTCGGTGTTCTACCGATTTGAAAAGTAGAAAACAAAACACAATTTAACTCTATTCACTGGGAGTACCAATACTCTAGAATTAATTAGTTTAAATAGCATCGTACCAAGAAATCGGATTCCTAAACCGGGTATATGTCTGAGAACTGTACCACTCCTTTCGTTCTGTCAAGATTGGTTTCGAAAAAATTCCCATCGAAAATCGATTAATACTGCTTGACCACGAATAATGGTACTCAAGTTCCACAAAATCTAGGTTTACGTGTAACTACCGATATAAGAAACAAAGTCCATGTAACTATCAAAAGTTACATCATTACAAGGTTTTCTTAAATTGACAACTGACCATCGAGAAATCAGATTTATGTAACTTACTTCTTGTATACAGAACTATTCTACCTGTAACAGGCTCGTTTGGGCATTTATAGGATGTTTTTTAATTTATTACAATGCCCAGGATCAAGCAGAATGGGCTGGTAATCGTTGTAGTTTATGTCCTACCTGCTGTCAGAGGATGACTCACGAGGGTCTCTCTTGAACTGAAATCACATGCTTCAAACCAAACATGCAGATCATGCATTCAAGCAAGAAATCAGCGTGTAGATTGGTTGAAATGCCATGAAATCCTACTTTAATGCTGCAAAACGAGTTTGAATCAGATCTTAAACATTAAAACTATTCTACACATACATTAATCCGTAGATCTGAAACAAGAAACTAATCTAACAGCATTCTAGAAGTCCAAGAATCAAGAAACACTCATTTATTAATTCTTGGACATCCCAAGAATATCAAACACTAGAATGTCAAGAATATGCAGGATATACACCACATTTCTAGCCTCTATAGTTTACCTGAATGCTGAAACCTACTTTAATCCACAAGCAAGAGAAAAAATCTAATCCACAACTAGGAAATCAAGAAAACTAGTCCACCAGTAAGTTCCACAACCACACACAAAGGGAATGGAAGGACAAGATCATACATGCATCACTCAAGAAACAAGCATGATCAAGGAGCTCAAGGATGCATCAAACTCATGGAAGCTATTTTCATTTCAGCATGGAGTAGATACATTAAACAAAAAGCTCCTCTTCTACCAAGAGAGAGCCTCTTAAATAAGCAAGAGAGCTCCTTCGGTGGCATCCTAGTGGCATTTCCACATTTCACAAATTACAAGTGGAATTATACTCTCCACTAGAGGTCACCATCAATCGACTATGGTTGATTCTTTTGGAAATCCACGATGCGTGATCGGGATGACATCCTTCTCTCAACCCATCCCTACTTGGTGGATTGGTTGTGATCTCTCTACTTCTTCATCTAGCACCAAATTTGTAGGATGCACTTCCGGTTTTTCACTTCTTGGTCCATCTATATAAGTCTTCAATCCTTCCCAGAGGGTCGGATGCATTTTGAGTAAGGTGTCTAGGGGCATTCTAACATCACTTCTCAACAGATCGACTAGAACAAAGGTGTGGTATTTTTTCTCTTCCTTGCTATGGAAAGGGACTTCGAAATTAGAATCCTCGTTTGCATTCTGTCCGGTCTCACGGATGAACTACAGTAACCTAAGATTTACCAGGGAGCGACGGGAAGTTGTGGGCCGATTGTCATTATCTCCCTTGGGCTGACGTAGGTCTTGTTCTCGGGTAGCTTCGGTTAGAAATCAGTTTTAATCTGATTCATTATTATAAGCTTCAAATATGATACTGTAATAAATGTACAGTTAGTCAGTTTACTGTTTTCAGTTGTGATCGGGATGTGACCCGCTATTGTCATATCAGCGGGCACTGATCCCGTAGCGGGCTACCTGGGTTAGCCGAGTTGCCACACATAGGAAGAAATTAGCCTGTACAGTGATTCTGAGTTTTTATTATGCTATACTCAAGGGCATGTCCTGGATTTGTCAGTATATGTGGCCACATTGGGCCTAACTCTAGTTTGGCAGGTGGTAGGCCAGTTTACTGCCACCTGTTGAGCCCATGCAGTCTGGGGCTTTGCTATATGTACAGTGTTTCTTCATAATAGACTTAAATTTTGTTGTGCCATCTTTGAGAGCTTGTGATGAGTGGCTATGGTGATTGTGTGATGTGATTTGCATACTGCACTAGATCCTAACAGAATTTCAACTTGGTATCAGAGCGTCAGGGTGATGCAGTATGCACAATCCGGTTGAGCTATGGGATAGCATCTTTCACTAGGAGAAATAGCACTCAAAGCGTCTTAGGAAAGAGGACTCCATATGGGATATAGGCAGTCTAGATGGCAGGAGACAATAAAGTTCCTTCGATCGGAGCTTCGGGGAAGATCAGGACGATCGTCATAAGAAAATTCTTGAAAGAATTCTGAAAAATTGCTCAAAACAGTGAGTTGCTTCAAAAAATGGCTGTGATAGAAAATTGGCCAGAACTTCTTCGATAATCCGTCAATTACCGAGTGAAGCAAATCGAAAGGTGGAGCAGGGTAATGGAAACTCAGGGCTAAGAGGATTTTGAAATCCATTTACTGTGAAGGGAAAGAAGTAGTTCGGGGAACTAGCTACGGTGGTAGTTTTCGGAATAATAAAAAAACTACGGATCTTTCTCTACGTTTGATGGAATTGGGCACTGAAATTGCTATCCAGGAAGATTCTACTAAGGCCAAACTAATCCTAAGAGGATGTGGTCATCCAAGAAGCACAGAAGGAGCAATTCTCATTTCTCATAAGCTATAAAAGCTTGCTCAACTAGGGTTTACAAATCAAAAAGTGTGGATCTTTCTCAGTAGGAAGTTGTTTTTGGATCTGTAAGAAGCCACAGTAGGGCGCCCTGGTGCTGCCAAGGAGTGGATAAGAGGCCAGTATCAGCCATGAAGCAATGAGGCAGTAGTTCGTCTCTGAAGCTATGGAATAGAGACACAGCTAGCATTTTAAGAGGAAAAATCATTGATTTCTCACTATAGGTGGAATTTTTTGGATCTGTAAAATTCTACAGGAAGGTGCCCTATTGTGTGAGGATAATGGCAGATGGTCGTGGATGGCCGCAATCTACAGAATTAGCTGGATATCGATTGGGGAGGGCTGCCATAGCTTGCTGCGAAGGAGAATGAGAGCATCAAGAAGCAAAGAGGAGAGAGAGAGAGGCGTGGAGTCGTGATGGTCGCGCGCAGCCAAGCTGAAGGTGAACACAGTGCTTGCAAGGTGCTGGCGCGCGGAGGAGAAAGTATCGATGCCCAAACATGCTAAGGGTCGTCGGATCGACTCCAAATTCGATCAACGGTCCGGATCGAGAGAAACTTAAACTGTTGGATTTCGATGAACCATTTTATTGGTTTAATGAGGACCTGAAGGCCCATGAAGTGCAAAAGGCACTTAGTTTTCATTAAAAATTATCAGTTTGAAAGGCTGAAAAGGACCCGACTTTTAAATTCGTTATTCTTCATTAAAAAACTTCATTCCGAAGTTTCAGTTCAAAATGCAAGCTATTTCTTTGGAAGGGACTATCCTTGGCTAAAAGGCACATATTTTGGCCATCCTTGGGCCAAAATGACCCCTAAAACTGGCTGCTCAGAGCCAGCGGATAGAGTGATGTCACGGAATAGGGAGAAACACGTTCTGGGGTGTTTTCATCACCATTCTATCGAGCGGAGTGTAGGTGACCTAGTGATGGGCTGCATCCATTTGGGTACCGTAGGGCCAAACTTGGGATAATTTTTGGCTGGTGAAACCTGCTATAGGGTGGTACAATGAGGCATTATTGCTTCAGAATCATTATTACTTACTCCTGACAAGGTAACAGGGTGTTTGGAGGCGGTAAATGCAGTATGGGAGCGAATGGTAGCGGAATTGTGTGGAGAAAGCTAGCTTTGGCGACAGAAGTGCAGTGTGGCGGCATGACTACTCATCATTGGCGACAATTTTGAGAGGGCAAGCAATCACAGGTGAGAGGTAGGCATGGTATGCTGGTTACAGGTGAAAAATTCTTGTGATCAGGTTCAACTCTTGGGGTTCGAACCAACCAACGTCAAGTGACGTTTTGGGGGAACGCTCTCACAGGTATGATCGGCAGTGGCATTGTCGAGTCAGGTGATAGCTGCATTGACACACGCATCTGTAGCTTGGAAATTTCTCGTTCGGAGGGAAATATGGACTAGCATTGAGATACACACATATTGGTGGTCACAGGTGATGGAAGTGTGAAGTGGTGCCAGCTGAAAGCCATTGGGCAAGATAGCGGACTTGCAGTGGACGAGCTGTGTGTGGGACATGCAGAGGATGAAGAACGGATTAATAATCACACTTGGATGCTCTTGGTGAGTGGTGAGTGTGATGATTTTGTGGTTTTGCAGTTGGTAAGTCAATTTTGATCAAGCCATTTTAGTTATGGAGCAATGTATCAGGTTTGTCGTCAAAGAGATACACTTCAACTGCCAATTTAGATAAGTCAAGTCAATTTGCCATATCATTATTGCATCAGGGATGTAGATTTCAATGATGACAGCATGCAGATCATTTGTTTTGGGCCATGGAAGATCTCACAGGGTCAGTTGGAGGGATATTGGCATAAGAGTTTCTGGTGCTTTTTCACATTCAAAAATGGCATCAATGGGTGATTTTTTGCTTGAAGCTAGTGAAATACTTACATCCACTAATTATGCTACTTGTATAGTTTGAATGGAGTCTTTGCTTGTACTTGATAATCTTTATGACATAGTACTTGAGGTGGAAGTAGAACCTCAAGGAGGAGTTGAATTGGCTAAGTACAAAAAGAGATGTAGAGTTGCATTATACTGCATAAAAATGAATGTAGGTAACGAACTTTTGAAAGAAATCTCATCTTGTACCACATCCAAAGAGGCATGGGATTCATTAAAAGCCATTTATGGATCCAAGAACACTTCAAGGATACTCATGCTTAGGAATCAAATCCTTCAAAGCATAAAAGGAAGTAGTGAAAGCCCAAAATTATGTCTTTAGGATCAAATCTTTGAATAAGGAGTTGTCTTCTATAGATGATAAAATCAAAGATGATGAATTAGTTCAAATCATTTTGAATGGATTAGGAGATGATTATTCCAATCTTGTTCAAACCTTTGCTATTCAAGATTCACTTCCTAGTATTGAAAAACTTCAAAGTGTGCTTGTTAGTGAGGAGAGTAGAATGCTTCATATCAAAAGTAGGATGAGTTCCTTATCTTTGAATGATGGTGATGAAAAAGCTAACTTTTCTTTGAAAGGCAAGAAGAAGAAGTTTCCATCCAAGAAGACTCAAGACATGGAGATGGAGAACAAAGATGGAGTATCAAGTTCCAAAGGCAAGAGCAAGAAGGACAAGAAGAAGCTAAAGTGTTTCTTTTGTGAAAAAAAGAGACATTTTGCATCCGAGTGCTACAAGAAGAAGAATGCCCAAGAGAAGGACAATCAAGGCAATCTTGTGCTTGAGGAGGAGGAAGAAGACAATCTATCTTTGATGGTATCCTCACCACAAACATCTAATCAAGACACTTGGTGGATTGATAGTGGGGCTTCTCGCATGACTCACCAAAAAGACTACTTTTCTAATCTACTTTCTTACAATAGTGCTAAGAGATTTATTTTCACTACAAGTGATCAAGAATGTGAGATTGTAGGTGTTAAATCCATTCCTTTATGTCTAGGATCAACTAAAAAAGTAGATCTAGATAACGTTCTTTATGTACCTTCAATTACAAAGAACTTGTTGAGTGTAGGACAACTTATGGATAGTGGATTAGATGTACATTTCAAGCATGGAGCATGTTCTATCTTGAAAGATGAAAAATGTATTGCTAGTGGTTTCAAGCAAGGGAGGTTATTCAAATTGGATGCGAATGTGATGGTTGTAAGTGTGAACATGGCAAGGGAGGAGCTCACTCAAGTGGAATTATGGCACAAAAGCTAGGCCATCCTAACTACAAAGCTATGGAGACCATGGTGACAAAAGAGCTAGCAAGAGGACTTCCCAAAACCATATCCAAATGTGGCAAGCTTTGTGAAGCTTGTGGACTCTCCAAATCTCATAAGCTTCCTTTCAAGAGATCTTTGATAAGATCTAACTCTCCTCTTGACCTTATACACTCGGATGTTCATTCATTTTCACATGAATCAAATGGTGGAGCTCTTATGTATGTCGCTTTTATTGATGATAAATCAAGATACTCTTGGGTTTATCTCTTGTCTAAGAAAAGTGAAGTTTTTGAGTCCTTTGTAAACTTCATCTTGTGAAAAAGCAACTTAATACTAGCTTGAAAGTATAAAGAAGTGATAATGGAGGGGAGTACATCTCCAATAGGATGAAAGAGTTTTGTGAAACTAATGGCTTAAAGAGATAGTTTACTTGTACATATACTCCACAACAAAATGGAGTAGCTGAGAGAAAGAATAGGACACTATGTGAGTGTGCTAAAGTTATGAGATTAGATGCATCTCTTTCTATTTCATTTTGGGGAGAAGCTATTTATGTGCAAACTTTCTTTGTAATAGAATGACTAATAGTGCCATTAAAGGACTTACACCTTATGAAGTATTGTTTGGCAAAAAGCCAAATCTTAGTGATTTGAAAGTTTTTGGATGTACTTGTTATGTACATATTCCTTTAGAAACAAAGAAAAAGGAAGATGCCACTTCTTTCAAAGGCATCTTTGTAGGTTATAGTGAAAGTAAGAAAGCTTATAGGATATATGATCCTATTACAAAAAAAGTTGTTGCTAGTAGAGATTTTCTTTTTGATGAATCTCTCCAAGCCAAAGGAAAGGTGACTTCCAAAAACACTCAACTTGTCAAAGATCATGCTATGGCTGAGGAGGAGCTTCATGAAGATGAAGACCAATTGGAATCTACTCCAAGTCCAAAGGTGCCAAGAAGATCAACAAGGACAAGGATTGAGCCATCAAGGCTCACTTATAGTGACAAAGGGGAGCAAAGGGAAGATTCTCAACTACTCAACTCTTATACTTTATTGACTACTATGATTGAAGAACCAACTAGTTTTGAGGAAGCAAATAAATCTCAATATTGGAGGAAAGCTATGCAAGTAGAGTTTGATGCATTAATGGAAAATCAAACTTGGAAACTTGTTGATTTACCTTATGGAAAGAAGCCTCTTACTTGTTAATGGATGTATAGACTGAAATATAATCAAGATGGTTCCATTCATAAGTACAAAGCTAGACTTGTAGCAAAAGGATCAAAATGGAAAGTTTTGATCCAAGTGTCAAATTGCATGATGGTGACAAGGCATCCTCACACGTGTGAGATCTGATTCATGATTAGTACCTCGAGCTCCAAAAGTGTATATATAGAGGCTTATTTGGCCATAATCAATGTGAGACACCAGTCTTGGTTTTGGAAGCAATTTTGAGTGATTCTCTCCATTTGTTTTGATTGTTTTGAGGTGCTATTAATGTGTACTTGATTTTTAGGTTGGAGTCCGTACTCAGACAGGGTTTCACACGTGGGAAACCAGAAAGTACACCTAACTTCAATTAATGATTGTTCTTGTTAAGATTTTGTGTCTAGAATTGATCTAGATTGATCTTAATCTCAAGTAGATTGATAGATCAAGTAATCTGACAACCAATCCCTCTTGAGGATCAGATTAGGATTCACTCTTGGTCCTTTTTGTACTTTTTGCACAGTCTTTTAATTATCAATGTCTTGTAACTCGACTATCTCAAGTTCTTTGAAGAGCCCTAGTGCTACTACGATCAAGAGCAAGAAGCATACATGGTAGGGGCGTCTGACTATGCACTGAGGTAGATGTAGATTCCAAGTCCGAGCTGTAGCAACAGCCTTCAAGTAGAGCTTGTTCATTTTCTAAACATTCAAACCTCTTTTAGATGCATCCTAGAACCAACAGAGGGGGAGAGGGACGACTCAATCATGGACCCCAGCCACGAAATGTGTTTAAAATAACCTAGGCTTTGTTCAAACATTTTACAGATTTGATTTTCATGGATTTAGACGACCTGAGGGCATTGGACAAGTTGTGTCCACTTGAAAGGGGGGGGGGGGGGGGGGGGGTGTTTCCTAAGTTTTGTCAACTACTGCCAATTTGCGCTCTTCCTCAGCCATTTTTATTCCCTGAGCATTTAGTCTTCCTGCAATCAAAGACAGTACCACCTTCACTTACGAAAGCCTCAATGAATCAAATCGCAGAACATGTGCATCGCTACCAGGGAATGAAGTAAGAAGAAAGGCGACCAACCATCTACACACTAACTAACTCAGAAAAAACAAGGCAAGTCAGGACATGATCTATGATCACTGTGCGCCACAATAAATAGAATAAATATATCAAAAATTGAACGATCAATGGAGGGAATAGAGAATCCGAGACAGCCCCACAGGGTCGTGTTGGATCCAATCGAGGGTTCATCTACAGAAGAGGCAGAATATGTGAGAGATGATTGTGCGCCAGAGCTTCAATGAAAGAACGTGAAGATGAAAATTGACGAAGAGGTCAACCAGGAAGATTGACGACGACTGTTCGATTTTGCTCTCGTTATTCCAGTTTGATAGGTATATGTTCACCCTGCTCTACAAAACCATATTGTGAAGAAAAACCAGAAAAAAAATGTCCGCCTAAGTGAGAACCGATGAGAAGGGGATTGCATTAGAAATATCTCTTCAAAAAACAAAACAAAAAAAGATTCACGGGCAGCGCGGGGGGCCAGGAAGCGCGCCGGGGGAGGGGTCTCGGGCAGTGCCCGTCACAGCGCACCAGTAGATCATGGTTTTGGCAGGCGTATTACTATCTCTGCTGTGCAAATCTATTAACACAGGGTAGTAGTTCGTATCCTGCTTATGACAATCATTGCAAAATTAGTCACTTAATTGCAAGGGGGATGCGATTTCCACCCCACCTGCTAGCTCACTAATGCCACATAAAAGATATGATCTTAAATCCTTGCCACTCAATGCAGCACTTAAATTTACGTTATACTACATGGTTTTTGATCAAGCTAGATTTGCCAATTTTTAACAATTCTTCACATGAATTGCCCAAGATGTTCAGTGCTTGGACTCCCATAAATGTGTTATGGGAAATCCATGGGGCTAGTATAGCACGGAGTTGCTCTAGTACCCAGCGTTGTGGCCATTGTCAAGTCTCTATTCGTTTGCGTAATGAAAGATAGCTGCTTACATGTAGAAGGTATATGTGAACCTAATACATTCATTTTGCTCTTTTACTGATGAGTATGGCTTCTGCCCTGATACGGCTTCTCCCAAGAAGATGATAAGGCATCGATAGTACAAGACGAACCCATTAGAGATGCCATAGATTGGTATCTCGATTTCGGTGCTTCTCAGCACACGACACCATGTAAATTCCCATTCGAAGATCTCACACCAGCACATTCGAAATATGTTTACTTTGGTGACTCAAGTACACTGCAGATTGGAGGCAAATGATTAATACGCCTCTACCTTTTAAATGGTGAATTAACCTTGCTTAATGATGTAGTAGTACATACCCAAACTGATAAAGAATTACTGTCAGTCAGCAAGCTTACTGATCAGGGCTGTAGAGCCTTGTTCAATTCAAAACAATGTACCATTTTGAATAAGAACAGTAATGAAGTTCTCTCTACACACAGAGAAGGAAATTTATATATCTTGAGTCATGAATATGCACTTACTACTTCTGTGAGTAAATCTGATGTTCATGTTTGGCATCAAATATTAGGTCATTTAAACATGAGGTCTATCTTGTACATGCATCATAATAGCTTGGTCAAGGATATGAATATTATTGTTGTCTCTAGTAGAAATCAGACTTTCTATGAAAATTGCTTACTAGGAAAACAACCTAGAACTAGATTTCCAAAAGGACAAGCCAAAAGAGCTAAGTCCATTCTATCATTGATTCATAGTGACTTATGTGGTCCTATGAGTGTGCCCTCTTTGGATCAAGCTCTATATTTCATCACATTTATTGATAAATTTTCCCAATTTACCAAAACTATGTTCATTAAGAACAAGTCTGAGGCCTCTAACTATTTTAAGAAATTCGAACGGTTCGCTGAAATTCAAACTGGTCAGAAGATCAAGACCCTACGGTCTGATTCAGGGGGAGAGTACATGTCTGATGAAATGGCAGACTACTTAACTTCATGCGGCATGCACCATCAATTCACTGCAAGCTATACTCCACAACAAAACAGAGTAGCAGGACAAAAGAATCGAATCTTGTTGGAAGCTGCACGATCCACGATAGTCAATGCTCAGTTACCCATGAAATTTTGGGCTAAAGCAATATCCACAGCTTGCTATCTGCAAAACTACTCCAATACGAAGAAGGTTCACTCCAAAACTCCATTTGAAGCCTACTATGGGTACAAACCAAATCTGAAACACCTACTTGTGTTCGGATGTCTCTACGCACAAATACCATTTGATCTGAGGAAGAAGCTTGACCTTTTAAGTTGTAAGTACATTTTCATTGGCTATTCAACATCACATAAAATATATCGCAATTATGATGCTGATACAGGTCAAATCTCAGTCAGCCGAGATGTTGTCTTCCTTGAAGACAAATTTTATGATTTCAAGTAGAAGAAAGAAATGCAGGAGTTTGTTCCAACAACTCCATTCACCATCGATAGGCCCAGACCTACAAATGTTCAACCACAAAATGAAAACCTCCCAGTCATTCATCAAGGAGAGACGTCTACTGAAAAACCTGCAATTTGAAGGTCTACGTGGCAACGACAGCAACCTGATTGGTTCGTCCCTCAAGCATTTATAAGCCATGATGAACCTGTCTCTGTTGTAGAAGCTCTGTCATTGTCAGTTGCAGACAAATGGAAAGCTGCTATGGATGCTAAGTACCATTTGTTAATGAAAAACAAGACTTGGAGTCGTGTCAATCCTCTTGCAGGTATGAAACCTATTGACACAATGGATCTTCAAACTAAAGCTTAAGCCAGATGGATCAATATCCAAATGGAAAGCTTGTTTAGTGGTTAAAGGTTATGAAAAGTTTATGGAATAGATTACACTGACACCTTTAGTCCATTGATAAAACATCAATCTATTCTAACCTTATTGGCTATAGCTACTACAAAGGATCTGGACATTCATCAAATGGACGTCCAGACAACATTCCTTCACGGATTTATACAAGAAGAAATTTTCATTTATCAACCAGAAGGTTACGTCCTTCAAGGCCAAGAGCATTTGGTATGTAAATTGCAGAAGGCACTTTATGGCCTCAACCAAGATCCTAGGGCCTGGTATGAACAAATCAATCACTTCTTGTTGCAGCACGATTTTCCTTCATGCTCTGCAGACTCAAATGTGTACCTTAAGAACAAAGGCTCAAGCTATGTGATAATAGCTTTATATGTCAACGACTCTTTAATCATCAGCAACTCAACTTAGTTATTGCAGGAGACAAAGTCTCTATTATCACAAGAATTTGAAATGACTGATTTAGGGCCAGTTCATTATCTACTTGGTATGGAGATCACTAGAGATCGCACAAGAAGAAGGATTCATGTGAGCTAGGAAGCATATCTAAACAATTTACTTCATAGATATGGCATGGAGGACTGTAAGCTGATAGACACACCAATGGATCCAGGATCCAAGCTATCCAAAGACATGTGCCCCAAAATTGATGCAGAATAGAAGGAGATGAGCAAATATCCTTATCAGTCCATCATCGGATCGATAATGTACTCCATGATCTGCACACATCCTGATCTAGCTCATATAGTAAGCACACTGTCGCAATATATGTCCAATTCAGGCCTACAACATTGGAAGGCTCTGCAATGATTAATGAGGTACATTCAAACGACAAAGCACTATGCTTTGCGCTATAATGGAAATACAGATGCTGCACTTACACTTATTACCTATACAAATTCTGATTGGGCAGGAGGTGTTGATACCAAGAAGTCCATGTCTAGGTATATATGTTTCCTTGTAGAAGGACCCATTTCATGGAACAGTAGAAAGCATAAATCCATTTTGTTGTCCTCTACGGAATCTGAATACATTGCAGTTACATCAGCAGTAAAGGAGCTCATATGACTTAGAAGATTGCTTCAAAATCTGCAATTTCCACAAATCGGCCCTACTATACTTCAGTGCGACAATCAAAACTGTATAGCTCTACCTCTGAACCCACGAACTCATGCTAGAACCAAACACATAGAGGTTCAGTTTCATTTTTCTAGAGAGAAAGTTCAGAACAAAGATGTTGTACTAAGCTACTATCATACAAATAGTATGTTGGCTGATATTTTGACAAAACCATTGTCAAGGGAAAAACATTCTACTGTGGTAGGATTGTTAAGTCTCAGAATTTAGATTTGTAGCAGTAAGCTTAAGGGGGAGTGTTGGAGTTTAATCTTACTCCTACTCATCCTTTTCACCCCCTTCATCTCTTAAGAAAATCACTCTCTCAAGCATCTGTAGAAATGGTCTATCTTTTTTACAGTCTACAGAAATACACGAAAAACTTCAACATGCAAGACACCGCAAGGAACTGTAAGTATCTTGCCTATGGTCACTTATGAAAGAGACCGAAGTAAACCGCAAAGTCTCACTTACGATCACATGCGAAGACTCACTACCAGGAATCGTAAGTGTCTTGCCTACGATTACTTACGAAAGAACGAGCCACAAGACATCGCAAAGTCTTGCTTACGGTCAACGAAGCGAAGACTACAGCTCACCACCAAAGGCACCGCAAGACTTTGTAAGTTATCACTTACAGTCCAATATGAAGACCAACAGAAGGAGTCAACAACAACGAATCGCAACACTCCAGCCTACGGTCCATTGCGATAGCAAACCGAAGAAAACCAAAGGCAACCGCCAAGCTGGAGCTTGCGGTCAGGCTACGGTTGCAATGGCGCCACATTTTCATGCTCCTGATGCATACGAAGGAGATCCTTTTGATGTACCTCTTCACATCTTCATGATGCACCAATAATCGATCTATGGATCAAGTACAAGGGCTGCTAATGATCTTTTAAACTATCATTAGAATAACTAAAGATCTAAGGTATTAGCCAAAAAGGCTCTAAAATAGACTTAATAATGGATAACAAGGGCTAACTAGACTCCAAGATAGTTAAGTTTAGTTAAGACATGGGCTTTGTCTATAAATAGGCAAGAGACATCATTTTGAAAGATCTTGTGGCTCATTTGCAAATTGAGAGAACTTGGAGCTCCATCTCTTTCATCCTTTGAGTGTTGGAAAATACCTTGCCAAGTCTCATGTGCCCACTCCACATGAATTCATGCTCTATTCCATATCTACTCAATTCTAATGTGATTTTATGGAGATCATTGTCATGTCTTATGCTGCTTGTGGTTATGCCATCATAAATGTTTTGTATTTCTCTTGCTTCTACCTTTAATTTCATTGTTATTGCTATTTGCTTGGGTTTGGCACATGACATTCTCGGAATTAGAGCCTAAGATCCATCAACATGCATCTCATCTCTTGAAGATTTTCTTGTTGATAAAATACACTCTGGCAAACTTTCTATAATCATCAATGAAGGTTATATAATATTTTGAACCTCCTACTGATATCAAGTTGAATGGACCGCAGATGTCAGAGTGCACCAGCTCGAGAATCTTTGTCGTTCTGTAGGAATCTTTGACGAATGGTGTGCGTGACATCTTGCCTTTCAAACATGCATCACAGGTGGTCGAATTGGTTGCATGTAGTTTTCTTTTTGCTAGTTTCTAACTTTTAAACCTTCAGGTCAAATCAGACCAATTTTTGATGAACAATAGCCTTCTAGAGTTTTGTTTTAGCTTTCATTTGCACCAATTTGCAAGCAATTTGGAAAAGAGACGCAAAATTTATTGCAATTTTTCAGAAGTTATCAAAGGTGATTACACTTTGTTGGAATTTTTTAGAACTGATCTTAGTTGATTTGTGAAAAATCAGATCCATAAATGTCATAAATGAACCTATTGATCTTTAGCTAATTTGAGTGCACATCTCATTTCATTAACAATGTAGAAATCTTGCATGTAACATGCTAGTTCATGAAAAATCATGCATAGCTCATTATGAAAACTAAGATCCATTTAGTTTATGATCTGATTAGTACTACAGTAGTTTGTACAGTGTACTTCAAGTTAGGAATCAGTTATGATATGATTCATTAGTGTAAGTAGTTTATTTGGTTTACTATATATGGTTGTGTTCGGGACATGACCCGTTATGGATATATCGATCGGGCACTGATCCTGTAGCCGACTACTTGGGTTAGTCGAGTAGCCACACCTAAAAAAAATTAGCCTGTACAGAGTAATTTATAGTACTTGTTATACTGGGGGGCATGTCTATATAAAAAAATTATATATGGTTGTCTTTCACTAGAATATGGTTGCCTACTTTACTTCTTGTGAAAATATACTTAAAAAAAACAAGGTATCCATTACGCCAAGTGGGAAGATGGTCAATTCAGATCGGCTCATACCAACATTATCCACGTTGGGCTTGAAATGCCACTTTATATCCCTGGAAAAGGATCCTGGACCCCGACGAGCGTCACCGAGCAACGTACTTGAATACGCCACGATCGCATCACCAGCTACTTCTTTGTAGCTTCACCAATTCGACACAATGCGTTTTAGTCGGCCTCCTGCATGATCTCGTGAAGCTTCAGGATGGTTGGGAGGTTTAATCTCAAGTTTGAGGTATGTTTTTCCTTTAAAGCCTGTTGAATAGTGAAATCAGGCGGATCGTATCATCAAAGCATCAGTTACTATCAATCTGGGTCTTGCCCTTTTGACAGTCTTTGACTCCGGTTTTACCTTTGGCTGATGAGCAGAGTAATTTAGTATAATTAGGTGGTGGAAACTTTGTAGTGACAGTAGCTTTGCACATTTTCAGAGATACATTAGCTTCATTTCTATCTTTGGTGTTCAATTACGTACTTAAATTAAAGAATTCAATGTAAATAGGCAGTATGAAATCTATATATTGTGACGTCAAAGTTGACTATATTTTTAGTTTTTTTTCCTTCACCGTGCAGAGTTTCTGACTGCGATTCCAATATGAGTCACCAGCATGCCCAGTTCAGCTATGAATCGGGACTCCAGCATTTTGAGGATTTCTACTTTAACGGGGGTTCGCAGCAACCCCGAGCTGACAAGGGACACTTCTCTTCACCTTCCTCCTCATGTTCGTAGTTGTAGTTGATGACTACGGCTCATAGGATGCGTCCTCGTAGCTTCGCTGAAAATCTGCTGAGAAAATTTTTTCTTTCTTCAGTAATTTTTTGTTTTTTTGACACCACCCTCGTGTGTGGGTGGGATTTTTGACTTTGGGTGGTCAATTCCACACCAAGAAACCTTTACCACCACACCACACATGGGCATATAGCCTCATTATTCATACGCCTTATACCTGTGCACGTCTTGGTAGTTTCACACATTGCTCCGTTTGTTCCTGAATAATTTCGTGAAGCTTGAGACTGAGATGAAGCGCCAGCGAAAGCGATAGTTCTAAGTTGTATCTCAAGACTGAGTATACAATATTATTGTTTAGGATAAGGCAATTACTAATGAAATCAGATGGGTAGGATCATTAAATCATCCTTTACTATGACGAGGGGCCATACGCTTTGACAGCCTTTGACTTGGCTTTTACCTTTTAGCACATGAGCAGAATAAATTTGTATAAAATAATTGATCGGAATTCTGTATAGACAGATAAACTTTCGACATATCCTATGGCACATGAGCAGAATAAATTTGTATTAATTGATCGGAATTCTCTATATTAGACAGGTTAACTTTTGACATATCCAAAGGCACATGAGCTCCACATTTTTCTTTGTTGTTCAACCACATGCTTAATTTAATAAAATTTACATCGACTTGTACACATTTCAAGATGGGTAATTCTGAGATGCGGATGTGACATCAAAGTTGGCTGATAATTTTAGTTTTTTTTTCATATGCAGAGCTTCTGACTGTATGATTCCAAGATGACCTGCGTGCCCACTTGAGCGATGAAGTAGGACTAGGAATTTCGTTTTTGAAGGCACCCCCGAGCTGACAAGAGACACTTCTCTTTCCCTTCCTACTCAGGTTCGTAGTTGTGGCAGATGAATGCTTCCAGGATGCGTCCTTCTTGCCACGTACGAGGCTTAGTTAGTCCGTTTTTAGTCATTTGAGATGGCTTTAGACCTTCGTTTGTATTATTTGCTGCAAGTGTTTCATTCTCCGGTTTATAACAGTTTCTGAAGACTCAGTGTAAGTTTCATTCACGGCCAACAAAACCAAAAGGTCTGCATTCTATTCTCCTCGATCCGGTTGAATTAAGTGTTTTAAAGATTCTTGGAGTTGGGCTGCCGACAATCTCGTACATACAAAGCAACGATGCCACAAAACGATAGGAGTATGCAACTAAGCTTTCTTTCAAGGAGAAGAATCATAAAAAAACTGTAAGGCCAGGCACCTAACTTCTTTGATAGTTGTGAATTTCTAAGAGTTTGTCCACGTACACTCCATTCCATATTGGTTTTTATTATGAAGATTCCGCCTTCAGTTGGTTGCAATAGGGCATCATTCCTACGAAGTTAAGCCATATTTCAATGTACAGGAAAAGAGCGCATGGCAAATATATCCTAGTCAATTCTTGGAATCGCAGAAGCGATGGTGTGAGGCGCGCCTACATAAATAGTCACGCACCCACAGGACTAACGCATCTGGATTCTGTTCTGTTGATTTTGCATCTTAGATGTGCCAAGATGTGGTCATTTTTTCAAACAAACAACATTCCGTCCATCATGTAGAACCTTCAAAACTAGAGCGTCAATGCATTCGAAAGGGTGGAATACTGGATCAAATATTTGTATAATTTCGACTGATCTGACTGTGATGTTCACAAAGATGGGTACTGATGACGCATAAATCATCCTATCTGCAGAATGGATACATTCCAGAAACATCTTCGGCTCACAAATTCGGAAAGTATCAAAAAGCTTTCATGGATCTTGCAGCGTTTTGAAGCTAAAGTTTTCAAAATCGCAAAAAACAAGGTAAAGATCTTCTTGCAAACGAGCAAATTACCGTTGCCAACTGATAGAACTAATTCCTTCCTTTTAGTAGTAACAGTTGAAGCGCACGTATGCTACCCTCGATGTGAGAGTTAAATTAGTTGGTACCTGGATCCAAACAGGCTTTGTAAAGACCCTCAATTGAATAATCCAGATTCCAAAAGTCCATATGAGATATCAACAGATTTCAAATGACTTGAAATACACTTTCCTTACATTTGAGTTCTGCGAGTACATATGAAATGCTTGCAAGATTTTTTAGTATGATAGAATCTCTAATAGCATAATAAAACATCACAATTAACAGATAACCACTACGTGAATGCTGAAAATCTGGTCGTATTTACTAGAGTTCTGATTGCATGCTTTCCCTGTGGGCAGGAGCAATATATACAATATATTTCTCAAAAAATCATGCTACTCGAAGCATTATCGGAAGAGTTACTTCTCACTGCAAGAAATGGAAATGGCTGGAACTACTTAACTGAAGGTATGTTGGCCTCAGGCCTCCAACTAAATCTGCCCATTTAATATCTACTGAGGCAATAAACCTAAAGGTACCTCAGAAACAGTCTAGATAAATTCGAATGATTCATAAGCTCTACTGACACATGCAAAATTGTTCCAGGCAACCTGCTGCTACAGAGGAACCACAAGGAGCTTCGGAAGTTCATCCCAAGTTTGCGATTGTATGCAAGACTATAAGATTATCAGCCAATCTAAGGTGCACGAACATTGTGGAGGATTCACACAATTGACGTAAATTAAACACAGGTTATGCGGTCATAGCAAAAGGAAGCACGATTGAAGAAAGTAACTAATCTGCTATGAGTGGCATGATGGTGAGAATTTCCTTTCCTGTACTTTGGAGGTTCGGAGTTAAACCCCAAACTAGCTCTGCAAATGAGGACACACAAGGAAAAGATTTAACTTCCCAGGTCCTCCAATTAAGCTATTTGTTGGTTACAGATTCCTTTTCTTCTACTGATCTAGGTCAAGAGTTGGGGGCTGCAATGAGCTGCACAAATCAGCAAAATTCACTTTAGGCCCAAATGTAGTTATTGTAAAAATTGTGGGCCAAGCAACATCTACTGAGATAACATAGATTTCTTGTGATTTGGTCATCAAATACTGGCTAGTCTACTCACCTCAAGGTTTTTGAGTGCTATTCCACTTTAGATACAAAGGGAGCCTTTTTTTGTAGGTTTAATTTTGATTTAAAGCATGATTCCCTGCCTTTGGCACAATGATCACACCAACTAGGTAGATCATAACCTTCCACCAAGCTGGAACTGTACACTGTGGTTATGATGATATGTTCATTTTTTTGCTTACCTACAAAGATTCTTAGAGCTAACTTATGTGAAATCCAGCTTTTAAAAAAAAATGGTTGCTATAAATACTTCTTTTGTTTAACATTGGTTGATTCATAACAATTTTGTTCAACCTTCTTTGGATCTCCTTGTGTCTGTGTACCTAAGTGGACTCTAGCGTCAATTCTCAAGATGAAATAAGTAGTAGTCAATCAACAAAAACATTTCAACGACTCAACTTTTAAGGCGTTTGATTTATACGGTAGTGTACATTTATTTGGATGTTATGTCATTTTCAAAGTTACAACAACCTTATAGTCATTGTTCAACTTTATCTCAAGCAAGTAGATTGGGAAGGGCCTTCGACTGAGGTTGGCCTTACAACGATGGAATAGAACTTTTCCAATGTGAAAACAATTTTTATTTTTTTGTTGTACATACACATGAATGCATGAATGCTAGCAAATGGACAACAAAATGAGAAAGGCTGAGAGAGGAGTGGGAGGCACGGAAATGGGAGGCACCAAGCAGGGATCAAACAGCCTTGCATCTTCTCCTTCCCTCTTTCTTTCTCCGCAAGCTCTCTCTTTGCACCTAGTTTCTCTCTCTCTCTCTCTCTCTCAAAAGTGACAATGGCTGAATGCTACGTAGAGGCTGGCCCCTTCTAATGCTAGAGAGGGCTGAGGCCCAAAAAGGTGCACCTCTTCATGAATGGGCACCAATAGGGGCTTTTTGGTAGTTGCGCCCAAACTTAAGGGCTGAGCCCCAAGTTTGGTTTTAAATTACTAAAGTGGCCTACGGTGAATAAAACTGCCATTTAACTGGTTTTTCAGACGAACTGGCACCTCCTAGGCCCGACAGACCCGGGAACTAGGGGCATAGGCTTCTTAGATAAATTTAAGTCCAACATAAATCAATAAATAAACAAAGTTTCAATAAAAGTGCAACTGGCCATAATGGGCCATTTACGTCATTTTTTAGCAGTTCTGTGTCAGCGTAATAGGCGCGGCGATGATTTTTCGTCAAAAATAGCTTGAAAAAGAGGTCTTTTTCCCGCAAATAGTGGCGACCTCCACGGGTAAAGAATGGTCCCCATTCTTCAAACTCAGCATCTCAGGTTACAACAAGACAAATAGCATCCTAGGCTGACTCAAAAGCCATACAGCAACATGTCTTCACAATAAGCAGCAACAGATTACCCGCTGGACTAGCCAATAGCATCCTAGGCCGACCGAAAACGGTTCCAATCAACATCAAATCTTCATGAAGAACAGCATCTCAGGAACTGCATACAAGGCTTGATAATATGTAACACAATCATATCACAATTAGTAGCTTAGTTCATTTCAATCATCATTTAAAGTTTCAGTGCCTTATCTGTTGGGCTATGGAGTCCGGTCACAGATCATAGGATAAATCATCACAGGGTTTCAAATTTTCACATATCATATGAAGTTCAGAAGTGCCAGATACTAAATTCGCAAAACCAACTTGAACATTGGTTAGCTCACGTTGTGGAATTATTGGTCGGGTAAAGTAGTAAGTTATAATATTGGTAGCATTTGGGATTGGTCAAATTTTTTTGACCCTTAAAGGCAGGATGGACTCCTAGGTCAAAACTTTTGTTTCGCTCTTGGCTTCCATTCCCAATCATCTCTAACTCGGATGTTACTATTCAATGCTGCCATAACATGATCTTTAAGTGTCACACCATGGGCTTGACTCCTACTACACTGAGAGTCATCAACTAACATATCCACCCTCTCGTCTGGGTTTGACACATTAGGTAATAGGGGTAATATGCGACACATTTTGCCTTATATGAATTTGTACATCTAGGGAGTAATCCACTTATGAAAGTGATCTTCATTCTAAGAATAGACCTTCGTTCTATGGTTTTATAATAGCTTTCATAATTGATATAGATAATAGTGTCCACATTGGATATTTCACTATTTTTTACATTAATTTTACATATCAAGATGAAAAACCAACATAGAATGTAAAATAGAATCGTAATAAACAAATTCCTTCATGCTTCTACCTTTGATATCTCTAGAAAATAGCAAACAAGCAATAAATGTGAGTGATAACCATTTGCTTGCATGTATCCTCCATCTTTGTCCTTCCTTAATATGTCTCCACCATGAAAATCCACGAATGAGCATCCATTGCCATCTTGTCACAAGATATCCTCAACACTTGATGAGTTGATCATGAATGAGTGATATAATGAGCCTCCCTTAGCTTCATTTCCATCAACAAAACCAGCCAAGAATGCTAGTACAACTGCAACATCAACATGATGCAAAACAATGTAACTAGTTTCACCATATCTTGACAATTTGCACACATTCACATGAAATTGCTCAAACACGAGATAGAACAAGTAAAGTAAATTTGAGCAACACTTCCTTGATGCTCCTTTGAACTTCCTTGACTCTTTAATAACCTGCAAAAACATATCCAAAGTATCTTTTCCACTTGACTTCTTTTTTCTGCTCTTGACTACAAATTCTCACTTTTCCTTTTGTGTCGTTGAAGCCCTTTGAGATCAACCTCTTAAACTTCCACTTGAACACCAAATTAATTGAGCAAAACTTCTTTTCCAGATCCATTAGTTGCTTGAAGTCCATGAAAAACACCTTCCACTTGCATAGCATCATCTACACAAGAAGATGAACCAAAACATGTGAGTAAAGCAAAGTTTGTACCTTCAACTTGCTTACCCTTCTCATCATATGTAAGCCTAGATGGATTTTGCCATTCCCTTGAGGATCTTCTTAGAAATTGACTTGGAGTGGCATCTCCACTATCACTGTTACGTCCATGTCCAGTACGAGAGATTCAGAATAGATCCTGACATGGATAGTCAGTCACTCCAGTATATATGGTTATTGGTTATGCCTCGTCAGTCCGAGCTTGGCCAATAAAGTAATTAATAATCATATGAGGGCCCAGACCTATAATTGAACATAGTGTTGGAATTCTAATCTTCTCCTACTCATCCCTTCGCTCTCCTTCTACTCTCAAGAATTCTATCTCTCAGAGTCAGTCTGCAAAAATACGCAAAGTAAGAAATAGTCAGAATCGCAAAGCTATCGCTAGCCTACGGTCTGACCGAAGGGAATCATTAAAACAACGTTTATGGAGAAGCACGACTCAAACCACAAATTGCAAAACCAATGGGAGTCGTTAAAAACCGTAGGTTACTATCTATAAGAACTTGTGGAATCATCAATGGCAACGAAAGTAAATCTCGTCGACCACCGCAAGTGACCTTCTTACGATCTCCTACAATGAAAGCTATGACCAGAGTAAACTCTCATCAACCGTTTTTAAACGTAAGCAACCTACTTACGGATATCAACGAAGTTGAGTAGCGATGACGATTTACGAGTTCCTACGAAGTCAACTAACAATGGTTGACCCATCTCAATGTTTAGCTCCGTAAGTTATCACTTATGGTTACAACGAAGGAAGCAAACAATCACCTACAAAGCAAACGATCAACAACTGATCGAACAACCAGCAGTTGTTCAAATGACTGTGGACAGCAGACTATGGCCATCACGGCCTACATCCTTGCATTGCGACATATACAAAGGATACGTTACTCTGTACTTCTTCTCCTTCACGATGCTCCAATAATAGATCTACGAATCTTGTTTAAACGGTTGTTAATCATCTTGTAAACTATAATTACAATAAATCAAGAGACTCTAACATCTATAAATATGTATTTGAGCAAAGAAAAAGGGTGATAGTGTTGTTGAGTTGAACAATTTGTATGCACAGAGTGATCAAACGACCAAAAGGTCTTAAGTAACTAGCCCCTTAGAGTTTGTGATTTATACACACACACACACACACACACAGATTTAGAACTATAGCTATTGTTTTGAGTCTATAATCAGGAGCATGCGCTTGTCAACGCTATTGTATTGTGTTTCGATTTTCTTTTATATATACAGATTCGCTACTGTTCAATCCTTACGTTCTTGATTGAATGCAATTGTCTCTCTCAGTCTCTTGCACACACACACGGTTATCAGACTTGTTCTTTATTACACTGGCAAATCGGGAGTAATCATCAATGAATGTGTTAAAATACAGAGCTTGACCTAATGAAGGTACGCTCATAGGACCACACTATGTGTATCAGTGACAAGATGGACTTTGCTCTTTTGGCTTGTCCTCTGAAAAATCTTGTTCTAGGTTGTTTCCCTAGTAGACAAATAGTCTGATTAGCTGTGGTGACAACAATTATATTCATATCCTTGACCATTTTATTGTGATGCATGTACAAGATTGAACGCATGTTTAAATGACCTAATCTTTGGTGTCATAAATTTGCATCTGAAAAACTCACAGAAAGTGCAACATCGTGACTCAGTATGTACAAATTTTTTTCTCTGTAAGTAGAGAGGATTTCCTTTGAGTTCTCATCTAAAATAGTACATTGGTTGGCAGTGAACAAAGCTCTATAGCCCTGATCTGTGATCTTGCTAATAGACAAAAGGTTCTTTGTTAATTTGGGTACATAAAGTACTCCATTAAGCTGCCTAGTAATGCCATCAGAGAACTTCAGTTGAATAGACCCTTGGCCTTCAACTTGGTGTGAACTGGAGTCACCAAAGAAAATGTACTTTAATTCTATAGTTTTGAGTGTAGAGAAGAGGTCCTTGCATGGTGTCATGTGCTGAGAAGCACCTGAATCGAGATACCAGTGATGGGCATCTTTACTGGATTGATTTTGTACCATCAGCGCCTTCTCTTCATCTTGAGATCCTTTGACTGTGTCAGAGTTCTCTTCTTGATGTTGTTGCATCTTTTTCTTTGCTTCATTGTGCTTGAGAATGCAACAGTCCTTGATGTCATCGTTGGTTCTTTTGCAATATCTGCAAAATAGCTTGGTCTTGGATGATGAGTGACTACACTATTGTTGTTGTGGTTGTGATGCCGCTGGTTGTTTTGCCTTTGTCTTCTTATCCTTGAAGCCTTTATTCTTCTTGGATTGCTGCTTGTTTGAATAGAGTGCCATGGATTTGGAACTCGTAAATGTGGACAAGCTTTTTCTCCTGACTTCTTCCTACAACAAGCTTGCTGTCAATTTTTGGAAAGACAGTGCAGGGGTATTGCTCAAGAGCAATACTAAATTATCGTAGGAGGATGGAAGACTGGCAAGAAGAGACATGGTAGAGTCTTCTTCTGATATAGGGGAACCTATTGCAGCCAGTTGGTTCATCAATTGTTTGAACTCGTTCAGATGGTCGCTGACTAAGGTGCTTTCACTCATTCTGAGTGTTAGTACCTTCTTCCTCAAGAAGAGACGAGTCGAGACATCTGAGGTCTCATAGATGATGGTGAGTGTATCCCATGCTTCTTTGGAAGTAGTGCAGTTGGATACATGAGCAATTTAAGTGTCTTTAAGGTTTAGAGATACAATGGCAAGAGCCTTGCCATCCTTGGCTTCCCACGTTGGGAGCTATTCGGGTTTTGACGGTCTGGCCATAGAATCGTTAATGTATCCCCATGACTCCTTTTCAATTAGGATCATCTTCATTTTGAACTTCCACATGTGGAAGTCATCTTCGTTGAATTTATTGATCAAGCGAATTTTTGAGGTGCCTTCCATAGTGATCGAAATTATACACAAACAATTTAGAATAGCTTTTAGAAAAAGATCATGGACTCTAGTAATCCACTGAACCAATGCTCTGATACCACTTCTGTTGGTGTATGATGTGAAATGCTTGGTCTACAATTGATTACGATTGCAGTGGACATGACAGAAGCATAACACGAGATCTAGCATATGATGTAAGCACGCTGTCGCAATTCATGTCCAATCCAGGCCTACAACACTGGAAAGCTCTACAAAGAGTTCAGAAGTACATTCAATCCTCAAAGCACTATGCCTTGAGTTACAATGAAAATACAGAAGCTGCACTCTCATTGATTACCT
Organism: Diphasiastrum complanatum; assembly: GCA_029204225.1. NCBI lineage: Eukaryota > Viridiplantae > Streptophyta > Lycopodiopsida > Lycopodiales > Lycopodiaceae > Diphasiastrum > Diphasiastrum complanatum. The sequence continues at coordinate 31,821,748 of CM055114.1, forward strand.
ATTCTGATTCAGACTGGGCAGGAGACGTAGATACCAAAAAATCCACCTCTGGCTACATTTGCTTTCTTGCAGGAGGACCCATTTTATGGAATAGCAAGAAGCAGAAATGCATTTCATTATCCTCTACGGAATCAGAATATGTCACAGCTATGTCACCAGTGAAGGAGATTTTATGGCTTAGAAGACTACTACAGGATTTGAGATTCTCACAAATTGTTCCAACTATACTCCAGTACAACAATTAGAGATGTATAGCTCTATTGTTGAACCGACGAACTCACACAAGGACCAAACATATAGATGCTCAACTTCATTTTCTCAGAGTGAAGATTTAGAATGAAGATGTTACACTAAGTTATTGTCACACCAACAGTATGTTGGCTAACATTCTGACAAAACCATTGTCAAGGAACAAACATTCTACTTTAGCAGAATTGTTAAATCTCAATGTGAGTCTAGATTTGTAGCAGCAAGCTTAAGGGGGAGTGTTGGAATTCTAATCTTCTCCTACTCATCTCTTCGCCCTCCTTCTACTCTCAAGAATTATATCTCTCAGAGTCAAACTGCAAAAACATGCAAAGTAAGAAATAGTCAGAACCGCAAAGCTATCGCCAGACCAAAGAGAACCGTTAAAACAACATTTACAAAGAAGCACGACTCAAACCGCAAACCGCAAAACCACCGGGAGTCGTTAAAAATCGTAGGTTAGTATCTACGAGCACTTGCGGAATCATCAATGGCAACAAAAGTAAAATCCCGTCGACCACTGCAAGTGACCTTCTTACAATCTCCTACGATAAAAGCTATGACCAGAGTCAACTCTCCTCAGCCATTTTTAAACATAAGCAACCTACTTACGGATATCAACGAAGTCGACCAGCGACGACGATTTACGAGTTCCTACGAAGTCAACTAACAATAGTTGACCCATCTCATCGTTTAGCTCTGTAAGTTATCACTTACGGTTATCAACAAAGGAAGCAAACAATCACCTACAAAGCAAACGATCAACAGCTGATCGAACGACCAACGGTTGTTCAAACGATTGCGGACAATAAACTACAGCCATCACGGCCTACATCCTTGCACTGCGACACATACAGAAGATACATTACTTTGTACTTCTCCTCCTTCACATGTGAACAGTACACCTGCAACCCACAACTCGATTTGAATGAAAACTAATGATGCTATGTGAAAAATTGCCTACATTGGCAAATCTAGCCCATGTAAAATATTGTACATTTTGTCAATATTGTTTGTTGGTTACTTTAATGGCCAAAGTGCCACTTGTACATACACACCTAAAGTAGGTTACCACGAGTCAAGAGGAGTGGTTGTGTCCATTTGGTAGTGATTCCTACTTTGTAGGATCTAGACCATGATTTATGATGAGATTTGTACCTACCATGCACCTACCAAGCATGACTCTTGGATCTAGGCTAGGGTTTTCACATTAGGGCAAGAAAGTGGAGTCTACTTCCTTATTACATGCTGGATTTTCACCTAACTTAGCAAAGGAAGTGTGTTTTACTATGTAATCCCATTCTCCATAGTGAGAATATAGAAACTTTTTGGAGCCTCAAGGAGAAACTCGAGTTTCCTCTCATTGTATGGTGATTACTCTTGATTTCCAATGAAACCCAGCTTTGGCACTTTGTAAACACTGTCTACAGGCCATACTATAGCCTTATTTCCACACGTGTGGAGTTGAATTATACTAATTGATCAATGCTTTGATTGTCTCTACTTGTTTCCTATCAAGCTGCTAAACTAGATCTTGTTTTCTGATGACTAGTTTCTGATAGATTGTTTAACAAGCATACAATCACCTTGTGGATCATTCAAAGATCCATTTATGGTCCTTAGTACTGTACTTTTCACAGCTATCACTCTCTTTAAGCTCACCCACTCAAGATTAGATCAAAAACAAGAAAATTCCAATAATTTTGATATGACCAATGCGTCATTTACATCCCTCTTGTACCAAGCTCTAATACCATGTTGATTTTTTTATTTTTGGACAATGACTTATTAGTACAATCAATCTTCAAGAGGTGTTGATTGCCAAATCAAGTGATCTAACAAGTTCTATTGACTAGATCAAGATCTAGATGTAAATCATTAAACATTTAGCAAGATCAGCATGTGTAAACTTCAAGAAATATCAAGGGAGGCCTCACACGTGTGGAATATAGTCCCTATACAGACTTTGAGCAAAGAGCAAAGTACAATACTTAATGATCGCTTACAAAGCATAAAATCACAATTTTATTGGTGAAATCACAAGCAATATGCATAAAATCACAATGTCTTGTCAACTTCTCATTGAGATGGGTGATCTACTTATAGATCAAGTACAAGCGCAACCTGTATGTTGATTCAGCAGGTCTGGCATGTGTGGAGAGTGCCACATCATTTAGATCCACCAATGGGAGCAAGTTATTCCCAACAAAGTTGACTTATGCTACTAGCTAGAATCCAACTACTAGTCTCCTTAAAAATAGGAATCTTCCCTACAAAATAGGATCTAGGAGAATATGTACATCTAATATAGTACAGCCAGATTCACATGTGTGAACAACATCTAGCATGTGAGAGCAATTACTCATTCACATGAAAGTGCTAGCTACATACAAGTATGGTGCCAAATGGCAATTTCATAGATTTCGACCAAAAACTAGTTCACACGTGTGTAGATTGATCCAACTTAAATCCAACTATATATAAGTACTCTTTTGGCTTCCATTCACACGTGGGAACATGCTCCACACATGTGGGATCATAATGTGAACATTAACCATGAGATCAATCATATTTGATCTACAAGTTAGAAATGACATTTCAACACATATCCTAACGTGTGGGACGAAGGAAGACAATATCAGAAGATCCGCCATTCGATACATAAGGCACAGGCAAAGGAATTGGCAAGAGCAAAAGAAAAATTATTGACAGCACCATGATCCAACTCCCCATTAAGGATAGATATTAACGACTTACACGACCACAAAGTACCATTTTAAATGGGTGAGTCTGAGGTTCCGCAATCAGGAGTGCTCGCAAGTTTACTTGCTAGGTGTATGAACTTATCCTTCGGAGAGTTCTTGCAAACTGCACCACAAGCTAAGAGCATTATAGCATATTGGATTAATTCAGAGCCGGAACCAACCACAAAAGAGCCCTTGTATTGTGCGGGCTATGAAGGAATGAGCAACGTCTTCCACATTGGAGCAGTGTGGGAGGGGGAACAACACAACATCACATGTAGATCAAGCATAAGAGATTCGAGGACGAAACAACAATGGTAGATGGAGGATCAAAATTTGATCACCACTACCTTATATCATAAATAGGATTTGCAAGGATTGAAGCTAGCGAGATTTTTCATCAAACTAGTAGATCAGTCATGTGTAAAATCGAAAGGTGTAGTTGAAGATATTCTAGTAGAGATAGCGGGAGTGCAATTCATGATCACCTTCGTGGTGATGGACATTCCAGAGTCACCTTCTACCTATCACGTTTTACTAGGAAGTCCTTGGTTGAGAGTCGTGCAAGTGGTTCACAACTGGGGAACTGGAAAACTCACCTTTGAAAATAGAGAGCAGGCTGTAAAGATTGATCCAACTACATGGGCGGTGAAACCAATGACACCCAAGGCTGATGACGGATCGTCCACCACTGATTACACAATTGATCGCCCAAGGCAAGCCAAGGGAGGTCATTATGATTCTCAAACAGATATTTTGTGATGGACGAACGTATTAGCAACAGTTGACTGTATGGTTGGGGGCATGCATGTCATCCTGATTTAGATCCAGAACCTAGCACATCTTCACCCAAGGGGCACACCATGGACACACTGATCGCTTTTGAGGTGAACATGGTCAACGTAGCATGGTTGTTAGCGAAAACTATTGAAGACCCTGTTGATGATGATTTAGTCCCTTGGAAACATACATTTACCTACAACAAAGAAGTTGAGCTGACTGATGGACAGGTCCTACAGCATATGGACCCAGATCGATAGGGATTGAGAAGAGTATCGCCCAACCTCCACAAAAATCACCAATGGCGAAGGTTTCCAAGGTAGATCCACCCAAGGCACCTATGACTAAGAAGAACCAAATGATACAGTGTTACGTCAGGTGATTCGATGGAGCGATCTACCGGAAGAGGCTACAGTGGTGGATATTGATATTCATAACCACAAAGCAAATATCAAACCAGTTCCCAAGAAGGATAACAAGAACGTACCCAACTATGTTGATAAAAAAAGAAAAAAGAAAGTGTTGGACTCTTTGAAATCAATCCAACTGAAACTAGATACAACATCATTTTGACAAACTCCTAGACGACTGGAAGTGCAAAGATTACGAGTCGGGCTAAGATTAACATAAGGAAGGAGGAATCATCACAGAACCTTTGCAGGGCAGGCAAATCAGCTCAAGAACTCTTGCGGACTTCTCTAGGGTCCTTCCTCCTGAAATCACTCTAAAAACTAACAATGGTTATTTGATAGAGGCTATCAATAACCCTACCATCCAAGCTGTTGCCCACCTGTTAAATAAATTTCTAGTTGTATCTAGTCTGCGAAAGGATCGCATTCAATCCACCCTCCTCAACCAAATCGTGAGATCCTACAATATCCCCTAACCCCTCAGATGTGCCTTCTAATTGGCATGCCTTTCTTAGAAACGAGTTATTCATTGGTATAAAGCCCAACACACGCCATCAAATCGCCGTAGGACCTCTTCTCTACAACCTCGCCTGCGCACTCCTTCAATAGAAGGTTTAGGATTTTAACCATTCTAAAATACTGATCTCTACCACCGTTCCATATAGCAACCTTGTTCCCCCTACCACTGCATCCACCTCTTCTGCCACTAACTCACCGGCTAGCAAACATATGGGTGGCGCTGCATCCACCTCCGCTAGCCGTCTTGCAACCCGACAATGCATCACACTCACTTCCACATCCACTACTTCCGCTTCCGTTCAACCATCTACTGCTGCCACCACCTATATTTCTATCGCCCTCATTCCTCCACCTTTCGCAATTGTTCTTGCTTCTTCCACACCCTCCATCACCATCGCATCTTCCATCCTTCCTCCCTCTCATATTTCTTCTATTTCCACTCCACTTCTCAACATCTGAGCTTACCAGACATATGTTCGAGCGAGCTATCAATCTTGTCACTGATGAGAGACTGATGAGAGCCGAAGGAGAAGGAAGTAGTGACTAGGAGAAAGCTCTTTTTCACAAAAGGAAAGAAGAAAAACAAAAACAAGCCCAGATTTGACAAGGCTCATTCGAAGTCTTCGAGCAGAGGCAACGACAACCAACAAACTTCTTTTTGTGATCATTGTCACAAGCCGGGATACACAGCCAATAGATGTAGGTTCAACCCGGCAATCTCTTGCATGCACTGCAAGAAGAAGGGATGTCGCAACATACCAACATGGAATTGCTATATTTATGTAGTATTTAGATTGTTCCCCAAGGAGATAGCACTTAAAAAGCTATTTAGTGATTCAAACTTGACTTATTTCGAATGAAATGGAGTAGAATGAAAAGCTGGTTGTCAACAGACATTTTATAAGCAACCAGTATTGCTTGTATTGTCGTGTGTGTTGATAAATAAATTTCAAACAACAACCTTCCTCTATCAAATGAATGAAAAATGTTCAGCAAATGAAACACTATCAGAGTAGCTCAAATGAATTACACTCTGATTGATTAAGTTGTCATCAAGGATCTGTGTTATGTTCAATGAAGACGCGTACAAACAGACAAAAAGTTAATCTTATTCTTGAACTATGTATTCTAGACAGAAGTCCTCAACAACTAAAGTCTAGTCATGGTTAAAGAACTCGAATAGTTCGCAAATATTTTAGAAACAATTATCTTTGTTACTAACACGAATACATATCAATAACTCAATTCCTCAGGCAGGGACTATCATTTCACAAACATACATACTTTTTTTATCAGCAATTGTGAAAAATTGCACCAAGGGATAATTTTACTCAAATGTCGATCACAAAGTAGTCGCACAGATGGGAGTAGTAGTTTTAAGATAGTTCAACTCTACTTCAACTTCACGGAAACACAACAAACAACTGTAATGAAATATCGTACTGTTTGACCAAAGAATGATTTAAGAAATGCATACAAAATTGTTAGTAGACCCAAAGTCACTCACACTCAATAGTGCGAAATAGAAATCATAATGGACGACCTTCTTCTCTCGGTTCACTTCTTCAATCTCCAACATACAATAACTCTCCCTCTCTCTCGGTAATGGGATAATAAACGTAACTACTTTTATAACCTACGAAGCAAACAAACAAAATCTAGGAATTCTTGGTGCATCGCTCCAATAACAATTTCTAATTATCATATAAGTTACAAGTACAGGTAAATTGTACAGTTTAATGATTCATTGTGACGATTCGAATCCAGTCGCTTTGTATTCCAAGTGTCATTTTGTTTCAGGAGTTCATTTTCTTAACTAAAAGACACCTTAACAATTATACTCGAAAAACGGTGTAGGCCTCTTCAAAATATATAGTTGTCCTGCGCATATCCTCATTTCTAAGTATAAAATGCCATTTTTGAATAAATGTACAAATATGTGGTATCACATATCCCCCTCCTCAAACGTGAAACGTCCTCGTGAACATATATTCTTCGTTTCAAGACTTGTTTCTCCCTTAGAAAAGAATAATTTCGTGTCAAAGGTCTTCATTAGGTCACATGTAGATATATTTCTTCATTCGTTGGGTTGATGACCTTCACTTGTTATTTCAAAATCAAATATTGATTCAAAATATTTTTCAGCGACAAAAAATAAGCTTCATCTCATATGAAATGTAGCATCACATATTCTATAATGCAACATAGAAGAAAAAAGTTTCATGTATTAAGCTCTTCATGTAGCTGTTGTGCCATCTTGAGATCTCTTTGGCACTTGAGCAACAATACATCTTCTCTGGCCCTTGTATATCTTGTTGAAATCCAACAGGTTCACACGTGTGGAAAAATCAATTCCTAGTGTATAAGCTTTGTGTTTAGCACATAAACTGATTCTAGATTGCATATCAAGATCTAGTTCAAGAATTTATGACTAAAACACAAACTAGCATACTAGTAATCAAAGAATGGTTACTTTCACAATCAATGAGAAAAGTACAAAGAAATCAATGCATTAGCATAGCCTCCTCCTCGAGTTAGAGAGAGAGTGCAAAATTCAAGCATACAAGGCAATAGATCCAAATTGACAAGAAATGGTTTCAATGCTTGGTTCATCATCAAAGATTGTGAGAGATCTCACATACATTTATGGTGGATGGAATAGCTCGTGGTAGAGCTAGCATCTATCTACTTTCTTCCACATCTAAAAGTGAAAACTAACAAACTAGTGACATTTGTCACTTTACATGAATTCCTATCTACCTACTTTTACCAAGTGGCAATTTCTAAACTAGAATTGTCCAAATCATTATGCATGTGTCCTTTACACTTTGTGCATGTTTTGCATGTCACTTAGGAACACTTACAATCTTTGCATGTGATATGACTCGAGTTTCTACAAGTCATATTTGGTATTTCTATGCCTTAAATCTATATGCATGTTGTATTTGACCAACTAGACTTCATATAGCCCATGTAGCTTGAGTTTCCTCTAGCTTGTTTCTAACAAACTAAATGTTGCTACACTTCTCACTATAGGAATTTTCAGAGGGTGAACTACCAAATCCTATGTGAAATCTTGCAACTGTATTTGAGATAGGTCTCAAATATTCCACCAATACAAAGCAAACTAGATCAACCTCTCAAAATGAATTGGAGTATAGACAAATTTTGGTTCTATCTTCTTTTGGCACGTGTGGAATGCTCAAAGACAACACTATTGACTCAAAAATACTCAATATATATGAAGCAATGTGTTAAATGACTCAAACCTTTGTCTAGGTCTTGAGTTTGTTGAATTGATATACACAAAAAATGGACTTTGAATCAGACAAGCAAAATTTGAATCAAATCAAGAAATGATCACTCAGATTTTGGATCACTCCCTACCCTTCTTTATGAGCTTATAACTCTTGATAGACACATCAGATTGATTTGAAACCAATTGTTATGGAAAGTAGGTCTTACTAGATTTCCATCAAGCTATAACATCAATATCTTTGGACCTAACATGAAAGAAAATAAAGAGGTTTGAAGTGCTCTGATTTTCACACGTGCAAAAATCCAGAATTCCGTACAATATCAGTCTTGATCTGAAAAACTTGATTCTAACCTCTTTGATCCAGACACTTTTCAAGAAATGATAGAGAAAAGTGGCAAACAACTTCCTTGTTTGAATAGAACTCAAAATTTCTTACACAGTCAATGATAATAGCATGCAAGCTTAATTTGGCACTAATACCATGTTGAAATCCAGCAGGTTCACACGTGTGGGAAAACCAATTCCTAGTGTAAAAGATCTTATTCTTTGTGTTTAGCACATAAACTGATTCTAGATTGAATACCAAGATCTAGTTCAATAATTTATGACTAAAACACAACCTAGCATACTAGTAATCAAAGAATGGTTACTTTCACAATCAATGAAGAAAGTACAAAGAAATTAATGCATTAGCATAGCCTCCTCTCAAGTTAGAGAGAGAGTGCAAAATTCAAGCATACAAGGCAATAGATCCAAATTGACAAGAAATGGCTTCAATGTTTGGTTCATCATCAAAGATTGTGAGAGATCTCACATACATTTATGGTGGATGGAATAGCTTGTGGTAGAGCTAGCATCTACCTACTTTCTTCCACATCTGAAAGTGAAAACTAACAAATTAGTGACATTTGTCACTTTACATGCATTCCTAACTACCTACTTTTACCAAGTGGCAATTCTTAAACTAGAATTGTCCAAATCACTATAAATGTGTCCTTGACACTTTGTGCATGTTTTGCATGTCACTTAGGAACACTTACAATCTTTGCATGTGATATGAATCGAGTTTCTACAATCTTACAATCTTACACTTACAACTTTTGCATGTCACTTAGGAACACTTACAATCTTTGCATGTGATATGACTCGAGTTTCTACAAGCTCATATTTGTTGGTATTTCTATGCCTTAAATCTATATGCATGTTGTTTTTGACCAACTAGACTTCATATAACCCATGTAGCTCAAGTTTCCTCTAGGCCAAATTTGGCATTTCCAATATGAAACATTACATACATGTAGAAAAAGCCTTACCAAAACTAAAAGTCAAGATAGATGATTTTTCATTTTTCAACATATCTCCCGATAGGTAAGTTGCCATAAGGCGACAATCTCACAGGGAGAAGAGAGCCATCGAACAATTCTTGTACTAACTGAAAATCTTATTCATAATCTTTACTAAGTACAAACTGTTCAAATAGAGTAGCTGAAAACTGAATAAATTTACATGTTAAAAATAAACTTTGAACCGAAAATAAAACTTTGGCTGCAAATGTGCCAAATTGCCAAAATGTATATGTACAGAATGTGCAAAAAGTACAAAAAGGACCAAGAGTGGATCCTAATCTGATCCTCAAGAGGGATTGGTTGTCAGATTACTTGATCTATCAATCTACTTCAGATTAAGATCAATCTAGATCAATTCTAGACACAAAATCCTAACAAGAACAATCATTAATTGAAGGTAAGTGTACTTTATGGTTTCACACGTGTGAAACACTGTCTGAGTATGGACTCCAACCTGAAAATCAGGTACACATTGATAGAACCTCAAAACAATCAAAACAAATGTAGACAAATGGAGAGAATCACTCAAAATTGCTTCCAAAACCAAGATTGGTGTTTATGGCCAAATGTGGCTCTATATATACAATAAGTGGGAGCTCGTGGTACTGATCATCCCTTTGATCCCACATGTGTGAAGGTGCTTTGTCATATGATGATTCATCATGCAAAACTGACACTTGGACAAAACCTTCTATTTTGAACACTTTTGGCCCATTTTCCTTCTATATGGAGATCTACTTGAAAATCTTCTAGAAGTCGAAATTCGTCTACTTCAGCTTATTCCATACATGTGAGCTGTCCTCTACACATGGGATGTGACACCTAACCAAAGGATGTGGCTCATGCAAGCAATAGACTGATGCCATGTGTCATATGTCTAGAAAACTAGTTTTTGGCCTTTTTAGCCACTAGAACTTGAATTAAATCATATGTACAACCTATATGATTATGGTACATGACAAGTACACTATTTTCACACGTGGGAACAGGCTCCACACATGTGTGTTTATCTATATACAAGATTTTTGGCCTCTACCAAGCTTATTTTTGCATTTTTCACAATGATCTATATTTGCAGGATTTACATGTGTCTTGCAAATTGTGTTTTATTTCCGCAAAGTAACTGGAAAGTTGTGCTCCCAATCAATCTAAATACTATACAGCTCCGGATACGCCAAGTTGATATCCAACAGCATACCTGCATCGTCGAATTCGTCGATATTCGTCCGGCCTTCTGGTGAATACAACCTAAACTGGGCATGCTTCCTCTAAAATTTTTGCTTCAAGTTGTTATGCTGCAAAAACTGGTACTCCTTGATTCGGGTTACTCCAGTGCATACAAAAATGTTGACCCTATGTACAGTTCCACTGATTCGAATGGCACGACTTTGAATTTTCCTTAGATTATGGCCCAACAAAGTCAATCCCCCACTTTTCAAATGGTGCAAGCGGAATGATTGGCGTCAACGGCCAATTCATGGATTTAGTTGGTTTACCATATCTCTAGCATGGATCACAAGATCGGATATAAATAGAAACATCCTTGAACATGGTAGGCCACCAATATTTGTCGGTGAAAATCTTACTAATAGTGTTCTTTAAAGAAAAATGTCCACCAGCGTCTTCCGAATGTCAAGTTTGAATAACCTTTGGTATATCTTCAGCTTCAAGACACCTTTTGAGCTGATGATCTGCACCAAGCTTATACAGAACATTGTTAATGATGGTATAAGGTGCAACCTTATATTGAAATATTGTCTTCTTCTTCAAATCATATCCATTAGGATATATATGATCCTTAAGATAAATAATAATATCAGAATATAAAGAATTTGTAGAAGATATCTCGAATAAATTTTCATCTGAAAAGTCATCATTCAATGGTTCTTCAGTCCTTCCGGTACTAAGTCATGAAAGATAATCAGCGTTGGTATGATACTTTCCTTGACAAAGCTCAACTTGATATGTGAATTCTTGTAACAACAAAATCCATCAAGCTATTCGTCCAGATAAATCGAGTTTAATAACAAGATACTTTAAAGCATAATGATCAACATGGAATATTAAAACATATTCCAACAAATAATGTCAAAAAAATTTTACAGTAAAAATCATTCCAAGAGCTTCTATTTCTGTTGCCGAATAATTTTTTTCCGAAGCACTAAGCTGGCGGCTAGCATAGTATATTGGATGGTCTTTCTTCTGTTCATCCTTCTGACTCAGACAAACACCAATAACAACAATAAAATAGTTTCGCCTAGTTAGGTGGTCTCAGAATTGGAGCATTAATCAATCTGTGCTTAAGTTCTTTGAATGCTTTCTATTGTGATGTTGCCCAAATATAAGCAACGTACTTCTTGAGTAACTGTGTAAGGGCTTTAACAATATAGGCATGATTCTCGATAAATCTTTGATAGTAACCAACATGTCCTCAGAAATCTCTTAGTTCACGTAGATTCGTTGGTATCAATAGATTATTTATCACTTCACCTTTATCTTTGTCGACTTCAATACCTCTGCTGGATATTCTATGGCCTAGAAGTATACCTTCTCTCATACCGAAAAAATATTTTTTGGGGTGAAGTGACAAACAAGTGTCTCGACACCTCTGCAATGTAAGCTTCAGTTTCTATATATGAGTCTTGATATTACTGTAAACACATAAATCATCAATGAAAATTTTGAGAAATGTTCTTAGAAAAGCAGTGAAAATCAACATCATGCTCTGAAAAGTAGCTAGTGCATTACAAAGACCAAAGGGCATTTTATTATAGGCATAAATGCCCCAATCAGTAGTAAAGGTAGTCTTCGATCGATCCTCCTTCCTTACTCCAACCTGATTGTAACCAAAGAAGCCATCATAGAAACTATAATGTTCTTGCCTAGCGACCTGGTCTAAAATGGAATCCGTGAAGGGTAATGGGTGGTGATCTTTCTTTGTAGCAGCACTCAGCTTCCGAAAATCCTGGCAAATTCGTATCTTGCCAGACTTCTTCTTTGGAACTACAACAATAGGAGATACCCACTCACTACTTAAGATGGGATAAATAAGACTTGCCTTAAGATGCTTGTTGAGTTCATCTTTCACCATTAGAGAGTACTTTGGATTATGACGATATTGTCTCTATCGGATAGGAACTGCGTCTTCTTTAAGATCAATGCGGTGTTCGCCAAATTCCAGAGGTATTCCCTTTAAATCTTCGAGCGACCATGCAAATATTTGGTACTCTTTCAACAACTCAGTAAATTCTACTAATTTTGTCTCTCCAAGGGACTTGGAAACATGCACAAATTTTTCAGGTGCAAGTTCAATTAGCTCAATGAAATCAAGCAAAATTATATCTTCCGTCATGCTGGCCTAGGTATGGCCATGAATTTCACGTATGGCTAACTCCATAGATTTATTTTTATTGTCAGGCTGTTTTGTTTTACCAAATTCTTGTTTAGATTCTTCAAATTCATCATTTATATCCTCATCATCTGCATCAAAATTTTCAGAGTTCTGGTCTGCCGCCTCTGATTTACTTACATTAGCATATGCATTGTAAACCTCGAAGAATTCTTCTTCGTCCTCCGATGAATCATTGTTCTCATAACATTCAAAATAATTTACATCAATATCCGATTCTTTAGAGAATATATGAAGATCATAAGAAAAATCTTTTGAAGTGAAACTGGTGTCACTCACAGGAGTTTCACCTTCATATCGATCACGGCTCCAGGTAATAATATGTTCATCTGGTTTACCATGATTACTTTTCTCACCAGTCTGAAATCTCAGTTCTCTAGACTTCCAGTGTACACTTGCATTAGTCTGATAAAGCCAAGGTCGTCCGATTGAAACAGAATATGATGACAAACCAAGTGGTTTGACAACAATAAAATTCATTGTAAAAGGCTTGGCTTGTATTTACACAGTCAACCAGGACACTTTTCGCCAGATTGTCCACAACCACGAAAGCCGATCGAATTTATTCCTCTGTGCTCAAATTGTAAAGAACAAGGCCACAAGTATCCGAATTGCCCACAACCATTGAAGCCGCGTCCAAAGTACCAGTATGTTGCTACACCTGCTGCCACTACTGATACGAAATTAAAATCTTTTAATTCACCAACATGCTTTCTTCATGTCGAATCGGCCAATTTAATAATTCTTTGGGTTGGTTGAATATTCGTCAAACCCAGGACATGAGCCATGTCTTCAGTTATTATATTGACACTTGAACCTGAATCAATCGGCAACTTTTCAATTAAACATCTAGCAATTGTAACGTCGATCTTTGGTGCACCAAGATCTCCCAGATCAATGGACAATATGCCAACATTTGGCAAAGAAATTGTTTGATCTGCTTAGGAGAAGAAAGACTTTTCAATTGCTTACGATAATAATTATTGTCAGCCAATAATTGCTCAAAAGTAATATTAGGATGAAGAGAACCAATATCCGTGACAATGTCATAGTCATTCTTCTTCGCTTTTGAGATAGGTTTGTCGATAATAGCCTCCGAAAGTTTTGTCTTTGTGATTTCCACGTCCCCTTCCTCAAAGGCAACTTTCTTCTCTGCAGCAGCTATCTGTAACTCAGAATTAATAATCTCTTTCGCTTTTGCAGAAATATCCTTTGAGAATAACTTAGCTATTGCTTTGTTCGAAGATTTCTTTTTCGAGGACTTCCTTTGTTTCTTTGAAGGTATTTCGTGTCAGGTTTCGAGGAACTTTTGCTTCTCGTTGTGACTTTAAACAATGTTTCGACATCACTCGGCCAAGAATGGTCAACTGTCTTTGACTGTTTCGCTTCGATGACATCAACCTTCTGCACAACAGCATCAGCCACAACTTGGTTGTACCATATGCGTGCTTGCTTTCTCAGAAGACCAGGGAAGATCCGCAACTTGTCAGCATTAGCACCTTCATTATTCGAGTTGGAAATTGACTCGAACTGCAAAACATAACTATGAGCATCATCTAAAGACATCCCTTTGAAATAATCATATTTGATCTTCGAGATTGAGGTAAAATGGGGAGTAGTGCCTTCCATAATTGGCTCAAGTTCATATTCTGGATCTGGATTAAGAATTTTAGAACCTGGTTTGGCTGCAGCAGAAGCTTCAAGAAGAGTGTTTTCTGGATTAAAATTCAGGAATGGTAATTCTCCTCTTTGCAAAGATTCCTGAAGTCTTTTGAAAAATTCTTCTCGAAGTTTTCAATATCTTTCTAGTCAAACAGCTCTATCTGACATACAATAGGGATGGAGATGGAGTTGGCAGTTTGCATCACTTTATTTGGCTATCCCCGGCAACGGCGCCAAAAAATCGGTATATGTCGCAACATACCAACACAGAATTGCTATATTTATGTAGTTTTTAGATCGTACACCAAGGAGATAGCACTTAAAAATCTGTTTATGATTCAAACTTGACTTATTACGAATGAAATGGAATAGAATGAAAAGCTAGTTGTCAACAGACATTTTATAAGCAACCAGTATTGCTTGTATTGTCGTGTGTTGATAAATAAATTTCAAACAACAACCTTCCTCTATCAAACCAAATAAAAGCGTTTTGCAAATGAAATGTTATCAGAGTAGCTCGAATGAATTACACTCTGACTGATTAAGTTGTCAGCAAGGATCTGTGTTATGTTCGATGCAGACGCGTACGAACAGACAAAAAGTTAATCTTATTCTTGAACTATGTGTTCTAGATAGAAGTCCTCAACAACTAAAGTCCAGTCACGAATAAAGAACTTGAAGTTCGCAAATATGTTAGAAACAATTATCTTCATTACTAACACAAATACAGATCAATAACTCAGTTCCTCATGTGGGGACTATCATTCACGAACATACATATTTTTCTTATTAGCAATTGTGAAAAATTGCACCAAGGGATATTTAACTCAAATGTCGAACACAAAGTAGTCGCACAGACGGGTAAAGTAGTTTTAAGACAGTTCTCTACTTTAACTTCACGGATTCCAAGTGTCATTTCATTTCAGGAGTTCATGTCCTTATATGAAAGACAGGTCCTTAACAATTATACTCAAAAAATGGTAGGCCTCTTCAAAACATATAGTTGTCTAGCGCATATCCTCATTTCTAAGTATAAAATGCCATTTTTGAATAAATATACAAATATGTGGTATCACAAGGGACATTCTACATATGAGTGCAAATTCAACCCAAAAAGAAAAACCAAGGTTGAAAAGGCCCATGTTGTAGAGTCGTCGAAGGATGCAGACAAGAGCGATGAAGCCTTCACAATATTCGATGAGGCTTCAACAAGTTATGCAGAACAAGACTACGATGTAGTCATGGACTCAGGAGCGACTTCACACATTACCTACAACCCAATGTCCGAAGACCACAAAGTGCTGAAGATGAACCAGGTCTTTGGACATTTGGTTGTAGGGACAAACGTCGATCACTTCACCTTCAGCCTTCACTTCGTCTTTGACCTTCGGGGTGTGAGGTGTGTTCGACCTTCAGGTTGTCTTTGACCTTCAAGATCTCTTCTACCTTCGGGATATATTCGTTATTCGGGAGAGCTTCGTCCTTCGGGCTCTCTTTGACAAGGGTGCAAGAGTTCACATTTTCAGACACTCCCTCTTGAACGTTCCAACCTTTGTATATGTCCAGTCCCATTTTCTTTATTTGTTTCGTGAAGATTGCCTTCTTGAGTGGCTTCGTGAGCAAATATGTAACCATGTTTTCGGATTTTATGTATTGGACATTCAGCTCTCCTTTCGGGATCAGGTCTCGAATGTGATGGTACTTTAAAAGTATGTGTTTGGTCTTTGAATGGAAGACTACATCTTGGGACAGATATATGGCACTCTGAGAATTCATCATCATCGCACATGGTTCTCCTTTTGGTATGTCAAACATCAATCTGGTGTATTTCCATATTGTGTTGGGTAGTGTATGCAAGGAGCAGTCGAATGCTTGTCATCTTGACTATTGGTGAGTAGGTATCCAAATAGTCGATACCGTAGCTTTGCGTGTAGCCCTTGAGAAGTGACTAGATTCGAATCGTTACAATGAACCGTTAAACTATACAATTTACCTGTACTTGTAACTTATATGATAGTTAGAATTTGTAAATGGAGCGACACACCAGGAATTCCTAGATGTGTGTTCATTTGCTCCGAAGGTTATAAAAGTAGTTATGTTTCATTCTCCCATTACCGAGAGAGAGGGAGAGTTATTGTACGTTGGAGATTGAAGAAGTGAACCGAGAGAAGAAGGTTGTCCTTTCTGATTTATGTTTTCCACATTGCTGAGTGTGAGTGACTTTGGGTCTACTAACAATCTCATATGCATTTCTTGAATCATTCTTTGGTCAAACAGTACGATATTTCATTACAGTGGTTTGTTGTGTTTCCGACAAGTCTAGCCTTGTAACGTCCGACAGTGCCATCTGATTTTATTTTTCTTTTATAAATCCATTTGCAATCGACGATCTTTTTATCTTCGGGAAGTGGCTCTAGTGTCCATGTCTCATTTTGCCTCATTGATTCGATCTCCTCCGACATTGCTTGCTTTCAAAATTTTCCCTCTGGACTCAAGATAGCTTCTTGATACGTTGTTGATTATTTAGTGAAGCTGCAGTATTCGACATCAGCATCTTCGCTCCATTGAAGATTGTCAATGTATCGATATGGAGGTCTTCTTTGTCTTGTTGACCTTCTTGTTCATGTTCGTCGCTGCAGGTTCGTATCTTCTTCGACAGGTTGATCTTCTGCTTCCTGCTCTAATCAGGGAGATCCAAGGTCGATAATCTCCTACTGAAGAGATGTATACACCAAAACGGAAGGTGAGGCTATTTTTGGTCTTTTTAGTTTTGTTTTCTCAGATATTTTTGTGGATCTTTTCTATATCAAGGTGATAAAAAAATGGATCGAGATGGGGATCAAACCGAAATGAAATTGAACTCAGATCAAGATCAGAGCGGGATCTAAAGAAAGATCGGATGGACGAAAAGATAAGAAATTGCAAATCCAAAAGGCAATCGAGGAAGATCAAAAAATGCAGATGGGTTCTGATGGTCAGTCACTGAAAAAAAAATTAACTTTCTCTGATGGCGAGTAATAGGCAAGTAATAGCTATTTACTTGTCGGATTACCTATGAACTGTAAATGATGATCAAAACACACTGTGAAGTGGGCGAGTAAAGTGGAGCAGTTGGCAAGTAATAGCGAAAAATCAGGTCATTACTCACCGGTCTGGACTCAAACAAACATCCAAGGCCTAGAGAATTCACTGTCTACATCTCAAAATTTCAACAAACGTAGTAAATGAAAATGTCTACAAGAAGTTCGAAGGCCCTTCATACATTTTCATTACTTCATATGTCAATTATGCACTACTTATAATCAATGAATTAAAGTTTCTATGTAAGACTAAATCTCATTTGTCCACGAAATTTGACATGATTTCAAATTTAGGTCCTACTATTTGTTTAGTAAAAACTCATATTTTCAAAGAAAAATCCAAGAAGCTAATCTAAAAGGGTCAAGAAATGTACTTGCAAAGTATTTTAAACGAATTCTCTATACATAATTATAAGCTCATTGATTCTCCAATAATCCCTTATCTGAGTTTTCTATGTGTCTCTTAAAACCATTGAAAATTTCGATAAGATAAAATTTATTTTATATCACTCATTAATTGGCTCTTTATGTATGTTATGGTTTGTACTAGACCAAATCTAACTTACACCATAAGCACTCTCAACCAATACATGTCGAATCGATCGAAAGACACTATAAAAAAATCCTCAAATATGTTTAAGCTACCAAACATGAAATTATATCAGCTTTAACTTTGTAGGAATCTACAGATTCAAACTAAGATAATGATGTTGATTTCAACAAATCAATTTCTTGCTATTGTCTTATTTTATTCCAAGGATCAATCTCTTGAAACATCAAGAAGCAAAAGTTATCACACTCTTCAATTAAAGCCAAATATGTTGCAGCCACTCAACCCACTAATGAGGCGATTTGGATCAAACTTCTATTTAATGACTCATATACCATTCTAGAACAAAGCACATCTAGATTTAGTTTCATTGTAAAAAGCATTCATGACGAAAAAACAAAAAATTGACTTATTGTGCAAGAGAAAATTAGGCTATAGATATTTTGACCAAGGCTCTACCAAGAGATGAGCACTAGAAGTTTATAAAGATGTTAAATTTTCAAAAGTGTTTGTAGTCAAATTAAGAGAGTGCTGGAAATTTAATTTTACTCCAAACCCTTTCATATCAAAACTACTATGTCTATTGAATTCGAGTAGCAAGAAATTCAGGTTCAAAGGTCTATAGTTTTACTCAAGATTCAAGCAGCAAAGACTACCAAATTCGAAGCTCCAAATCTCCAAAATTTGCAAATCTGATTCAAATTTTACTCAAATATTTCTCGACTTGACACTTCATCAAATTGATATTCAAATCAACTCAACACTTCCTCAAATGGAATTATTCAAATCTCCCTTGAATCTTCTTCAAATATTCTTCGATTCAAATTCAAACCTTTTTCGATTCGAATCTCACATGTGTCTCAATAGTCTAGCATGCTCTACACTACGATTGGTACCCCTAAACAATTCAAAGACTACACTCTCTTGCAAAAATAGACCACTATGACTATCACACACTTTAGGCAACTTTTTGATAATGATTGTGTATAAAAATCCACTACATATCAAGTGCATCTCAATCGTTGAACCTATGTTATTTTAGGA
Organism: Diphasiastrum complanatum; assembly: GCA_029204225.1. Classification (NCBI taxonomy): domain Eukaryota; kingdom Viridiplantae; phylum Streptophyta; class Lycopodiopsida; order Lycopodiales; family Lycopodiaceae; genus Diphasiastrum; species Diphasiastrum complanatum. The sequence continues at coordinate 31,840,797 of CM055114.1, forward strand.
CAATAGACTCCATGGTTTTTCTATAAATAACAAATAGTCGTGGAAAAATAATCAAACTGGTGACGTCATAGCTACACGCTCCTAAGATATAGACTCAAAACTTTTCTTAAAAAAATTTTTGTTCTTTGTATTTCAAAAAGCAACATACTACTTTAGAACAATCTTCTTATTGATCATTACTCAAATTTATATTATGATCTTGAGTTCTATCACACCCAAATTTAGTAGTACTAGAACACAACTAATTTAGTTCAAATTATGTATTTTTATTTTGAAAGATATAAAGCCTAAAATTCAGCATTTTAGTTGAGTACAATAAGTTTTGATTTGTCAGTTTTCTGCTTTGTAACTTGGACAATAATTAGTTTGAAATCATTTATCACTTTTGACTATTAATAGTTGTAGAGGCAAGATCAGGGATAAAATAATGTCATTTCGCTATCAGGCATTAATCCTAACATTGTAAATCTCACATTACTCACAATTTTCAACATCAAATACCAATATTGGAGCTCCTCAAAATAACCTGACATGAATTCAAACTAGTTACTATAAATAATCAAGAGCTAAGCCCACAAAATATCAACCCAATTAGCTTTGTGAATTAAACTTGACAAAGGTCCTAAAATTTCAAATACTTGCACTTGCAAGTGATCAAACTTTGCTCACATGAATAATAAATGCATAGTTTTGAAAATGAAAATCAATTTGCATTCACATTGTACTAATAATAGAGGTAAAAATAGAGAATGCCTCCATTTGAAAATTCTTTATCATTCCTTTAACCCCCAACAAAAGTAAACCATACACAACCACTTTGAATTTCTTCATCTCAAACCTCTAAGAAATTAAAAAATGAACATTAGACTCTTCATATGAGGATGAGATTTTCACAAATTAGGAAAAATTTATTTCTTGAAAAAGAGAAAGGGTGTGTGTGTGTGTGTGTGTGTGTGTGTGTGTGTGTGTGTGTGTGTGTGTGTGTGTGTGTGTGTGTGAACATGCAAACACTTCATGGATAAAATTGCACAACTTAAATTAGAAATAAGAATTTTTTGCCAAGCCAAACTTTTTTAGTTTTTAAAGAAACTCTTCCATTCATCTTATATCCATAGATGAATTATCTTGAAATTTGAAAAGATAAAATGTAGAAGTCTTTTCCTTTATGGTCTTCATTTGTTAACCACAATGCTTTCTAGTTGTAGAATTTCTCCATTGCCAACTGCTTTGCGTGGCAATGAAAATATATAAGTGTATTGCCCTTCCTATATGGTCTTCATTTTGCACTAGAGTGCATTCTAATTGTAGAATTTCTTCATTGCCAACCATTTCCCATGGCTCGTCTTGGTTGTTCTTTGAAGGTTTTGAAACAATACAACTTAAGCAAGCTAAAATGAAATTTAGTATGCATCTTCCACATTGGAATTAGTTCAAGTCACCAAGCTACACTAGTAGCTAATCTATTTACTTAAAAATGACCAACAATGTCATAGCTAGCTTCTAAAAGTACTCTACATTTTCTTTTTGCTTCCTAAGACATCTTTGTTCAAATTTTAGGAAGACCTAGTCCTCTTTTTCATAGCTGACCCCCCTCTAACACAAGTTGAGCTTCTTTTTTTTTCTTTTTTTGCATTCGTGATACTAGAACAATCTCTTTGAAAAGAATTTGTTTAACCTTTCTATTTGAATATGATCATTGTAAATAAATTCATCAATTAATAGGTTTGGTCTTCGATTCTTAGCAAAGGTGAAATCAAAAGTTTGTCATAGAATATCTCAAAAGGTGATTGTCACTTGAAAGCATACACAATTGTACTTATCGTTGAATAATTCCAATTGTGGAACATATTTCTCTCATAGATTCCTATAAATGTATACATAGTTTTTGAAGTGATCAACTGTGGTCTCCAAATTATAAAAAGAGATCTTCAAAATCTGCTGGGAAATCTTGAACTGCTACTAGACTCTCAAACACCCCATGCAACTTAAAGATAATGCTTAAACTACAAATCTTTTGCTTCAAGTCCTTTAGGGTTTTGTTTTGTTTTGTTTTGTTTTGCTAGGAATACAATGTGGTTGCTTGCTAAACTTGTCAAATATGGTCCAAGCCATATCATTTCCTAATCTATTTTGGGATATTTCTACTACTATGAAGTCCACATATAAAGTAGGCCAAAAGAAGAATACTTGTCGTGTAGCTTTAATGGTAGTCGAAATTTCTTGTAGTAGTCCTACTTAAGGCAGGGCATGTCTTTTTAGAAGGCCCTTCTCCATTAAATCTGCAAGAATACCAATCTTGTCTCCTTTCAATACACGGCCATCTTTCCATGCAATCTTTGATTTGATGCCATGCTTCAAGGGTGGCTACTATGGGACCAAGGTTTTATCTTCAACATATAATTCTTCTACTAGATCAAAATTATCATAAAATGCGAAATATAATCCTAGCAAATATTTAAAAGGCATATGTTACTTCATTCTCCCTTAGAGGTTGGCTCAATCGGTTACCTTGGCATCCAAAGTTTCTTTGGTCCCAAGTTCGAGCCTCCCCTTGCAAACCAAAAAGCATTTTTCCTTAATAAATTAAGGATTCAAGAGGTTTGGCCACTTAAGTCGCTTCTATTTGATCATTTGTTGGATAATGAAGTAGCAAATGCTTTGGTGATTTGTCTTAACCAAGAAATCAGTTCCTAGAAGGTAGTGCTTCCATGTCTTTAGTACATTAATAACATCAAGCAACTCCTCATAAATGACATAGCAGTTGTGAGGAGTGATATCGGACACATGGCATCATCCGGTTGGCTAGGAAGAGGCAGATTCTGAGCCATAGCAGAGGTTCTGGAACATTTTTAATCTCCACCGTACATCTGCAACTGCTATGTCTGGTATTCGTCATCCAACTGTGGGCTACGTGCTGGAGCCCCCCTCGCCGCTCCAGCGGCTCGGAGTGCTACAGCCGGTGGCCCACCTCTGCCGGACGAATACCTAGTCCATAGTGCAACTTGTCCTCTTGTATAGGCTCATGCTCTCATATTGTATGCCCTTCTTGATTTCAAACACCAATGCAATCTTGAGTCGCATTAGCCTCTATAGAAAACGGTTTTTGAAGATTGGGAAGGATAAGAAATGGTCGTGTAGTTAAGGTAGTCCTTTCATGAATATGTGATCCCATGAGCACAATACTTTTAAGAAAATTAGTTCGTCTCCACCAAGGGCTATAAGATCTCAAGTTTTCACAATCCTGCTTTGGCAAGCGCATCAACTCAGCTATTCTTGTCTCCAATCTCAGGCTTGTTCACACAACCTTGCAAGGTACACAGGTGGGGTTTTGGTATTGTGGCTTACAAAAAATTTTGGCCAATCTCAAATGCCTCCCAACAAAAAGTTGTGTGTGGATGCAAATCTATTGTTGATGACCGATACCTTTGTTCTACAACAACGGATCAAGTGGAAGAAAGTCTCTTTACAAAAGCCCATTTGATGCTATGAGAAGGAGATGCTAGTCAACAAAATTTCACAATGCATTACAGGGTTCGCAGTGCCAAGTTGTAGACTAGCAGGGTGTCTTCTCTAAGCCTACAGACTAGGCTTATGTTGATCAGTCCACAATTGTTGCATCCCTCACAATTTATGTCAACCACCAATTACTCCATCACTTGCTTCTCACATTTTGGCATCTTAACATTCACATGCCATTTGTGCTCAAGGAAGTGGGAGCATGCAAAATTTCTCGCCCCATTCACATAGCTCTGATGGTGTATTGGACAATCGGGCCTTGTAAACCTGCCTTTGAAAAGACTATACGTGCTATTCACCTCCACCGTCATCACCTATAACACAATCCGCATCCTTATTAAAGTAAAAAGGAATCTCTAGTGACCATTGTTCTAACTTCTTGCTCAAGATTGCTCTGCATCTCAAGTCTGGATTGAACTTACCCAGAAGCATTAATTTCTAATTATGCAATTAGACTTTGCCATAATTTCTCTATTTACAAGTGATCAAACATGGCTGGGTTTGTTCAGCAATAGCTTGAGGGGGTGATCATTGCTCTTGTTTTACATGAATTACACAAAGCCTGGTTAGCTTGTTTTGAAATGCGCTATTCATTACATCTTGCGAATGAATGCAGCGAATAAAAAATGGACTCCCTGCCACTTCTCTTTTTAAGGATTTCAGGTTGCTTCAATTTATGTATAGACAACCGCAGGCATGTTCTAGGGAAATTAAGCATGCTGGTAAAAATCCAACATGTAGAATGCTAAGCTTTTGCTATTAGTTATCATATTAGCTTTTTTGCTACTGTCATGCACACTAGATATTTTTCATATCCTCCAACGGATCATGAAGAAAAACCAGGCTGGCAGAACTGAGATAACTCCAATTTCTTTGCTTATGGATCTGCACATCACCTACTTTCTATGTGGAGTTTCAAACACCCTTTCATGATCTTTACAGATAGATGGATTGACAAGGCGTATAGCTTTGATCTGACTTCCATGGACAGACTCCTACAACCTCAACTCCTGGTGCCAACAAAGGATTATATGTTATGATACAAATCTCTCATTTTGAAAAATCTAAAAAGAGCATCATGCTATGCTTTGAGAAATGAACCTTCAGCTGACGTGCTAAAGGACTCCAGTGCCATAGACCTTCAAACAGTTGCAAAATCATCAGAAATTGTTAGACTTTAAAAAATGCAAACTTCCTATGAGCCTTCTTTGAGCAAGGTACATGCATATACTTGTGAGAAATGAGATATTGAACATGGAATTTATTACAAATTTTGGATTGTAATGGGCAGATAATAGTAAGAGGAACTGAATCATGCATATAAAGTTTTGCTAAGTAGTAGGAGGTTACTGGTTGTAGGCATCTGCATCCCTCCTGTACACCTGTCCTGCTAAAAGAGCAGCACTTTCAGTATATTGATCAAAGATAGAACTAAGCAAGGTCTCCAATACTTGTCAGCAAATAAGATCTATACCTTCTTAGCCGTTCTTTGTATTGCCATGAAGCTTGGAATTTCTCATGTTACTGTGATTTTAACACTGGGAAGGCAATGACATCACGTATGCTTGCAGTGTCCGTTAATAGCATCACAAGTCGGTCAACACCCATCCCCTTTCAGAAGAAGATACAAGGCAAACAACCATGAGCACAATTTCTTTTTAATGGCACTTTTTTGGGTCTAAGTTCACTTCATTATCATCCCAGCCACAAGATCATCACGTCAGACCATGTCAGTACTGAACTTGCAAATACAGCAGAAAATGATATGCTCACCATTCCAGCAGCAGGGGGCATGCCATATTCAAGAGCCGTTATAAAGTCTTCATCCAATTTGACTTCATAAGCATCATTGTTCTCTTTTGGATCAGAATCTCCCTTCTTCTCGGCGTCTTCCGCAGCTATAAGCAATCTATCATTGTGTACTTGTATTTGGGATTGGAACCTCACCCTCTACAAAACAAAAAAACAAGTTGTATAAGGTCCCCGACTAAACATCAAGCTTACCAGTATATATCGGCAATTCTTTTTTAACAATCACCCTGAGATGCTGGTATTCATTTCAGTGCTAGCTCCAAGAAAGTATCACATAGTCAGCATGGACTGGATACTGCAAGTTTTTCACAGGAGAATCATAAAGAAATATCAGGGCACAGGCACTTACCTGTTCCACGGGATCTGTCAGCTCTGAGAATGCATTTGCTAATTCTCGTCCACATACAAACAGTTCAAATCTCTCAACAAGTCCTGCACAACTACTCGAAGAAAATGGTTCACATAACTAGAACCTTAATAGCAAATTTCTCTTCAAGCAAACAATGCATATAAACTTTCCCTCCAGAATTTTTTCCATTTGAAAAAGCACAAAATCACCTGAAAGGAATTACAAATTCATACTAAACAATGCAAAGAGTTCATCGCAACTTAAAAATTAGTGACAATTCAAAAAAGCGTCGATTTGATAGTCGCATACCTTCTATGAGGTTTGGCAAGTGGAGAAATTTCTACAGGGTAGTCTGTTACAAATGTTGGCTGGATTAGTGTTCTCTCCACCACTAACTCAAATATCTGAAAGTCATCAATTTAACTCACTTCAAACTTCTGATAATGTTTTTCGTTATGAACAGCAGCCACATCATTTCTAATGAATTTTCTGGAGAACAAAGAAAGATTGTAACTGGCAATAAACAACAATCAAGGATGCTTAGTTTTTGAAGTGTAACTGGAATGTCATTAGCGACCAATACGATCTTCAGCACGGAAGGCTAAATATAGTAAACAGTGGTTAATATGGAAGATTGAAAACCAGACTTATTAATACAGATGTTATAGGCTATAAAGGATATTGTGTCTGATGTATTTGAATTTTGGATGTGTATAAGACTTGAGTGTCTGCGTTTTACAATCTGAAACCATTCTTATAATATCATTGGCAGTGATACGCATGAGGAATGCTTGAACTGTTAGCAATGCAACAATAAATTGCCTGACCAATCATGCTTATTGAAGAATGGACAAATAGGGCTCTTATTAAGGTGTTAGGGTTCTGATTAAGCTGTTACTTGGGGCTTCACTAAATGCATTCCTAAGCTCTAGACACCAAATATCACAGGTTTGACATGTTCAGGTTCCAAGAAGGGGAAAAAAATCATAGTATCTTTTTTTCAGTTCGTATGATCACTTCTATTTTCTTTCTTCAGCCATCGTAGATGGTTGATCTGTGCCCTTCTATCTACTAATGAAGGCTGACCCACTGTGTTTGATCTGACAATGTTTTTAGCCTTCTGAAAGTAGCTTGTTAAAGATTTTAGGATTCTATTGCAGTTCCAGAATCCAAGAAACAGGTGGTGCAAGAAAATGCTACTTATTCAGAACTTATTGGTGTGCACTTTTTTCAGAGATTTTCCAGATTTGGTTGCAAAATTGCACTTCTACTGACGGCAGCAGAGAATTACTGTAATTTCAGTACCTGAAGTTTCCAACTAAATATCAACTCCTTAGATCTTCATCTTCCTCGAATGTTAAAGTTAAAGGGTTTTCACTTTTCAGATCTAATTACAAGATTTCAGATTGATGCTCAACAGCTATGGCTCTAAAAATTTAACTTTGGCATACCTTCATCTTCATCATCTTTTGAAGAAAAAGTTTTTACATCTAATCGTTTGGGTTTCATCCCTTTCACCTTTTGAGAAATTTTCCTTCTTTTTTGTGTTGAAATGTGGATGCCCAAAAGTTAGGGCTAATTATGCACTTTTTTATTCTTCTTCATCCTCGACATTCAAGCTAAAGTATTTGCACTTATCCATATCTGAATACATGAGTCCTGCCAGTGGAGTGTTGAAGAATCGTCTATAAGCTTCCAGATAAGGATGCTTGAAAGATAGGGATTTAGAAATTAGTTTCCCGTACCTTCTATCTTTCTTGTCTGTCGAAGAACAAGTTCTTAGACTTCTACAGTATTGCATATGTTTTTCAATTGCTTGCAGTAGGGTATTGGAGTATCTATTGCGATTTGTCGGTTCCCAATTCTGATGCCCAAAAGAGAAGGTGCCAAAAACTCACCATCTGAGGTTTTATCTCTTTCACCTGCTTTTTCAAGATTTGCCTGCTTTTCCAGGTTGCTTTTGTTTCTAGACATAACTACTTGATTGCACCACTTCTTTGTTGTATTTTCAAATAGGGATCAGCAGGTTGCTTAAGAATGGGATGAAGGAGATTGGTGGCCCAAGGTATGGGGAAACCTTCAATGACAGAGCGGTTGAAACAGCGGGCCACGAAAGGGGAGGCGAGTTTGGCAATTGGTTTGAGGAGCTCAGCTGAAAGGAGGTCAATGTTAGACGTACGATTGTTCTTGAGTTTGCAGATGGTGGCGTCAACCATGTCAGGAGAAAAGAGGTCACAGTGGGTAGGACGAGAAGAAAGAGAGATGGAAGGGTGAGCACTTGTATATAGGTTGGTTGCATAGTTGACCCAGGATTGAAGAGGGATGGGTGCAATGGATAGGGACTTATGAAGAAAGATCTTCCAAAAAGTAGCCGAGGAAGTAGAGTGGAGGAACGGGAAGAAAAGTAGGCCACTTTCTTTTTGCGGAGAAGGGAACGAAGCTGCTTTTCTGCGAAAGAGGACAGTGTAGAATTGGAGAATTTGAGGAACTCGACATATTTCTGGAAGAAAGAACAGTCGTTGTCATACCATTTATTATGGGTACGACGATGAGAAGAGAAGCGGCGAGGGGGTGCAATGGCATGAGCGGCAGTAGTCAGGGCGTGTGTTAAAAAGGAGGCTTGGGTAGTGACATCAGAGGAGGAAGGAAAGTGGTCCAGAAGACGAGAGACGTGGGTAACATAGGCCTGGGATTGATGAGGAGGTATACAATAGCGGGTGGGTCGAACAAAGAGGGAAGGGCTGGAGAAGGCGGACTTGGCGTTGGGGAGAAGGAGAGGTAGAGCAGACAGTGATCAGCGAGGACGAGGATAGCGATGGTGAAGGATGCCAGGTGGGGCAATAAAGCAGGAGATGCAATAAAATAGTCCACTACGTTGTGACCGCCACCAAATGGGTGGCAAGTATATGCAGAGGAGGATGGCCATTGAAGAAGACCATTGAGGATAATGAGACCGTGTGCTTGAGCCAACCTCAGAAGCTGTTCCCCAAAAAGAGTAATTGTCGCTGATGAGTCCTAAGAATAACGGGCATAAGAGGTATCCAACGGATGAAGAGAGAGTGTGTCAGCATAGAACTCAGTCTGGCGAGCGGTTGTGCGTGCATTAAAGTCCCCTGCAAGCAATATGTAACCCTGTAGAGAGAGTCTAGCAACCCCGTCAGAAAGGGCCTGAAAAGGATCACCTCCCAAATCCATAAACATTGAAGTGTGGGGAGCAAAGTAACACAGTGCAACAAACAAGTCCTGGTCCAGCCCCAAGAAGGATGCAGTAATCTGAAGCCACAAGTAACGGCCATAAGTATCTTGAGACACCAACCGAATAAAAGGAGTATACACCGACCTGTTCGATTATCGCAACATATAGTAGTCGCATCCACCTGTGATTGACCTAAACCCACAAGCAATCTTCGTAACCATACCGCTTCCTGTGTAGCATTACTGAGTGCTCGATATTCAGCTTCCGTCGATGATAAGGCTACTGTAGGTTGAATTTTGCTGCTCCATGAAATTGCAGCTGTACCATAACTAGATGTATGACCACTGGTAGATATTTTGTCATCAATATTACCTGCCCAATCGGCATCTGTATAACCTACCAACATTGGCACTTCAGGCTGATCATACTTCAAACCAAAATTCAATGTCCCTCGAATGTATCTGAGAATACGTTTAGCTGACTTCCAGTGTGCTTGACTAGGATCTTGCATAAATTGACTAACAACACCAACAGCATAAGAAATATCAGGTCGTGTGTGTGTCAAATAAATCAAACTACCCACCAGTTGTCTATACAAATAAGCATCCACTTTCTCAGATTCATCATATGCAGTAAGCTTCATGTTGACATCCATAGGTGTGCTCGAAGGCTTACAATCCTGCATATTGAACTTAGAAAGCAAATGTCGTGCATATTTGCTTTGTGTAAGAAAGACTATGTCTTCTTTTGCCATACTTCAATGCCAAGACAATATGCATCAATCCTAGATCACTCATGTCAAAAGCATTGGAAAGATCTGAAGCATTCCATTAAGAAAAGCAGATTTAACGTCCATTTGCTGGATCTTCCAACCATAGAAAGCAGAAATAGCAATGATAGAACGTATAGTTACCATCTTAGCTACGGGTGCGAAGGTTTCCTCAAAATCAATACCTTCCTGATGCTCAAATCCTCTCGCAACCAACCGTGCTTTGTACTTGTTGAGTTGCCCATCACCTCCATATTTAATCTTGTATATCCATTTACAAGTGATAGGCGTCTTACCATCAGGTAGCTCAACCAAGTTCCACGTCCTATTTTTCGATATAGCTTCCATTTCTGTTTCCATAGCTTCACGCCACTCCTTGTGCTCCTTTGCTTTATCAAAAGTTTTTGGTTCTTGAGCCTTGAGCATAGAACCCATTAGGGCTAGATTCATCTCTAATCTTGCAGGAGGTTTTAGATTTCCAACTTCTTCCTTCACTTGCACTTTAGCTTTATCGTCAAAGGGATCAATTGTCAATTTTATTTGGTCATTTTTGACCCATCTCATCAAAAGTAGCATCTCTGAAAATCACGATCTTTTGTGCATCTGTGTCATACATCCTATATGCCTTGGCTCTTTCATCATATCCAAGGAAAATACACTTAACAGCCTTTGCATCCAGCTTCTTTCGTTTTTCATCAGGCACATGAGCGTAAGCATCACAACCAAATACTCGTAAATGAGAAATATTAGGTTTCTTTCCAGTAAAAGCTTCGTAAGGTGTCTTACCCTCCACGGACTTCGTAGGACACCTATTCAAGATATCAGTAGCTGTGTTGCATGCTTCTGCCCAAAAAGTATTTGGCAAACCCTTGCTCTTAAGCGTTGCCCTAGCCATCTCCACAATGGATCTGTTTTTCCGTTCTGCAACTCCGTTCTGTTGTGGTGAATACAGTGTAGTGGTTTGTCTCTTGATCCTCTGGTCTTTGCAAAAATTTATAAACTCTGTTGAAAAATACTCACCGCCACCATCTGATCTGAGGGTCTTAATATAACAACCTGTTTGTTTTTCAACTAGAGCCTTGAACTCTCTAAACTTGACAAAAGCATCAGATTTCTTGCTTATGAAATAAATCCAGCTAGGTCTACTATAGTCATCAATGAATGTGATGAAATAGTAACAACCACTAATGGACCTAGTTTGTATTGGTCCACACAGATCACTATGAACAAGATCAAGAATGTCATTGGCTCTTCTTGATCCATCTTTGGGAAATCTCTCTCTCTATGTTGTTTTCCCAATATGCAACCCTCACAAATTTTTCCTTCAAAAGAGATATCAGGCAATCCAACAACTAGATTACCTCTTTTAAGGATTTGCAAGCTTTGAGCACTAATATGACCAAACCTTTGATGCCAAAGATCACTTCGACTATCAACAGTGCTTACCATAGCTTGAGTAAAAGATCTCGCATTCAATTTGTAGAGTCGATTCTCGTTGACTCTAGCTCCTACAGCAATCACTTTGTAGTGATTCTTGATGTCTTTGACAAGACATTTGTCACTGTCAAACTCAACCTTGAGTTGTTGATCAGCCATCGTCCCAACAGATAGTAGATTGTTAGCTAAGCCAGGTACATATTGCACATTGCTTATCTGCTTTATCTTCCCACTGGCTAACTTCACTGGTACCACTCCACCTCCTCTAACAGATAGCAATTTGCCATCAGCTTGTCCAACTTCATCACCATTGTCAGTTTCCTTGAGTTCGGAAAACCACTCTTTCCTTGAAGTCATGTGCTTGGATGCACCACTATCAATGTACCAGGTATCCTTGGCTTCATCATTTGTCATTAATGCTATAATGAACAATTTTGAACTCTCACCTGTATCATCTTCATATTGATCATCATCGTATTGATGTTAATCAGTATAATTATCTTCATAATAATAGTCATCAAATTGATGTTGATCAGCATAATTTCCCGCTTGCCATTTGTCTTTTCTTTGTTCCATCTCCTTCTGTTTCTTGAAGCATTCATCCCAGTGGCCAGGTTTGTTGCAGTACCTACAATTTCCAGGTTTATTTTGTCTTGAATAGCCGTGTCCTTGACCTCGGTCTTGATTCCAATTGCCTCGATTCGGACTATCATTGACTTGCTCATGAAATTGTTGAAATGATCCCCGACTTGAGTTTCCACCTCTCGATTGATACCTTCCACGGCCAAATCTTCCACCTCGTCCTCTAACTGCAAGAGCTTGATCATAGCTCTTGTTACGATGATTCAAGTTCTCTTGACGTTGCTCTCCTTGCAAAAGCAATCCACCTAGTTCTTCATAGGTTGGAAGATTTGTGACTATACTCATCATAAACATTTGATGTGATTCACTCAAACTATTCAATGTCAATTGCACGATCTTGTACTCACTCTCCAACTACTGCTAATTGGTCACGGATCTCTTTGACCTTCAGTATGTGATCGGCAATAATTGCACCATCATCCATCCGCAATGTATGCAACTTCGTCTTCAGAAATAGTATTCGAGATGTATTTGTCGTTTCAAACAATGCCTTCAATGTATCCCACGCTTCTTTTGGTCCTTCTGAATCTGAAATATAGGGAATAATTGCATCTCTAACTAATAGGTTGATGACATTCTGGGCTTTTCGTTTTCTCCTATCAAATGTCCGCTGATCTTCTTCAATCACTGGTCTTGTCTCTTCACCTGTCACGATCTCCCATAGCTCCTTTTCCATCAAAATGTTTTTCAGTTTGAATTTCCAAACTGCATGGTTGCCGGCACCTTCCAATTTGCTTGACTCATTAAGGACACTCTCGCTTAGAGTTGCCATTACTGGATAGATGAGTCTAGATCACAAAATTTATCACACCAGAGAACTGTAAATTTTTTTTTGGTTGGACACCTGATATCGGTACGACGCGCGGGTGCACGACTGCTCGGGATTCTCTTTAGCTCGCGCGCGTGGATCCGATATTGGTACGGGTATGCGATATCGGTATGACGCGCGGATGTACGACTGCTCAATATTTTCTTTACTTTTGGCACGTGGATCCGATATTGGTACGGATATGCTATATCTGTACGACGCGCGGATGTACGACTGTTCAGGATTTTTCCTACCTCTGGCACGTCGATCCGATATTGGTACAGAAAAGATGAAATATCAGAACTTTCAAAGGGAATATTCCATATTCTCCACTTCGGCGCGGCGGCTACGTTGCCTCCTCTTTGCAAAGATTTCGAAATGTGTGATCGTTTAAAAGGCCGAGATCAGTAATGTGAAAAGTATGAAGCCTCCTAACTCTGAATGGCAGTACTAGACATTGTCTAGTGTGATTTGCGGTACTCCAAACAGACAAATGAGAGATTTCTTGGCAAACCTCTCACACAAATAGCATTTTCCACAACAACTCAGAAGTATTGTAAAAATCTCTCCCACTCAACAGATTTTCAATCTGTTTGATACTGCCCTGGCCTTTTTGATGCCTCCGGACTTTGCTTTTCACAACTAGGAAGTGTTGTAAAAATCTCCCCACTCAACAGATTTTCAATCTGTCTGATGCTGCCCTGGCCTTTCTTCTGATGCCTCTGGGACTGTGTCTTCGTTCCCCACTGATGATTCTGATCTCCAAACCTACAAAATACACCAAAGAAGAATTTCTTCCAGCCGTTTTTGTTTCTCCAAGCTTTCACCTCCCGTGAAGGACTTTCTCACTTCATTGCGGAGCCTGTGACAAGCTGTATCCACTGATCAGGCACGCAGGACTATTGCTGCTCTGATACCATGTCAACAAATCAGATATGCAACATCAAGCATTCACCACAAGCATTCACCACAAGAAGGCGGAAGAAGAACACACACAATCACGCTATCACACTGCAGCATACTAAATGTACAATGTACAAATAAACCTTGAACCCCTGATAGAGAGAGAAGACCTACGAGTAGACTAATAGACTACCCTATGGCTAATGACAACTGGTCACAGCTGTCAACATTAATGTACCTCGTAAACAGTAACAATGAAGTTTATCATTGATTTCTAACAAATTGCTTAGAAATGTACTCATTCAACGAGGAGATGTTCTCAGGAGTGGTGTGTCGCATGTAGGTGTGGCATGTGTCTCCCATAGCAGCTGAGGATGAAGCAGCAACCTGTGGCGGTGGAGCGCTGATAGAATCGGTAGGCATGGTGGATGCAATTTCCAAAGTACGAAGACGTTTGCGAGAGCCTGTAGACAAACTTCTTAGCACGCTTTGTGCGCAAGACAAAGCCTGGAGGAAGGCGAAGCGAAGCCGTAGGATGATTTGCAGGAGATAGATGAGAGAGGAAGCAAAACCCTAATCAAGCAGTTTTACGAAAATGAGCGTAACTTTGTCATACGAAGTCCGATTGACAAGAAAATTGATTCAGATCGAAGGTAAGACAGAGCACTACGCAGTCGTTAGACTGTACTTGCAGTACGGACGGATCCGTATGGACTGTACGGATTTTACAGACTGCGAAAATTTTGAGATCAAGAAAAATCAAATTTTCAAAACTCAAACTGTTGAGAATCTACTGCAAAAGGATAGCAGCAATGAAATCTTGAGAAACAAGCTTAGAGTAGCTAAAAGTGATGCAAGAAAGTGTCATGCACAAAAAAGGTAGATCTAGCCACAAAGAAAGCTAGAAAGAAGTGAGAGTTGCATGGAGATGGAAGCAGTGAGGAGATGATGGCTGCGTGGAGATGGAGAAGGTGAGAGAGAGAGAGTTGAAAAGGGGAGGGGGGGTGTTAACGTTCACATTGTTACCCCTAATGCTGTCACATAGGGCCATGCCTACGTGCTAATTGTCTTTACCTAAAGCCAAGTTAGAATTTAGTTAGACTCAAGTTTAAGATTCTAGTGCTTGGCTTGGAGCACAAGTTTTGCTATAGATAGATGTTGGGTGCTTTTACCATATATAGAGACATCAATTAGGATATTGGTTTTAGGTTGCTCTTTCATAGAGACTTGAAGTAGTGCGCCCTAGTCTATAAGCATGTAGTGCACCGTAGTCCATTGTAATGGGACATAGTTGGAGTACATCTCATCATTTGATATCTGACCCTGCTGGCCCACGACTTCTGCAAAACTAATATCTATCAAAGATCTACCAGCAGTCCAAATAGATAATAGATAATATCCGCCATGGACCCTGCAAACTAAAACTATGGCGGATATATGACCCTGCTGGCCCACGACTTCTGCAAAACTAATATCTATCAAAGATCTATCAAACTAAAACTAATATCTATTTGGATCCAATCTATGGCGGATCATGAGTGACCTATACTGATAGAGTTGGAGCGAAAGAACACTATAGTTCTCAGGATTGATTGTTCAACTTTTTATTCTATGTGAGATAGAGTGTTGAGTGCATTGTCAGAGATACCTATTTACAGGATGATGTATTTATATACATTTAGTCATGGACTGTGTTCAGAGGATCATTCTAAATTAAGGTTCAGCTACTATGAATATTATAGTTTCAGGCAAGATTTGGATCACTCTAAACTAAGGTTTAGAGCTACTGAATGGATCAGGCAAGAATCATTCTAAATACAGATTGGAATTACTTGTGGTCTATTATTAAGACACAAACACTATATAGAAATAGAGCTACTGATGAGACACATGTAGAAATAGAGATAATTCTTCCATTGGTAAATAGTTAAACTAGAACCAAATTAATCTGACTCAAAGCTAGATTTACTCAGGTAGAGAATGAGGTAGATTCTTCATATGGTTTAGATCATTCTGACTTCTAAGGTTGAGAGCTCAAGATATGGTTTTTTTTTCCCTTTGTAAAAAAACGTATTTTTTTTTTTTGAGGGTCCCGTTCCGGAACGGAACGCGTTCCACAATGCGTACCAAACGGGCAACTAAGGTTGGGTTATAGCTAATGATGATTTGTGTTAATAGCTTGCCATTTTTTGGGGGAGATTGTTAGGTTTGCGTCACAGACTATCATTCCTTGCTTCATTAATGCTATAATCTATGATTTTGATTATTATTGTGGGTAACTAAAAAATAAGTTTGGCTTCATTTGTAAAGGTGAGATTGTTCAACAGAAGAGTTATAACATATAAACCTAGAAATTGAAATCAGAAATCATGAATCTCAAAATATTCCTTTCTTGGAACAATATCAAGTCTGTAACAAGTACAATAAATCTAAGAGCTATCAGATAGATGAGAATAAGAAACAAATAGCGGTAATAAAATCTCAAAATCATTTGCACCTAACTCGGAACAAATAGATCAACTTCAACTTAGAAATTCGAAATAATCTTAACAACATTCAATTTTCAAAATCAATGAGATATCCATTGTAGATTTTTCAAGTTTCTACAACAAAAAAATCACATCAAAAATAAAGAAGCCCAAACATGTAGAGCCCTATCCTACCTATACTCTGCTGTTTACCACTTCCAAATTCCAATATAGAGAAACCCTCAACTCTTTCACAATTTTACATAGAGGCAAGCTTATTTTGACCGATTGTTTATCTAGAATTGAACCTTTCAACGTAAGTGAATGATTTCTTAGAGTCCTCCAGATTCAGATACGAGTACAAGCTTACTTGCTATGAACAATGATGAGAACCAAAAAAGGGTAAATTCAAGTATCTCAATATGATGGCAACACTGGCTATTGATAACTATGAGAACAAGAACAGATAAGTTTGAGTATCAAAGTGCATGCCTCGTTAAGAAGATGCCCAAAAGATAAACAATTGACAATACTGGATGTTTCAAGTCCCTCGTTGTTGGTTGATAATGCACTCAATGCAGCATTCTTCGCTGCATTTAGATCATTGAATTTAGAAAAGTCAATGCCAGTGGCTTCCTCAACTAAAACTTTCATTGTTGCACGCCTCCAAGGCTTTTCAAGCACAATTTCAGTGCCCTGCATTGAGAAAACAAAGTAAAATAGTCCTTACATTGTACTGACAAACAAGACTGAAAAATGATGCCCAAGTTTCAAATCCAATATACTACATCCTGTTTCTAGTGAACTAATTCAACTCCACAAGCTGACTGTGGCTGTCAGTTTTTGGACATCTTTCTTGTGCACTCACTGGATATACAATTGTGACTACCACAAAGACTGTGCCATTTCCCAAAGAGCTTCCAAAGGCATGCAAAGCAGCATAGAGGTTAGTGGTTTTAAGTAGCTTAAACCAAAGTAAAATGAAATTAGGCAACAGAATCTGAGATACCATGTTATTGTTTGTTATAACAGCCATTCACAACCCTCACACCTAAGTTTTCTATATCTTATCTCTCCTTTTACTTACTTACAAGATGGAGGAAAGGCAACATGGAGCTCAATAAATAATCATATATCAAGAAAGCGGAAAAAGCTGGGAATTCAATTTCTATCATGAGAAAGGATAGGTAAATGCTCGAAAAGAGGTGCAATAACAACAACGCTAGCCTACTTCTAAGTTGCCACTTTTAACTGACCACTCATTTATTTTATAACTTAAAATAAGCTTAGACATTTTTGTCTTGAATCGTAATAGTTGCCTGTTTCAAAAAGAGGTTCCAGAAAAGGCCTCCAACAAAAAAATTTAGTACGCACTGTTTTATTTAGGTTAAAAATTTGAATTTTTTATTTTGGAGGACTTGGGTTTTCGAAGGGATGCCATTAGAGATAGATAAAAACCATGGAATTTCAAAAGAGTCACTAAAAGATTAATCCACAAAAAAACCCTACAATGAATTCACCTTTAGAATTGCTCAGATATCAGATGATCAGCAAAAAATTTCTGATGGACTCACTGGTTAGCCGTTGAACTGAATAAAAATATACATCATTTAAACACCGATTAGCTGTTGAACTGAGTAAACATATACTTAAAAGTAGTTGCATAATCAAGAAAAGCTACGGTCAACCAAATCATGCATTGCTATTTAGTACTTTACAATGTGAGACTTCAACTTTGTCTTAAAAATAAAGAACACTAGATTACAAGCTCCAAGTCTAGTACAGAAGTGCTGAAATTGTGGCCAGATATGCATTGTACTACTTCAACCAATTAGCTATTGAGCTGCCATTGTAACTACTCTTTGGGCATTTGGTCAGACTCAGCCTGTGAGTCTGTTTTGGCATGAACTTGAAGATCAAGAATTACCAATTATGAAAGTTGCTGGGAAAAGACTACAAGGAACCAAGAGTATGTATCCAAGACAGAAACTTGTGTGTTGGAAAGAGCCTGTCAAAGATCCATGAAAGTGGTGAATTCAGAATTTATGAGCTTAAAGGAATTTTTTATGGGCAGTATTTAAGTATTTGTTGATTAAATATTTCAATACGTTTTCCAGCAGTACGTTCTAGAATGTACAATACACTCTGACCAGATTTGGTATAGATGTTTGCAAGGTTCAATTCTATAGGACCTCAGCACCACAGCCTGAGCTCATTCATATTAAACTCCAACAGCTTCAAGTTGGTCACCAAGTTTTTTGCCAAGTCTCTAGAGTCGACGACTCATATGAGAGCTAGGGCTCTTCCAGAAAGACATTGAAACAAGTGCTCTTGAGAGATTTCAGGAAGAAACTACTACTCACAACTTTAAGAACTACGAAATTAAGTCAAAGGTTACAAGGGTCATCAGGAGCACATCATCCTTCGATGGCCATATTCGTCTCTTCGCTACACAATAAAACATTCAGACTTTGTAAATGTCTCACAAACGAGCACCCATATCATTCACATGCCCTTAATACATGCCGAAAAACTACTACACAAACCACTATCTCATGCACAAGTCACAAGCAGCATTAGGTAACAAGATGTCTTGAACCCCAAGTACTTGCCACTGGAGAACAATATCAAATGCTCAACAGTCTCATTGAGTGGAGTCCAGATTTTTGTTTCCAATTTGTATGTCTATTGCAGTAGATCATGTTTTGCTTTCCTGGTACCTCTTTATTTATAGCAATGTTACACGCTCCAAAAGCTTGATATTACTCAGAATTTCAAAGTCTTTTTTTGTCAGATACTGTATCATCACGATGTGCTTGAAGTACCACCTTTCACATGGACCTGGTGGCCAAATCATCTCTATATGAAAGAGGTCATAATTGTGGAGTTGGAAATGCCAATGAGTGTCTCAAAAACAAAAACTGGTAATCACTTAGTGCTATCAATCTGACAATGGACATGCTTGAGGTCACTGGAGTTGAGCATCAAAATAATTAGTCTACATGGAAACCCATATTTAAAGATATCAAGGCAAAGCTTTTAACAAACAGAATCTGGAAACAAATTTCTGCAACATCATAAATATGAGCTTGCCATGAAACAGATAACATTATTTCAATTATCCTCTGAGCTATTGTACATATTTCTCAGAATTTTGTTGTGTTCACTAACTGCCTCAAACTTTATAAGCTTTCTAACGGCAACAAATGCATTAAAACTATCTACTAGCACAAAGGAAACAGTGACAGAAAACTGGAAACAATTATGCCATTTGTAACTAAAAACGTGTCAATACTGCTTAACTAAATGCAAATCTAAGAATTACTCTTGTGAAGAACTGAAACATGAGGAGCACATTAAAAAGTCCAGGTGCTTTTACCCTCAACCTTACAATCTGATTGACTTACCTGGTATTGGAGCTTCAACCTCCCATGAGTTGCCATCGCACATCTGATTATAATGTCTTCTGCTATCTCCATCATAGCATGGTAGTCAGCATATGCTTGGTACATCTATTTAATGAGCATAAATATTTTAGTACTCCAGCAGCAGACATTTAGGAGTAAAAAAATCTTCTTTCACAATTATTTCATCCTTGTAGGTAGAATAGTGTAGTTTAAATCTTATTATGGTCAAAGGGTATCCAATCAATATGTGCAATCCTTCGGAATTCAGGTTAGATTGGAATATAGTATAGCAAGCCAATTTCAGTGGAACACATAAGGAAGATTTTTCATCACCTCCACGGAAGTAAATTCTGGATTGTGGCGTGCTGAAATTCCTTCATTGCGAAAGATACGACCAATCTCAAATACTTTTTCAAAACCTCCAACCTGTAGGCACATCAAATTACTCCCTCTGAGTACATTATGGAATTTCACAGCACACCATCCTAAGAAGAAGCCACACTACATATCACAACAAAGTCAAAGGCTCATCAGAGTCTAAAAGCTTGGAGAGTCTACAAACCAGCTGTGATCATGACACAAATGCGTCATCTGCGCGATTATGATTCAAAGAGGAAAACGGAAAACTGTTAACCTCAGAATGCTGCAAATGTTTGCAAAAAGATAATATAGTGAGCTTCAGTTTGAGCTTAATTGCATGCAGTAAAACACCAACATCTGATAGCGCAGATGCTCACCCATGAGGATGATGTTGCATGATTAATCGGCTCCTGCCCTAAATGCCACTGCAGTGGCCTCCAATACATACTCACCTACAAAAGAGCATTATTGACAACGGGAATTCTGTCATAGCTTCACATGTCTTTACAGCCATGAGGTCACCAAACTAAGGGGCACTTAACCTTAAAGGTAGATAGCCTAAGGCCTTATCCTTGCTAGCCTAGGATGAAGCCTACACTTGTCTTTTAGGGACATAACACTTCACCTTCAACTTCTATTGGGAGGTTTCCTTCATGGCCTACCAGAATTTGATTGTGCCTATTGAGCCATTTTTCTTTTCTTCCAACATCATCAGTTTAATCTTCATGGTTGGATCCAGCTCTATTGGAACATTCCAAGTTGTTTGTTGCTACTGCTATCTCTTTGTATTCATGGTCCATATGAGAGGTCGGCTATTGTTGATACTACCAGGCATACATGGTCTCTGCAAATAGATTCAGATCTATTTGCTTCTCAAGAGTCATATATTTCTACTGGGGTCTATTTCTTAGTATCGTGACATCTTCTCCTACATTCAGGTGGTGCTACTAGCCTATATAGTTGGCAAGTTATTTTTTCATATGTGGCAGCCGATTTCTTCTCACGTGTGTGCCTTGGTCATGTGACTCATATAAATGCTTGTACTTGGTACTCTACGTCCAAACTTCATCAGATCGACACAGTAATTGTATGTAGCTAAGTTCTTCTGGTATACTAGGTTATCTGGTTCATATGGTTGCTTTTATTTGGCATTACTAGACCATTCATATAGTTCCAGTTTTATATCCTTTCTCTAGTGTTTTGTTGCTTCTTGAACACACATTTTTGCAGATTCTTCATTAAAATATGCATTTTGGTGGTATTGTCTTTCTTCCGCTATATTGGCATCTTTACTTTGTTGGCTTTAGCACTTTCGTGTGGCAGATTCAACATTTTCCTTATACCAATCAAGGTCTTTCATTAAAGAAAAAAATATTCCAAGCCTTCATCATCAGTACGACAGAAAGCTATGGAAATCAGCATTTTGTGACATACTGGTGATCCATAATAGTACAAGGATGAACCACCCAAAGGATTACTCCAAAATAGATAGATAGCCTTAAGAAAAAAATTTATAGTCACTTGGGAAAAATTAATGAGTAGACAAACAAGAATCACGATACATGTTAGCATGTAGACACACTTTGACTGAACAGTTAGCTCTCCTGACACCATGTTACAAACAGGAATTATACAATGTTACATATCGGAAAGATTGCCAAGTTAAAAAAATATTTATAACGCAAAAAAAATCAACAGTGGAAGAAACAATGAACACATATCAAACCATTTGGCCACACACTCACTCATATCCAGACAAAAGTGCAAAAGGTGATGCACAAAGACATGCATGCACTCACACACACCTTTGCATTTTTAACCATTCCAAATAAAGGGAAGATAGAGGTAGTTGAACATAGAGATCATTTCGACTAGTAAGGTACCATCATACGCTTGAGGTGCAGCTCTGTTGCAATTCGTAAAAACAAATCCCTTTCCAGAGTATTATGATATGTAACAAATGGTCTTGCCTCAGCTCCACCAGCTGCACCCTGTAGACATGATGCACACACAGTATTTACAGTCAAAACTCTCTTGAAAGAAAAGCACGGCTCCACTTTATCCTCTTCAATTCAAAAGCAGAACAGAACAATGGAGGCACTTTTGAGGCTGAGCAACTTTCTAATCTACATCAAAATTAACATGCAAGGCCCATTTACAACTTAAATAATCTTACTCCCTCCTATCCTACCTTCATTGAAAGCATACAAACGGATTGAAAGGAGTAGAAGAGAAAATCGAATACACTGCAATAAAACCAAAAAACAAACAAAAAGGCCAGGAAAAGGTACTGATGGCAAGATGACAAATCATGACAAGTGAGAAAAAGCCAGATTAAGTAGACACAAACCATATACTAAAATTTAGCAGCATACTCATAAGATTGTGCGTGCCTGTCAAAATCCAACTCTTAAGGACAGAAATAGGAATGTAAATAGCTCAAATAGCTTGAGCAATACAGTTTCCATACATAGTTCCTAGAAACGGAATGGAACTTTTTTTAGGGCACCTAAGGAATGGCTCCTAACTGTTCCTCAGGGTTCCTAACTTTGTATACTTCGCATGCAGGGACCAAGCCAAGGTTGCTCCCCTCCTGCTCGATGCCGTATTGCTGTCAGCAGATAAGCAGAACTCTATCCCATGTAGGATCAATGCATCTTAAGATCAGGAAAAAGATGAAAATGCATAGTAACGATTCTGAAAAAGCGTTAAATCAGCAAGAACATGAAAACGTGTAGTAATAATTCTGAAAATCTGTTCTGAAAACCTGTTCCTAAAGACCATTCCTTAGAACCGGAATGCCCCGCCCGTTCCTAAGGAAAAGCCTTAGGGACGGATATCTATGCTAATTGCACTTCAAAAGCTCTAGAGAAAAGTTAAATTTGAAAAAAAAACGGTTTTTTAAAAAATTCAGAAAAAACTAATACATAACACGACTAGAATTGGAGCCAAAATCAATCAATCTAAGCATCCATCCACATTAATCCACAAGGAGCAATGATGCTGAGCAGTTGAGAGGCTTTCGTCATTTTTTGAGAATGAAAAATACACTTGTCAAACAGATTTGAGGTAGAACCTGTAATATAGGAGTTTCAATCTCAAGGTAGCCAAGCTCCTCCATGTGCCTACGAATTTGTGAAGTTATCTGAAACCAAGCCATTGATAGCACTAGAGTTGTAAAAAAATGGACAATTGCAGTCTCCTTTGCAAAAAGTTGAGTACGGATGTTACATATACAAGGTACCTCTTTGCAAGAGAAAAGACCATACTAAATAGAAAATCTACCTTGCATTTTTTTGAACATGAGTCATCACCCTCAAAAGTATTTGTGGTTGAAATCACTGATAACTAATTTACAGCGCATTGATGAACTAGCTATAGCCTTCCGGATCAATTTCCTTTTTCGAGGAAAACACCAAATAACATTATCTATTGAACTAAAGCAGACAAGAAATATTATTAAAGACTCAAATTTCTGGAATGACGTCCATCAACTTTACTACAACAACGTGCTTGATGTATCTAGTCTCGCATTGGTCAAAAAATATTGGTCGAAGCTAGACCCTTGAAACTAGTCAAGGTTTTACAAACTGTTCATGATACTACATGTTATGAGATTTTACATTATAGAAAATTAAAATCATCTCCTTTCTGAACTTTTGATGCAATCTCTTCAAGGCCCAAGTTACCTTCTATATGCAGGGGCTGAATGACAATTACTTCAACCATACAAATATCTACGAGCTGAATTCAACAAAGATCTAAAATCAAAAATGGGTGTGTAGACGAGGTTGAATGGCGGTTGGAAAGCCTACATTACTTTCAAGATGGCATCCTACTTTACTTTCAAGATGGCATAGGCATGTAAACAAGTGGATTTTTAGAGGTAGGAGAAAAAGAGGAAAATCTTGGAGGACTTGGTGACTCCAGGTTTTCTCAAGTTACGAGGTTTGTAATTGAAAAAGGTTTGTTGAAACTTGTTCCTTGCTAAGTGTAATCAGCTTGATCTTAGTGTGGACTGGGATCCGTGAGTTGATGCAAGGAATGAAATTCACTCTTGCAATATATTCTTTTGATAAGATCTCCGGTTGAGATTTTGGTTGCGAAATAGCACTCTTTGAGGCATATTCACTTTAGCGTTAACTGAGTTACAGGATTCTCAGTTAAAAAATTATTGTATACAAGTTACGAATAAAGTCACAGCTGATCTAGAGCTAAGCTATGAAAGCATCACATAAGCAAGACTTAAGCTATGAAAGCATCACATAAGCAAGACTTAAGCTATGAAAGCAGCACGTAAGCAAGACTTAGTCCTAGAAAGCAGAAAAGAGAGAGATTAAGGAGGCTAGAGAGAGAGATCAATATCATCAGCTGAATAACAAATGGCACAGTTGCCCTACTTATAGCCAAGAGGAAGCCCTAAAAGGAAGCTTCCGGTGGCTAGGGCCCAAGTGTCACTAATGAATAAAAAAGGGCCCAAGGCCTGCTTATGTATAAAGTTAAGTAAATGTAAATAGACGCGGCGAATGTAAAGTCCATAACTCTCCCTGGCACAAAAAAAAAGACCCAACTGCCGAAAAGAAACTGGATCAAATAGCAGCAAGCCCTGGTGCATCAACAGCTAGAACAACATCTGATGTAGAGGAATCAACAAGTGCAGCAAGAGCACGAGCCTGATCCGCAAGTGATGGTATATAATAAAAGACATCAATAGGCTCCCATGTGGCCTCCTCAATAGGACGACCATCCCACTGGACCAAAAACTGAATCTGTCGGCGGCATCGACTATGGTATAGACAAACCTGTAATATAGCAGCAGGTAAAAATGGAAATAACTCTGGAGTAGCAGCACGTAATAAACTGACATGGAATACATCACAGGCGCGTGTGGAAGCAGGAAGCTATAAGCGATATGTAACTGGACTAAGAACCTCCAAAATGCCATAAGGCCCATAATAACGTGGTGCAAGCTTCTCAGTAGAAGCATGCCCTTGGACAAAATGATGACGTGCAAATCGTAGGCGTAGATAAACCATATCTCCAAGCTGAAACTCAACATGGCGGCGGTGATGATCAACTGAGGTCTGATAACGCTGCTGAACATGCTGTAAATGAGAACTGGCCCGGGTAATAAGCTCTCGGGCACCTGTGATAGAAAAGATGCAAGTGTGACAGGTGTATCCTCAGGAGGGAGAGGAATGCCAGGTAAAAAAGGTGCATAGCCATGAGATAATAAAAATGGTAAGACACCTGTGCTGGTACAAACAAAGCTATTATAGCTATACTCTGCTAAACATAAATGTTGATCCCAATCCTTCCCAAAAGGAGTAACAAAATGGCGTAAATAATCCTCATGGATCCTGTTAAGGACCTCTAACTGCCCATCAGAAGTAGAATGATAAGCAGGACCCATAGAAAGCTGTACATCCAATATACGCATAAGCTCTGTCCAGAATATAGATGTAAGCTTACTATCCCGATCAGAAACGATAGTACGAGGAAATACATGCAGGCGGAAAATCTCTGATAGGAACAAACGTGCCCACTGCTCTGTTGTGATAGTACTGCGAACTGGTATAAAATGTGCCTGTTTCGAGAACCTGTCAACTACCACCATACATGAATCGTGACCACGCTGGGTATGGCCACGCTGGGTATGGGGAAGGCCAAGGATAAAGTCCATAGATATATCAGTCCACTGGCGACGAGGAATAGGCCAACTCTGGAGCAAACCAGCAGACTTAGCACGGGAGTACTTATTACGAAGACAAAAAGGGCAGGTACGAATAAGTACAGCAAGCTCAGATCGAAGAGAGGGCCAATAGAAATGGTCTTTGAGACGAGCATAAGACTTCTGAAAACCAAAGTGACCCCCAACAAGGGAGGAATGAGCATTGGACAACAATTGGGAACGGATACCCAAGGAACTAGGAATACAAAGAGAATCATAACGATCAAGACGGTTGTCAACAATAGAGTAAACCTGATGAGGACGGGACAAAACAGGTGGGGCAGAACTATAAACATCACGAAAATCAAAACATGTAAGGTATGCTGCAGGTAGATCATCAAACCATGTAGGAATAGTAGAAACGAGTGTATTCAACAAAGCTGGAAGACGAGATAATGCATCAGCAGCAGTGTTAGCATGACCAGGACGATACAATATGGAAAAATTAAAAGACTATAAAAACTGCAACCAACGAAATTGACGATCACTAAGGTCACGTTGAGAAAACAGATAACGTAAAGACTGGTGATCAATAATAATGTGAAATGGAACTCGATAAAGATAATGACACCACTTCTTAAGAGCATAGATAATAGCAAGAAGCTCTTTCTCATGCACAGAATAACGTTGCTCATAAGAGCGAAGACGACACGACTCATAAGCAATAATGCATTGTGACTGGCGAAGTAAAGCACCCAAACCAACATTACTAGCATCAGTCTCAACAAGAAACTTCTGATCAAACTATGGTAAACACATAACGGCATCATCAACAACAGCACGACGAAGAGTATCAAACGCTGACTGACAATCAGAAGTCCAAAGAAAAGTACTAGACTTCTTCAAAAGTGCATGAAGAGGAGCTGCATAGTGGCAAAATGAGGAACTGGACGACGAAGGTGAGTGGCTAACCCAAGGAACATACGAACATGATGAATATCAGTTGGTATAGGCCAATCCTGGATGGCCTGAACCTTATGAGGGTCTAGACGAATGTGTCCATTACAAACAAGAAAACCAAGAAACTCGATCTCGGCAACAGCAAAAGAACATTTAGACAACTTAGCAAATAACTGGTGATGTACAAGTAACTGAAATACAGAGGAAAGATGGGAAACATGCTCAGCAAGAGACTGGCTAAAAATAAGAATATCATCAAAATAAACCAAGATACAATGACCAAGAAGTGGACGCATGACGTTATTCATCACATTTTGGAACGTAGGAGGGCCATTAGTAACACCAAAAGGAGCACACGAAATTCATATAAACCAAGATGAGTACGAAAAGCAGTCTTATGTTCGTCAGAAGGGTGCATCCTGATTTGGTAATATCCAGAACGAAGGTCTATCTTGGAAAAGATTTTAGAGGTACCGAGCTGGTCAAAGACCATCCATGTGTGGAATAGGGTACTGATTACGAATAGTCAACTTAGTTAAAGCACGGTAATCAATACAAAGGCGTTTGGTACCATCTTTCTTACTAACAAGGAGAACAGGGGCACCGAAAGGGCTGTGACTAGGAACAATGAGACCCTGATCTTTTTATGGGTCTATCAGTGCGTCATAGGGGAACTGGATGATGTGGCCCAGATAGGCTGCATAGGTGTCCACTGAGGTGTCACAATGCACTACTAGTGGTGCATGGGCCTTGGAGGGTATAAGTATATCCATTGGGCTCTCACTAGTGTATGCCTGGTTGTGGCAATGGTAGCAGTATGTTGCGAGAGTGACATCTCTCCTATTGAGCATTGATTGTTAGATCCATAGCGTGGGGGCTAGATCTGTAAGATCTAGGTTTGGTTGGGTTGGTTTGTCCACCATCCATTTCCCTGTTGTTCTTTGGATTCAGCATCCTAGTTTTGATCCTCGCCGGAGGTCATTATATGGGCTCTGTCCCAACTTCACGATCTCCACCCCGTCCCTTCATTGAGCGTGCACCTAGATATACCTTCGCCCACCCCTACATTGCGACTTACCAGGCATTCTCAACATGCTGATCATTCCACTTAACCAGATATTCTCGGTATAGAGTATGACGAGTCTGCGTCTCTCTACTATCAAGAATCTCCTCTGGTTCATGTGGAGGTTGTTGAGGATCCAATGGGAGAACTAGAACACTGTCCCCTACCAGATTGTCTGATCTGGCTAAGGCTTTTCGTAACTGACTTACATGAAAGACTGGAAAAACCTTACTGCTGTGTGGGAGTTCTAGTTCATAGGTGACCTCGCCTAGTCTCCTACTGATGGTAAAGGGACCACAATACCTTGGAGACAACTTAGCACACACTCCTGACTTGAGGGTTTTAGAGTCAACTGGGACTCTCAAGTAGACTTTCTCACCAGTGGAGAACTGCACATCCCGTCTGTGTGGATCTGCATAATGCCTGGCTCGATCCTGGGACTGCCTAATGCTACGCTTAGCATGTTCTATCATCTGGTTTAGGTCCTCTAAAAAGTTTCTGGCTGCTTCAACTTTTTCTTGTTTAAACCCTACAGCTGTGGGTGAGCGTGGCTGAAAACCGTACATCAGCATAAATGGGCTGTATCCCGTAGCTGAATGTTTGGTACTGTTGTAAGCAAACTCTAATATCGAAAGATACTCCTCCCAATTAGTCTGCTTCTTGCTGACGTATGCACGAAGCATATCCTCCAGCACTTGATTTACCCTTTTTGTTTGACCGTCCATCTGTGGATGGTCGGTGGTACTCATATTAAGTTTAGTATGGAGATGATGGAATACTGCCCTCCAAAAATTTCCAGTAAACTTACTGTCCCGGTCACTGACTATGCCGGAAGGTAGACCGTACAATTTAAATAGCCCGTCTACAAACAACCTCGCTAACTCTGGAGCTCTAACGGTTGTTTTGGTCGGAATAAAATGAGCCACTTTGGTCAGACGGTCAACTGTCACCCATATAGCGTCATTACCCTTTTGGGTTTTAGGCAGGCCTACTATAAAATCCATGGAGATACTCTCCCATTTACCAGCTGGTATTTCTAAGGGATGCAACAACCCTCCTGCCTTTAAACGCTCTACTTTATTTACTTGACATTTCTGGCAACTGGTTACATACTGGTGGACGTCCTTTTTCATACTGGGCCAGAAAAATTGCCTACGAAGAAGCTCATAGGTCTTCTGTATGCCTGGGTGTCCCGCGCTAGGATTGTCATGACATTCATATAGGACCTGCTGCCTATAATCCTCTAAATTGGGGACACATACTCTATCTCTATAGAGCACGTACTCAACCTGAATGGAATACTGTTTCCATTTGAATCCTTGAGTCAACTGACCCTCAACCACTGGGGTTTGCTTGGGTAATACAGGCTCAGAATCCTCAACGTCATCTGACGACGTATACTCGGACTCATCATCATCCTCAACGGAAGCTGCCGTATTCTTGGATGAACTGGCACCAGCCCCGGGAACTGGTTCTGGAGTCTGTAACTGTCTGTTCTGGACTGAGTTCCAGATAATAGAGAAGAATGCATCATGCTGGCATTTCCCTCTCAAGGACTCGAGTAACTCATTACGAATCTGAGTAAAACTCAGCTCGTTTATCATAGGCATTCTGCTAAGGGCATCTGCTACGGTATTGAATTTTCCACGCCTATATCTGATAGACATGTCAAACTCTTGCATCAACTCTGCCCAACGAGCTTTCCGACCTCTAAGCTCAGGTTGATTGCAAAGGTATCTGAGACTCTCATGGTCTGTCAGGACCTCAAAGTTGGCACCATACAAATAATGCCTCCAAGTCTTAAGGGCATGGACTATAGAAAAGAGTTCCTTTTCATAGGCACTATACCTAGTCTGTGCTGGCTCGAGGTTTTTACTCTCGAACGCAACTGGTCGTCCACCCTGAGTTAGCACAGCACCTACTGCAAAGTCGCTAGCATCTGTTTCGACCACAAATGGCTGATTGGGGTCGACGACTTTTAAAACTGGTGCTGTAGCTAAGGCTGTTTTGAGAGCATCAAAGCTCTCCTGTTGTGCGGACTCCCAAATGAACTCCTTTCCCTTCCCCTTAAGAAGATTTGTCATAGGAACTGCTATCTGAGCATATTCCTTGACAAATCGTCTGTAATATCCCGCCAAACCAAGAAAGATCTGAAGTTCCAAAATATTTTGAGGTCTCAGCCAACTGAGTATGGCTTTAACCTTATTTGGGTCCATCTTAATCCCATCTGAAGAGATAATGTGACCCAAATATGCTACTTCTTCAACGAAGAATTCACACTTAGATTGTTTAGCATAAAGCTTATGCTTTCTGAGCAGTCGAAACACCTTTTTGAGGTGTTTTAGATGCTCCTTCCTCGTTTTGTTGTAGACGAGGATGTCATCTAAAAATACGACTACAAACTTACCCAAGTATGGTCTGAGGACACTGTTCATCAAGGTCATAAAGGTAGCTGGAGCATTTGTGAGCCCAAATGGCATCACCTTAAATTCATAATGACCGTGACGAGTCCTAAAAGCTGTTTTCGAGACATCTTCCGATTTTATACGGACTTGATGATATCCCGATCTGAGGTCTATTTTGCTGAAAAACTTAGCCCCGTCGAGTTGATCGAACAACTCGTCTGCCCGAGGCATAGGGTATTTATTCTTAATTGTGACTTTATTGAGGGCTCTGTAATCTACGCAAAGACGCATAGACCCCTCTTTCTTTTTCACCAATAGGACTGGTGAGGCCCATGGTGAACTACTGGTCTGAATTTGGCCTTTCCCAAGATAGTCTGTTAACTGCCTAGTTATTTCTTCATCCTCTGTTCGGCTGACCCGATACGGAGGTTTAGAAACAGGTGCTGTACCTGGTACTAGGTTTATTACATGATCTACCTCTCTGCTAGGTGGTAAACCATGTGGCAAATCTTCAGGAAAAACATCTTTAAATTTAGACAATAAAGTTTCTAATTTACTGATTTTCTGCTGAATAGAACTGGAAATAGAAACTTCAGGAATAAACTGAAAGTCACATAAGAATACCTGATGGTCTTCGTCTCCGATTAGCTGACAGAGTTCTGAACTGCAGACCATAGGGCTGTTGGGAACATCATGCTCCCCATGCAACTGGATCTCTCGGCCTTTATGCTGAAAGCTGAGGGTGTTCTCCTGATAGTTTCTGGGGGGAAGGTCCTAAACTGTAGAGCCAATCTCTCCCGAGAACAATGTCTGTTCGATCCAGGTGCATTATCTGAAAGTTTATTTCATCTTGGTACCCCTGAATACCAAGATTTAACTTACTTACCATAGTTTCCCATATTTTTTTATCTTCACCCTTAGCTAATGAAACTATGTACCTATGCTGACTAGGTACTTCTGGTAGTTTAAGCTTTTTAACCAGGGTGTGGTTGATGAAATTATGGGTTGCCCCATCATCAACCATAACTCTTACTGACTGGTTACCAACTTTCCCATGCATACGTACTAGGTCATGCGGCCCAAAGCTGAAGGGTCTCGCTAGCATTGCAGAGGTCAGCTGGCAACAGTGTTCATGATCTTCATGATACACTTTGATCTCGGAAGCTGCCGAGTCACTGGGGAAACATACAGTCTGAACAAGATGAACTTGTTTTTTATCTTTCTTATCTTTTTTAGTGAAAGGCCCCTTGGGACACTGTCTGACTGTGTGTCCCTTGCCCATACACACAAAGCACAAACGTTCTTGTTTGGCTTTCTCAAAATCATCTGGTTTTAAGGGCTATATGAGTGAAGGGCGTTTCTGAGGAGCTTCACTTTTAAATTTGTCTTCTTTCTTTCTTTTTAAAAATTTCTTTTTAAATTGAAAGTCTTTCTGAGAAGGCTGCTCAGAAAGTGGTTGTTGTCTCGCCTTCTTCCTATCCACTGAATCATCATAGATTTGAGCATATCTGAGAGCTTGCTCAAGGGTAGCAGGCGAGTTTCTCTGGACCTCTACTTTATATTCATCTTTGAGGCCACGGACAAATCCCCTGATTTTCTGATAGTCATCCATATTTTTAATCTTTAAAATTGCTTCTCGATACTGCGAGATATATTGGATGAGGGATTTATCCATTACTGTTCTTTCCCAGGCTTCCCAGGCTCTATCCAGTTCATTTTCTGGTAGAAATTCTCTTAGGAAAGCTTCAAAAGCTTTCCATGACCGGGGAGTCTGCCCAGTCTCCTGGAGATTTAACCACCACTTATAGGCCATAGGCCCTAAGGAAAGACTGGCCTCAATTGCTTGCAAATGGTCAGGGGTCTGTTTAAGAGCATGAATGTTCTTCCGTTTGCTGAGGAAGGTTTGTAGAATATCTACATTTCTATCCTTCTCTTCCCCATTAAAAGTAGGAGGCTTTAAATCTTTAAAAACACTGGGGTGAGACCGTAAAGTCTCACCCGAAACTGATGGAAGTGGAGAAGGGGATAACTGAGAAGTGGAGGGAAGGCTTCCTTTCGCGGAACTCAAAATTAAGTTTTTGAGTTCAGCGAACGAGTCGTCCACACTGGACTTGAAATTGGCTAATGCCAACTTCAGTTCATCCACTTCTGTTACCAATTGGAGAAACTGCTCCTTGGTAACCAGTTCGTCAAGTTCTTCGGCGAACTGTTCCTGTTCTTCCACTTCCATGGGTTCCCTCCCTTTCCTGTAAGCCAAGGCTTCTGTTTCAAGTTCGTCGAAGCCTCTCTCCTGGGGTTGATCAGGTCCCTGAGGAGTGGTCATTTTCGGAACTGAAAGAGAGGTACCTTAACTTCTGATGAAAAAAAGTCAAAAGACTAATTTACAACTATACAAGGTAAAGGAAAGATAACTTAGCTGTTTCTGAGGACTGTACTTCCAAAGAAATTATGAAGAAGAACCCTCTCAGCTCTTTTACCAACGATTTCAGACCTACTGTCCCGGAAAATCCCAGCTTGAAGCTTCAAAATGGCGTCCAAATTTCCGGTTCCTTGAGTATAGTAGCTCGCTAATCTGATTGCTTCTGAAATGGTTTCTAAAAATCAGATTTGAAGCCAAGATTCACTTCTGAATTCTGAAAATTTCAGAACACTGTACTCGCTGTCTGGCTGAGGTCCAATTTCTCAGAAAACTTTGGTTTGAAGCAATGCAAATACTTTGGTACTCCTCTACCCTCGCTGACTGGACAGCTATTTGATGGCTCCAAAAACTTCTGATTTAAGGCTCAAAGCCCACTTGCTTCTCTGATTTAGCTTCAGATAGGTCGCTGATCTGAGGGCTTCGGTAGGTGTCCAACTTCAGATGTCTAAGCTTCAATTTGAAGGATGAAGTCTACAATCAGCTCGCGATGGTCTTCTCAGACCCTGCCTACCTTCCTCTGTCCAGAACCCGCTCAACAGTTTCAGTTTGGCACTTGAAAATCGAGATTTAAGCACTCTTCTGACAGCGCTGGTTCTGGCCCAAACTTCTGATTTCTATTTCCTCTAAAATCTGAGAATTACCCTCTGAAAACGAAGGATAAATAGCTGTTTTCTACAGCGATGGATCTGTTTCAGAAATCTAGCTCATATTCCCACTTAAAGGAAGATGATTCAATGGAGATTTTCGCAGTAGAAAGCTACTCCTCCAGCGCTGGATCTGTCTCTCCTATTTACCAAAGTTTTTAAGAGATTCTGAGCACCTTCTCCCTGCTGCTACTTAGCTCCCTAGGATGGAGATGGCTCTGATACTAGTGTAATAGATCCTAACACCACAGTAGGGCAAACACTAACTGATCCACCCAACCTTGCCTACTCCCTGATATAGAGTAAGCCCCTCCTAGCCCAGTGTGAGGACTGATAGCATGCTACTGCCAAGTGTCGGCCACGTGGCACTGACGTGGCCATCTGCACGTCGGGACCCAACTGGGGGCCCTATCCTGCTGACAGGGTCCCTAGGCTGTGTTAGGCCCGCCATGGCTATGGACCGTGCTGGGGCACACTACTCACACTGTCTTGCCCTGTTGGTCATGTACACTGGACATGACCCTGACTGTGGTATCTGACCTATCTGTGTTCTCTAGGGTTCGGCACCGGTTACGAGCTCGTAACAGACGGCGTACTACTCATATTGCCCATAGAGCCACTACTAAGAGACGACCTCCTTGGCGGCGTCAACAGCATCTATCGAGACCACCTCCAGGCATTATCCCCATCACATCTTTCTTTCATAGCAGCAGTACTTGATGACACGGAGTTAATACCATTATCTTATTGACAGCATTACACATTTTAGACCTACTTTATGTTCATAGTATAGTACATTCGCATTACATTTCTTTTTTGTTACAGAGATGTTTCATGCGCTCCCACTATACCACACAATTGACATGTACTTTTTTCATCTTATATGCCTATTGGCATGGAAAAGACTATAATAAAATCTCTCTCTCTCTCTCTCTCTCTCTCTCTCTCTCTCTCTCTCTCTCTCTCTCTCTCTCTCTCTCTCTCTCTCTCTCTCTCACACACTTGATATGTACTTATTTGTCTTATATGCCTTTTGGCATGGAAACACCACCCCTTCAGCCTTGTATGCAGCAGAGATATGGTGTACAGGACTATCATCTTCACACTGGTCCGACATTTCACGCTTACAGACCACCATGTTAGCTCGCATGATCCGAGTGAAGCCCTCGGTTCCACACGAGATCATCCTTGCGGAGTTTGCCACCCCCCCTATTCAGATTGAGGCAGCCTTCCAACTTATCACGTACATCCAGAGAGCTCAGGCACTTCCTGATACAGAGCAGAGACATACGCGGCTTGCACTGATGTCGTCTCATCACCTTCAGACTCAAGGATACCGGCATTTGGTATCACTATCACTGACCTCCCTTTGGGTACACACCAGTACGTTAGACATTTTTTATATAGAGCATATCTCAACCATACTTGGCGACACCAGCTGGGGTTTAAGCCTAACTACTACTGGACTCACTTTCTGGAGCAGGATGCCAATGGTCTTCCAGTTTAACCTCGCTATTTGTCCTCTAGACTATCACACGGTCTCCGTTTCACTTTGGGACAGCTCAAGAGTCTCCTCACATCAGTTGGCTATTGAGACAAGCAGATTCTAGAGTACACCACGAGAGGAGAGACTATGCCTGCTATGTCCCCTACATGAGATAGAGTCCGAGGAGCATTTCATCTTCAGATGCCCCATATATTATGAGATTAGAGGGAGATATCATTGTCTATTCCGTGACATGCCTACTACACTCAGAGCATTGCACTTATGCTACGAGAGATGGTCTTGCTGCGCTAGGATATGTACCAGGCAGCTCACCAGCCACATCCTAGCTCTCAGGCTCAAATTACGTCTTTCTTCACCAGGAGACGGACACGGTCCGGATGACGATGATGACAACATACCACCTCACCGATGTCAGAGACAGTGTATCACTCATAGTCATGCAGCAGTTCGCACTTCCCGCCCTGTTACGAGAGCACACAGTTTTCACCCTCCTAGACGACATCAGCGACGGTCCATATTACCTCCTGTTACAGCTCGTATCACATCTTTTTTTGGCAGCAACACTACATGATATTACTCTACTCCTGGCAGCTATTTTGCTCCCCCTTATGGACAGTTGGCAGTTTGTAGTTTACAGTTATATTACTCATTTCTCTTTTATGCATAGTTTTTTCTTGGAAACGTTTATATACGCTCCCATGGTTTTCACATACTTGACATGTACTCCATTTGGTCTTATATGTCATTTGGCATGGAAAAGACATTAATAAAGCTTTCTTTCTTTCTCTCTCTCTCTCTCTCTCTCTCTCTCTCTCTCTCTCTCTCTCTCTCTCTCTCATGCCACCCTCCCTCTCCGCCCATGCCGCCCCGTAGGACCCCCCGCGGCTCTCCCCCTGCCACGCAAGCTGCCTGCGTGGCAATGCCGCAGGGTGCCACACAAGCAGCGCCTGCCTGCGTGGCTGTTGTTGTTGCTGCCACGTAGACAGCGCCTGCCTGCATGGCAGGGCCTCCCACCGTGGATGCCGATGCCACTGTCGCTGCCGCCATCGCCTCCTCTGCTTCTGCCTCTACTGCTGCTCCAAAACCTCCTACTGCCAGCCTCCTCCAGATTCCCAAACCTATTGTTGTTTCCTCCTCTTTGTCCACGCAAGAAATTGCACCCATTCCCTGTACTCCATCAAAATCCACCAAACTATTCTCATCTTGGCAAGAAGATCAATTCAAAGCTGATTTTTAGAATATGAAAATAGAACTCTTGCAGTTGAAAGAAACGGTTGCAATGCCGAATACGGAAAGGAATATGATGCAGTCCAAGGTTATACATTTAAAGCAAGTAATCGGCAACAAACAGATTTCAGCCTCCGAGTCTACTACCACTATGATAAAAGCGTTGGAACAAAAGATCGAGCAGCAAAAGGAAGAAACAATTTCTTAGGCATCGGTAATAAAGCAAGATACTAAACCTAGTGCTCCCATTACATCAGTCATCTCAGCCACGATCTAAGAAGAGAAATCTCGGGAGCAAAAGGTTCTCAATATTAGGTTCAGACGGATTCCCGACACACAGGATGTTGTAGCAGAGGCCAAGCGCTTCTTGGATACCACATTGGGACATCGGACAGACGGTTTGGACACGGCATGGAGGACTACTAGAGACACAGCCATGTTGATCATCCATTTCACCTCCTTGGCTACCAGACGGGGCGCTTTACGGTGTAGAGCTAAGCTCCGTGGCTCCACCATTTTTATGGATGATGATCTCACTTATATTCAGGTGGAGGAGAGGCGTAAGGCCTTCCAAGAAGCTAGAGAGTCTAGCATACGAGTCATATACAGAGATGAACGAGTGCGCCGCTTTGACAGCGCTCGTCATGGTTCCCATAGTTAGGGATTTGGGGTGCCCGGGGTTGGGAGCAACCCGGGGCCCCATCCACACCACCTTCGGATTGGAGTGTGGAACTGTGCTGGCATACATTCATCTTCTACTACAGGGGGCTTGGTTGATTTTATTATTGGCCGAGATATATTATTCTTATTTGAGACACACAAGAGCCCAGAGCGAGGACTTCATTCTTTTCCTGGATATAGATGGGACTCAGTATTCCGACGAGAGACTAGATCTGCCAATGGCCATGGTTCAAGAGGGGTCGCATGCTTATACATAGATTCTCTCCACTCGTGTCTTGACTTCATCAGACATGATGAGCAGGCCCGCTATATATGGACTCACGTGGTGGGCCAGGATATTGGTTTAGATAGAGATCTTTTTATTGCAGCATGTTACTTTCCACCAGAGTCTTCATCTTTTGCTAAGGGTATTGGATCTCCATATCAGGACCTCTCACCGGATATTATAATATTTGCAAAGTGGGGGCATATTCTCCTCACTGAGGATTTTAATGCCCGAACATCTTCGCAATAGATAGAGTTCTTTGACCCCACAGATCAGCTTTGTGTTCGTGCCCTTGACAGTGATATGCTTAGAGTTACCAGGACTTCCGGGGACAATTTGGGACCTAACACTTCATATGGTGAGTACTGATTACAGTTTGGAGAGGCACATGAGCTAGCCATTTATAATGGCTTATCCTGCTGGCCACATTCAGACAGATATACATGCCATCCTCACAGTGGAGGACATAGTGTTGTTGGCTATCTCATGGGGTCACCATCCCTTGTACCCATGGTCTCTGATTTCCATGTTTCTCCCACCACTCTTCCTGATCACTGGGCCATCTTCCACCCACTCATCCACCTTCACTACCTATGCTTACCCGAGCACCCAAATACACATTTGACACCATTTACATGCCATTATACTGACAGTCCCTAGCTTCGCTCCTACACTCCTTTCCTCATGATAGTCCAGTTGACATCCAGGCCGCTTTTCTCACCACCTCCCTCCACATTGCCGCTTCACTAACCTTCCCCACCAAGCCCCATCTCATCAAAACTTGACACACACCTCGACCACTGCACCCTGCCTGGTACGATACCGAGTGTTGCGCCGTAAAAAGTGCGCTTATGATGACTCTGAAGGAAAACGTCTTATTGACCTTCTTTTCAGTTCTTCGAGCGCTTTCTGGCGTGAGTTCATTCCCCGCTCCCCACCACCTCTCTTGGCAGACCTCCGCACCTAGACCGCTTACGCCACTAGCTTATATACCATCCCCACCGACTCACCTATCTCTATATCTCCACGACCATCTGAATTTTTCTTCACATCCGATATGGTACTTGCTGCCCTTAAGAAGATGAAGTCCCATAAGGCCAGATATTGAAGACCTCGAGTCTGAACTCCTTGCCCATGCATCCGACATACTCGCTCCCATCAAAGCCACTCTTCTTAATTCCACAGTTGTTTCTGGTTTCCCATCGTCCTGGTGCACTAACATCATCCACCCCATCCATAAGAATGGTGACCCCATGATTCCGAGTAACTACCGCACTATCATGATTGGGCATGTCCTGGCGAAGCTATATGGTACTATACTTCAGTCTGTTGTCTTCGCACTAGTCCAATCTTTCACGATTACAAACCACCATATTAGCTCGGTTGATTCGAGCGAAGCCTTCTGTTGCACGTGAGATTCCAGACAGCTCAAGGTGTCTTCTCACCAGCTAGCTATTGAGATTGGGAGGTTCCACGGTATTCCTAGGGAGGAGCGGATTTGCCAGTTATTGTCGCAAAACTGGTTTCGTTTCGTTGTCGCGAACGATTTTGTTTCTTTTAAGATTTTCTTGTGCGCGGAAAGCTCACAGGAACCTAGGCACGCGACTACACATCACAGAACAGATTCCATTCTAGCAATCAAGACAGCGTAAGACAAGGAGATGCACAAAAATAGGGCAATCAATTATCAGTTTGATTTTTAGAGCGAGATCGTCAGTGTCTCGCTCGTTGGCGGCCTGACGTTCTGCTCTTTCGCTATGTTCTGCTCGTTGGTAGACTTTCACAACTGTGTCGTTTTTCTTCTTTTTCGTTTTCTGCTCTACTCACGCACATTCTCTGTGTCTTACAGTATTACAGTCTACGTTATGATCCAGAAGAATAGTTTATATCTCCACTGTGTGAAGTTTACAAGATAGCTAAACAGAGAATTACAAGAGTAGTTAACGCTAATCAACTAATCAGTTACTCTCCGTCGTTGCTACCCGTTTTAGCTGGGTGTGAAGTCTAAGACTCCAAGCCTGTTGAGCTACCAGCTGGCAGCGCGAAAGATTACCCTTCGTTTCTTTCGTTTCCTTCGTTTCTTTCGTGTCTTTTCGTTTTGCGTCGCTTTGCGGTTTTTGCGATCCTGGAGGTATGTTTACGATTCGCGAATCGTTCGTCCTTCGTTTGTCCTGAAAGCACGCTAACTTTCACGAATCGTTCGACTTTCGAGTCAAGGCTCGTTGACTTTCGCGTTGCGGCAAAGTTGCAGAAGTTCACCATTTCTGACACTCCCTCTTCAACCTTGCAACTTTGCATGTTTAATCCAATTGCCTTTCTTTGCTTGGCAAAGAGTGGCTTGTCGAGCGGCTTCATCAGCAAATCTGCAATCATGTCTTCTAATTTTATGTACTGGACCTGGAGCTCTCCTTTCGAGATTAAATCTCGAATGTGATGGTACTTCAGAGGTATGTTTTTTGTCTTTCAATGGAAGACAGGATCCTGGGACAGATAAATGGCATTCTGAGAGTCCATCATCATCGTGCATGGCCCTTCTTGTGGTATCCCGATTGCTTCCAGCATCATCTGCAGCCACACTACCTCTTCGCCACCTTTGAAGCTGCGACGTATTCAGCTTCGCAAGAGAATTGAGCTACCAAGGTTTGCTTCTTGCATATCCGGCTGATTGCAGCTCCGCATGCTATGGTACATCCTCCAGTTATGGACTTGCTGTCATCTTTGCAGCTCGCCCAGCTTGCATCACTGTAGTGGTGCAGCTCGAATCCTTTTCTTTCGTTTTCAGCTCTGTAGGTTAATCCCATATTTTGGGTACCCTTCAGATACTGTAGGATTCGTTTTGCCATTTGCCAATGTGCCATGCCAGGATTGGAAGAGAATTGGCTTAAGGCGTAAACAGAGAAAGCTAGATCGGGTCTGGTACAAATTGTAAGGTACATCATACTACCGATCAAGTTTTGGTAGGGTATACATGCCATCTTCTATTCTTCCTCTTCCGTTTTTGGGCAATCCTGCTTCGTCAGCTTGGCTCCAGACATTAATAAAGCTTTCTTCTTTCTTCTCTCTTCTCTCTCTCTCTCTCTCTCTCTCTCTCTCTCTCTCTCTCTCTCTCTCTCTCTCTCTCGCTCCTTGCCTCGCCCCTTGCTCCCGCTCTCCCTCCTGCCTCGCTCTTTGCTCCCGTGGCCAAATCTGCCTCCCTTCCCTCTCATCGCGCGATCTCTCTCTCTCTCTCTCCTCCATCTGCTTACCGCCTCCTATGGCACCTAAGAAAAAGGAGGGTGTTCTTACACCCCCCTCCCTGTTGGACACCCCCCCATCACCGGTAGTGATGGAGGAGCCGTCTTCGGTGACAGAAACTATCAACATGGCTGCCATTGACTACACTCCTTCCAAACCTACCGAAAGTCTTTTTGCTTATGATCTTAGTTTTATCCGGCAAGAAATTCTTGGACTTAAGAAACAACTACACCTCTTTGAAGCTGAAAATAGCAAGTTAGCTAAGGATCTTTTTGGTGTCACGGAACGTGTGGAGCAGCTTGAGCAAGAAAATATATATCTTAAGCAACGAATTGCAGAAAAAAGTGCCTTGGAGGAGACTTCCAACAAGATCAATAGCTTGGAGAAACAAGTCGAGGAGACGAAAACGTGGGCAGCACTCTTCAAACCGGATGATATGGGCAACAAACTCTCATCACTCGCAAAACAGGTTGAAGAAACGACATCGATCCTTAAGCAAGGTAATCACTCTCAGATTTCATCTTTTCCGAAGGAAAACGATTTGGAGACAGTTTTGGGTGAACAAGCCAGAAGGGCCAAAAAAGCCTTTAACATTAGAGTAAGAGGCATTGCCAATGGTGGAAAACCGTTGGAAGAAGCTACGGATTTGCTCATTTCCAAGTTATCTCATGTGGCTGACGGTTTTGATACTGCTTGGCGCAGTAAATTTGATGACAATGTTTTGTTTATCAAGTTCCGCTCGCTTTCACAACGCAATGCTGCCCTTCGGCTTAGGGCAAAGCTTAAAGGTACTTTCATTTATATGGATGATGACTTAACAAATACTCAATGGTTGGCAAGAAAAAAGATTATCCTTGAAGCGAAAGAGAAAGGGCAAAGGGTTGTTTTTATTGACGGGAAACCGAGATTTTTCGACCTTCCACAATAGGAACTAGGGGCCCCCGGATATAGAAGCTACCCGAGATCCCCTACCAATTTGAGACTTGGCTTCTGGAATTGTAATGGTTTTTTATCTTCGTCATCAGCCGGAGACTTTGCTGATTTTATTAGAAAATGCGACATTTTGTTGTTGGCTGAAACTCATGAGTCCTTATATCATCCTCTTCCAAATATACAGGAGTACTCTTGGCATTCTGCTTTTCGTCCATTTGTTAGGGGAAAAACTTGTCGAGGATCTGGAGGAGTAGCTTGTTTATACAGAGACACCACAGTTCAGATGGTTAAACAAGATCCATACGCTCGCTATATTTGGTTACACATTATTGGCTCACTATTGGGATTACCTCAGGACATCTATATAGCTGTATGCTATTTTGCTCCACAGACCTCAGTGTTTGCTGAGTTTGGCGGGGACCCTTTTCAGGCTCTCTCAGATGATATTGCTATCTTTTCTCAACAGGGTTCCATTTTACTAGCAGGTGATTTCAATGCCCGCACAAGCTCTAGACAAACCGAATTTCATGCAGCTACGGATCTTCTCAGGCTTTACCCTTTGGATATGGGGCTAGACCGGGTATCACAGGATGCAGACACTCCAGCTACATCTTTCGGGGAGCAGTTGATCACTCTAGCAGAGACACACGCTCTTGCCATTTTGAATGGCCTCACACAGTGGCCTTCCTCATCAGCATATACATGCTATCCTCATGGTGGAGGACATAGTGTGGTCGACTACTTCATTGGATCACCTGCTTTGATCTCTCACATTTCTGATTTCTCCATCACACCCCCTACCATTTCCGATCACTCACTCTTACACATCTCACTTGGTCACATAACCTCTTCTTTGCAAATTTCTTGCTCTCTTCCCACTCATAAACGTATTCCTTTCACCCAATCTGGATTCACTAATTACACCACAATCTTATCCCAACTACTCGCTAACTTCCCGTTCATGGCACCAATTGACCAGCAAGCCACTTTTCTCTCTACATCCCTCTTAGCTGCTGCTTCCTCATCCTTCCCCACCAAAACGACATCATCTCACAGAAGTGTTCACAACAGATGGTATGATGCAGAATGCCGCTCTCTTCACAATCATGTGACATATGCCAGGTCACACTCCCCTGCCACACTCAAACAATGCCAGAAAGAATATCATAGAACCACCAGAACAAAGAAGATCAAGTACCTACAATCACTCTGCCAAAAAATGATCAACTCTTTAGATTCACCCTCCTCCTCTTTTTTCTGGAAACATTTCACCAGACACTCTTCAACATTGGCCCCCATAGCCATCGAATCCTGGATCGAGTATGCCACGGAGTTATATACCACGGACTCTCCTCCTACCTCACTCTCACCGAGACCTGACCACTGCTCACTTTTCACCCCTGACATGGTTGAAAACGCCATTAAACATGCCAAACTAAATAAAGCCACTGACTATGACTCCTTAAGTGTAGACTTCCTAAAGCCCGTAGCACATCTCATCTCCCCTTACATTGCTCATGTTTTTAACACAGCTGTTACTTCTGGTTTTCCTACGGCTTGGTGTACTAATATCCTTCACCCCATCCTCAAGGCAGGTGATCCCATGAATGTAGGAAACTACCGCACCATTATGATTGGCCACACTCTAGCTAAGATATATGGCTCTATACTACAGACAGTCACTGGATCTTTTGCTGAAACTGAGGGTTTACACGCTATGGGTCAAGCTGGTTTCAGACCGGGATATTCTACTTCAGACCAGATCTTCATTTTGAGATGCATTATTGAGGAGGCTCGACATCGGAAACAGAGAATTTATTGTTGCTTTGTGGATTTTCGCAAAGCTTTTGACTCTGTTCCACGACATCTTCTTTTCCAGAGACTGTCTTCACTTGGCTTTTCAGAGGATACTATTGCTGCGATCATTACTTTATATGAGCGAGTCTTGGCACGTTTCAGAGATGGTAGTGGCTGGTCCTCACAGATACATTCTACCATTGGGGTGAAGCAGGGTTGCCCCTTATCACCCACTCTTTTTGCACTATATATAGATGACCTCGAGCGGATTATTCGCGAGGAAGGTGGAGAGGGCTGTCCCCTAGCAGACATTATTATCCCCATTCTCTTGTACGCTGATGATGTGGTTCTCCTCTCATCCTCTGCAGCTGGTTTACAGAGTCACCTTTCTGCTTTACATCACTTTTGCCAGCGTTGGGGATTGACGGTTAACCTTAAGAAGACTAAGATTATGGTGTTTAACACCAACAGACAGCATATGAGAGATGTGATTTTCTATTATGACGGGCTACCGATTGAGATCGTGACCTCCTACACCTATTTGGGAGTTCTTTTCTCTGGTCCGCTACTCACTTTTCGACCAGCAGCCACCGCCAGGCTCCGCAAGGGACATACCGCTCTTGTGCATATGGAGAGATTTTGCTCTACTTATTATGTGCAGGATCCTGCTACCAGATGCCTACTATTTTCTGCTATTGTCTCCCCAGTTGTGCTATATTCGGCTGAGACTTGGTGCCCCGATTTATCACGCGATACATGGAGAGATCTTACTCGTATCCAGATTCTCATGCTCAGTAGGATAATTCGGGCTAAGCCCTCAGTACCACATGATATCATACTAGCCGAGTTTGCTTCTCCTCCATTAGTTGTTGGTGCTATGTTTCAGATCATCACCTTTCTTCACAGGGTATCAGATCTAGATACCTCCAGATACATTGTTGCTGCTCTCACTTCATCTTGTACCCTTGCAAATCAGGGAGCCAAGCACTCTTGGTATCGCAGTGTCTCAGCCCTTCTTCAGACTTGGGGTTTATCCGCACTTGATCTTCCGAATGGAACCCATGCTTATATCAGACAGCAGATTTACCGGAGCTACATACGCACTATATGGTCACATCCTGATCCAGATAGGGTCAAGCTACATTATTATGGCACACATCTTTTACGGCTGGACGTTTCGGGCTTGCCTATTCTTCCAGTTTATCTTACACAGACGCTATCTTTTGGTCTGAGATATCGTATAGGACAGCTTCGAGTCTCTTCTCATCAGCTTGCTATCGAGACAGGTAGATACACAGACACTCCCAGATTGCAGCGGATATGTCAGCTTTGTTCTCTTCAGGAGGTGGAAGATGAGTTTCATTTCATCTTTCGCTGCCCAGTATACTATGAGATTAGAGGACGATACCATTGTTTATACCGAGATATTCCCCTCACGTTGAGCTCCTTCCTCGAGTATCCAGATGCTAGATGTGTGGGTCTTCTTTTGAGAGAGATGTATATTTTACGAGCTTCACTTCTACCTACGCTCTCAGATATGGATTCTAGTCAGGCTCACATTACTCAGTTCTTCCAGAAGCGAGACAGAGTGGATATTTCGGTTGCGGATTTTGACGTCCCCGTCCGAAGATCGAAGACACAGAGAGTTTCGGCTCGATCCAGTGCTACTAGATCTTCATACGCCTCCCACCAGCCTACATCACGACCCACTACTACCATCACTCATTACTTTCAGCTTGCTCGTAGCTAGTTTCCTCCGCGGAGCAGGTGGTTAAGCTCTTGCTTTGTACCCTCACCAGCTGGTGGTCAAGCTTGGATACTTTTTCTCTTAGAGACAGAGAGATCGATATTTTAGTTTTAGTTTTACTGTCTTCTCATTGGTAAATAAGTCCTTATGCGGACAATGCTTCTCACATTTTGTACTCTCTTTTGTCTTATGTGCTCCTGGGCACCAAAAGACGTTAATAATAATAATTCTAATTCTAATTCTAATTCTCTCTGCACATCGGAGGGCGACGAGAGCATTGACAGATCAAGGTTCTGGTGGGGTGGCCTGCTTAGTCCGCGACTTCATTCAGCCTTGGGTCGAGTTGGTACATATTGATGAGCGAGCTCGCTATATTTGGATTCGGGTGGACCGGACTTTGATGAGCCTGGATCGAGACTTCTTTATGGCCATTTGTTATTTTCCACCGGATACATCAGTTTTCATATCAGATGAGGAGTCACCTTTCATGGACATCTCTTCAGACATTATCATATACGAAGGATGATCCACAGCGGATACATGCTTTAGACTGGGATGATCTTGGCCTTCGGCGACGATCAGCAGATGCGGAGGGTCCAGCTACTGCATATGGAGGGCAGATGCTTCGGGTGAGGCTCATGCATTGACCATTTATAATGGCTTACTGCAGTGGCCTGATTCAGGTGACTATACTTGT
Organism: Diphasiastrum complanatum; assembly: GCA_029204225.1. Classification (NCBI taxonomy): domain Eukaryota; kingdom Viridiplantae; phylum Streptophyta; class Lycopodiopsida; order Lycopodiales; family Lycopodiaceae; genus Diphasiastrum; species Diphasiastrum complanatum. The sequence goes on from CM055114.1 coordinate 31,885,714, forward strand.
TTTCCTCACAACGTAGGACGCAGTGTTGTTGACTATTTCATGGGATTGTCGTCTCTCCTTCCCTCCATTTGACCCTTCTTGGTTCACCGCACCACCCTATCTGACCATTCATACCTCTCTCTCTCTATTGGCCTTCTTCGCACCCCATACATTCGTATGTTAACCCCTATTGGGAAGCCGTATATCGCTATAACCCTCAGGGAAGTCTTATCTGACCTCCTGACTCATTTCCCTTATTTAGCAGACCAGTCTCTTTTTCTTGTCCACACCATACATACCGCTGCATCCCTTGCTTTCCCATCTCCACGGCCCAAGCACTTACGACATTGTCGGCCCTATAACCCCTGGTATGACCACGAATGTAACCAACTTCAACTGAACTTGGTTTATGCACACTGCCACCTTCCCCATCTGGTAAAGGACTTATCCCGTGTATACCGTAGAACCACCCGAAAAAAGAAAATTACATACGAAATTTGCCAAGGAAAGAAGATGATGGACCTTCTCTTTAGCTAAGGCCAGGAGAGAACGTGTATACTGCTGCTTTGTGGATTTCTGCAAAGCCTTTGACTCTGTGCCTAGACAATTATTGATACAGAGGCTTCGGGATCGTGGCTTTTAGGAGGATATCATATAGGCAGTTGTGGCATTGTACAGACGAGTTATTGGCCAAATTCGAGTATTAGGAGTTGTATCGCCAGAGATAGAGAGTACTATTGGGGTTAAGCAAGGATGTCCACTTTCACCTACACTCTTTGGTTTATATATAGATGAGCTTGAGCACGTTATACAGAGAGATGGAGGAGAGGGATGTACATTGGGTGACCTCGTTATTGCTATGCTATTATATGCTGATGATGTGGTTTTGCTTTTCGAGGACGAGGGAAGGCCTGCAGCGGCATATGGATGCGCTTCACTCTTTTTGTATACAGTGGGGACTGTTAGTGAATGTGGCCAAGACCAAAGTTATGGTGTTTAACACCTCCAGATCTTTCATGATGCGGCAGGAGCTTCTATGGGATGGACATCCACTTGAGGTAGTTGACTCCTACACATACCTGGGCGTGGTATTTTCTGGTCCCACTTTCAGCATCCGATAGCCGGCAGTTTCCCGGTTACGGAAGGGCTATGCATCATTGGTAGATTTGGAGAGACTATGTTTCAGCTCACACATTAGGGATGCGACTAGTAAGTGCTGACTCTTTGACACTATGGTAGTCCCCTCAGCCCTGCGCATCAGAAACATAGAGTATTGGCCTGACGGCCACCGAGTGGGAACGCATCTCACAACTTCATATTCATATGCTATCTCAAATGATACGGACTAAGCCCTCTGTACACATCATATTATACTGGCGGAGTTTGTCGTCCCCCCTATTCAGCTAGAGGCATTGTTCCGTATTGTCACATTCATACAGCGACTGGAGGATCTTCAGGGTGGAGGCACACTATAAAGTCCTACACACAGGATATTATCTAAACATGCCAATACAAGCAACCAACAAGGGAACAAATGGTGGACAAACCAACCCAACCAAACCTAGATCAAACGGATCTAGCCCCCAAGCTTTGGATCAATCTCAATGAGGAATGAGGAATCACTCTAGCAGCATGTAGCTACCAATCACACAATCAAGCATGCACTAGTGAGAGCCCAATAGGTATACTTATACCCTCCGAGGCCCATGCACCACTAGTAGTGCACTGTGACACCTCACTGGACACCTCTGCAGCCTATCTGGGCCACGTCATCCAGTTCCCCAATGACTCACTGATTGACCCATATAAATCCACCATCATGAGTTTAGGCCTACAACCATTAATTATGACCTTATACACATAAGGGCCCCAATTCCCTTATAGTCATAACTAACTTACGGGTTGTTGGTCTACCGATCTCTAGCGTGGACACGCTACCCGAGACCAATCATGGGCATGACATTCTTCCCCCCTTATTCAAGTTCTGTCCTCATAACTTAAAACTGGTGAAGTTCCTCCTTAAGCTTCCTTCCTGTTCCCAGAAATCATCATCGTCTGTGCGTCCCTTCCATCGAACCAGATGCTCAATACCTATACGATTCCTCAATCGTTTAGTTCTTGTATCCAAGATCTTTTCGGGTTCAAGTCGAGACACACCCGATGATTCATCCAACAGATCCAATTGGTCTCCAGAACCAAGATGCTCACCTTCACGTAGACTCTTCTTGAGTCGGCTTACGTGAAAAACCGGGTGCACTTGAGTTCCTTCCGGGAGGTCCAACTGGTAAGCTAAGGATCCGATTTTTTTCAAGATCTGGTACGGTCCTCTATATCTAGGGGACAATTTATAATGCTTGCCGGTACGCATTACACTAGAATCCTTCGGGATTCTCAAATATACCCAATCCCCCACTTGAAAGTCTCGCGGTGATCTTTTCAGATTTGCATAATGTCAGTCCCTATCCTGGGCACACTGGACATTTTCACGTGCAATCCGTAGCATTTCCTGCATATCATGTAGGAAATCCGCTACCTTCTGAAACTTGATCATCTGAGTCTGCAATGGGTGACCTAGGCTCAAAACTAACCGGTAGCCAAATGCTTACTACTGTTATAGGCAAACTCGATCAATGGAAGATACTTCTCCCAATCAAATATGCTCGTAGCATTTGTTCCATCGTCTGATTTGTTCTTTCCGTCTGTCCATCCGTCTCAAGATGATCAGAAGAACCCAAGCTCAGAATCGTCTCTAGTTTAGCAAACACGACCGACCAAAAGTGACCGGTGAACTTCGGCTCACGATCGCTCACAATATGACTCGGTAATCCGTAAAGTCTAAACAGACGCTCTACAAATGTCTGAGCTAAATCAGAAGCCTTCGCGGTGGTCTTTACCGAAATAAACGTAGCCAATTTGGTAAGACGGTCGACCACAACCCAAATTGCATCATGCCGTTTATTTGTCCGCGGTAACCCAACCACGAAATCCATGGAAATACTATCCCATCTCTTATCAGGGATATCCAATGGATGCAACAATCCACCAGCCTTATGGCGTTCAGCCTTATTCAACTGGCATTGGTCATACTTGACCACATAAGATTCTACAAAGGGCTTGAGTTTTGGCCAATAAAAGTCCCTTCGTACCAAATCTAATGTACGATGTATGCCGGGATGTCCTACGCATGGTGAGTCATGACATTTATAAAGAATCTTATTTTTAACAACATCCACATCTAGCACACAAACCTTCTCTTTCTTGAACAAAAGTCCATAACGGATAGAGAAGTCATCAACACCCTTTTTATCAATAACCCCGTACTGATCACCATGAACATCAGTCAAGCTTACTGAAACTGTTAGAACCCTATTCCATATTGGTCCAAAATGTGGGTCTTTCTCATAAAGACTTCTCAGGGAGAGATAAAAGTCTGTACCGATCTCAGTGAAGGAAAGCTTCACCAATTCGACTAAGTGCATCAACCACCTGATTAGAGGTGCCTTTGATATACCGCACTTCAAAGTCAAATTCTTGCATGAGTTCTACCCACCTGGCCTTACGACCTCTCAAATCATTCTGATTACAAAAATACTTTAAAGGTTGGTGATCCGTGTTTACCACAAACTTTTCACCATACAGGTAATGTCTCCATGATTTAAAAGCATGGATCACCGCAAAAAGCTCTTGTTCCTGCGCAGTATATCTGACTTGGGCATCGGTTAGTTTTTTACTTTGAAAGGCAACGGGCTAGCCCTCCTGTAAGAGAATAGCTCCAATAGCTGTATCACTTTAATGACGAACGGCAAATCTGGATCCGCTATCCTCAAGACAGTAGCTAAGACAATTAGAAGTTTGAGTTTCCAAAAACTCTCATCTAACTTCTCATTCCACCTTATAGGAAGACTTGGCCTACCTTTGCGACTTTTCACTCCTTTCAACATATTGTTGAGAGACGTAGCAATCTTTGAATATTACTCTGCAAATCTACGAAAAAACACAGTGAAACCTAAGAATGACTTCAGTTCATGCACCATTTGAGGGACTGGCCATTCCACTACCGTCTTCACCTTTTCCTCGTCAATCTTGATCCCAAAAGAGGTGATCTTATGACCAAGGTAAAGAAGTTCCTTTTTAAAGAATTCGCACTTTGATTCCTTTGCATAAAGCTTCTCTTGTCTTAAGATACGTAGCATGCTCTTTGAGTGTTTTACTGTAGATCAAAATATCATCCAGAAACACTACCACAAACTTTCCCAAATATGGACGAAATAAATCGTTCATGATTTGCTGGAAAGTTGTTGGAGCATTGGTTAAACCAAAGGGCAAAACTAGAAACTCGTAGTGGCCAAACCTGGTCCTAAAACCGGTCTTAGATACATCTTCCAGATGTATCCTGATCTGATGATATCCCGTACGTAGATCAATTTTCGTGAAGTATTTAGCTCCATTTAACCGATCTATGAGATCATCCATCCTATGGGTACTTACTTTTTACAGTAAGTTTGTTCAAACCTTTGTAATCTACACATAACCGGAAAAGCCCATCTTTCTTACTCTTAAGAAGGACAGGTGCTCCCCATGGAGACTTACTTGGTCTGATGTGCCCCATTTTAAGATATTCCTCGATTTGCCTAGCCACTTCCTCCTCTTGACTAAACCTATAAGGTTGTCTGAAGATAGGACGACTATCGGGCAACAAATCTATCTTATGGTCCACCGACCGAGCGGGTGGTAGTCCATAAGGTAGTTGTTTTGGAAAAACTTCCAAATTCTTGTTTTAAATCTTGCAATAATTGTTGCTCCTTATGCAATTTTCGGTGTTAAAACAGGAAAACACATTCACATCACCAACATCACATTGCATACGAGATTTTAAAACCAAATGAAAAAGTTCATAATCAGAATCTTGAAGTTTTTCTATTAACTCAGCCGAGGTAATCATTAGCAATGGCACTACATCAGTCTCTCCAGAAATAGAGACTATTTGATCAAACTTATTTTTTAATACCAAAGCATGGTTTTTGAAATCTATTTCTAGTGAATCAGATTTATCGAAAAACCATTCATAACCCAAGGTCACATCAGTTCTATCTAGATTCATGACGTGGAAGTCGAGCGGCTCAACATGATCCTGCATCCGAAGCTCTAAATTTGAAACTTTTACATCCCAAATTTCTGTGTCCGACCCCGAGGCAAGATGGACCACATATCGGTGATCACTAGCCATGCTGGGCACCCGGAGCTTCTGCACAAGTCGAGCATTCAAAAAATGTGAGTACTTCCAGAATAAAATAGTACATTTACATCTTTCCCTAATATATTGCCTCTCACACGAAACAATTGATTAGGCTTGAAAGAAAGTGTACTAAATTTACAAGTACAATCACAATTATTCAACAAATTGACTTCTAATTTACCTGCCGGTAAATCCACCGCCATGAAACTTGACGACTTAGTTTTCCATTCAGGGCACTGCTTAGCACAATGCCCGGGTTTATTGTAGAGAAAACACAAATTTTGCTTAAGTGCTGCTGACCGTGACTTGTCTTTTACCACTAGCTTTCTCTTGTTCTTTTTCGTCTTAGATTGTTGGTACGCCTTTGCTTCTAGCTCCTCAAAAAACTGCTTCTTCCGCTTATTTGTTGATTTTACCATTTTGGGCTTCAGGGCCGTTTAGCCGCGCGCGCTTTTTTGCGAGGCAACAATGGTGCTATCATAGGCCTTGGCCACACGGATAGCATCTTCCAATGAATGGAGGATATTCCGTTTACACTCGTTTTGATAATCGGCTGGCAGTCTTGAGATGAACTGCCACTGTGCCAACTTTCTATCAAATAGCGGCACCTTGGTCAAAGAATCCAAGAACTCCTGGACGTAAGCGTCCAATTCTCGGTTGCCCATCCTACAGTTAATAAAACGGATATATAACTCAGAATCGTCTATCAGACGAAAGCCTTACGGAATTCCGCTTGGAATCCAACCCAAGTCACCAATTTTGCGGGTAGTTCCCTCCACCACGAGGAGGCCTTGGGCTCAAGAAACAATAGAACTGAGGATATCCGCTTATCCTCGAGGACGTTGTGCAAGCTAAAAAAGCTCGACCAACGATTCACCCAATCCTCAACAACTTCCGGGCGCTTGAATTTTTTATCGCCGGCAAATACTTCTGGTTGGTAGCCCAAGTTGTGTGAATTAATAGCTTGTAATTGATTAAAAAGATTTTTCATTTGGTAATCCCGCTGCTTGTTGCTTTGATGTAGTTCCAGAACTGCTTTGCCCAAAGTTTGCAATAGCTTATCAAAATCGAGGGAATTTCCATGTCCCCCCCCCACTGGAACTTCATCCTATCCATTTGCCGTTGAAAACTGAAAAATTAAAAAATTTACGTTCAGTTGGTATAATTATTCGTTAATAAAGCAATGTCCAAAAAAAACACAGTTTTTGATAGACCCACGTGCTCAATGAATTTCAAATGGAATCAAAGCAATAACAATGCCGAAATAACCATGTCGATGCTTCAAAATCTAATTAACACTGTTACTTAATCCATTACGTTCCATCTTAAGGTTAACTGCATTTGCATTTACGTAGTCTAAAAATGACTAAAATGCCCATGGAAAACAAAAAAACAAAAAGCGAAAAAAAAAAAAAAAAAAAAAAAAAAAAAAAAAAAAAGAACCATTGATTAATCTCCCAGCCACCCCCGCTTTTCGCCTACCATACTCTAACTTGATTTTCTTTTTTTAAATCAAAAAGTTAACTCAAAATTAACCTACCCGCGCCCCCCCCCCCCCCTTCTAAAGTGGTCCATCAGGCCTCCTCTATTACTCGCAACCAGAGAGAGAGGCCCAAACCCGCGCTCGTGCGCGCGCGCACGCGAGAGAGAGAGAGAGAGAGAGAGAGAGAGAGAGAGAGAGAGAGAGAGAGAGAGAGAGAGATGGCGGCTGTGATGAGGGATGGAGGCGTGCCATCCCTCCACCACTTTCCCTCTGATTTCTAGCTGGTAACAATTGTTGACAGGGCACGCTGGAGGGCACAAATAGGCACGGTTTTGGGAGCCTACTTTGCTGCTTTTTTTTCAATTTTTTACAGCATTTTGAATGCAGGAGGCAATCAGGCTTTTACTTCTGCTGGTTTTTGCAGATTACAGAAGTATTTAGGGCGTTTTTGCAGTTACTTTGCATTCATACATGCATAAGCAACATTCATTTACAGTTTAGCATTTCTAAATCCTTTATGTATGAGAAACAGGGTAAATGCTGCCCAAATTTTCTCTGAAACTAATATTTGCAGACTGCCTTCCCTATTTCATAGAATAGGACTTGTTGTGAACCAAACCATTTCAAGAATGGCTTTACTGGCTCCTAAACCTGCAACACACAGTTAGTTTGCTGGAAAATGCAACATGAACCTGTAACTCCATAAAAAACCGCCATGCAAAACCTGTAAATAACCCACCAACACTCACAGCAAGTGGTTAGTCCATTTCTGCATCTATTCTTGCCTTTCTCACCGATTTTAAAGCAAAACCAGTTCCACAAAAAGCAATAGACAGCAACCAAAATCTCATAAACCACTATTGTAGAACAAGAAGCCATAAGGGGAAAAAATCCAGCATAGCCTCCCGTCGAAGACAGAGACAGGAGAGTATTGATTCTGATGGAGAGGCGGAGATTCCGGATGCTTCCATACATAGACGGCAGAGACAGTGTAGACGACCAGAGAGACAGCCAGCTCACAGGCCATAGCCTACAACTTCACGGCAGCAGAGGCAACACCGACCATCCACTCAAAGACAGAGATCCGCAGTTCGCTCAGTGACAATGTCACAGCATACTATACATCATTATTTTACAGGCGGAGAGACATCTATTGTACCATGATGATAGAGTCTGGTTGCGCCAGTCACTATTTCCTGTTTTTTGCAGTCTTGTTTCTTTTAGGTGGTAGAGCTTTCATGCTCCCACTGTGCATACTTGACATGTACCTATTTATTAGTCCTTTGTACCTTAGGGTATTTCATGGGCATTAATAAAGATCTTTCTTTCTTTCTTTCTCTCTCCCCTAAATCCCTAGTTAATTTGTATGTCAAGTTAATGTGTGGTGATTCAACTTTTCTCTTTAGATCTATGTTCCTTGTTTTGATTCTCAAATGATACTTCACTTACTTAATTCTAAAATAAAAGTACATGGATTGGTACTATACATTAGTGATAATCTATGACAATGTTTGAAATTTCTAATTATTGTTTAATGGAAACTGTAGTTTGGAGGGTGTTGTTTGAGAGTTGTATTGGCTTTTGCTGATTCTTTACTTATATCAGAATGCTTAATCATATTCACAACCACAATTTTGATTTACCTTTTCATAATGACACCCACTCATTTGTACTCTCATAGTCTTATGTATTACTTTCTGATTCCAAAAGTCATTCGTAATGATTTCTCTCTTTTCATCTGCCTTTCTAATGATGAAAATGTGCACACAAGTGAGTTTTCTGTTTAGACAAAAAATATCCTCGTGCACAACTTTAAACTAGTTTCAACGCATGAAGATTTTTGTGGCATTTACTCTGCTGTGCAAAAACAATCCCAGGCGTGTGGAACGCACGTTCCTGATCATCAGCAATCCAAGACCCGGATTGCATACTTTTTCTTTCTTTCTTTTTCCTTTTTTTTTTAATGAAACACTTATTGATTGGAAATTTTTTCGATGATTTAGTTAGCATATAAAGTTAACAATAAATAGATAGTTTATGCAATAGATAGATAGATCTTGTTTTTCATTAGACTGCTATATGACTCATCAATTTGTTGTCCTTTATCATTGTATGTGAGACTTCTATACTATGATCATAACTAACTAGGCCATGCTATGCCAAGTTCTTGCCTAAGACCATTCAGCTGTGCAGCACTATTGCGAGCTTGATGAAGCTCAGCCTTCAATGCCTCTACTGCACACAAATCAGCCCCCATGCCGTTTTCTTCTCAACCAACCCTCCGATCTGGGCATCCTTTTCAACCTGCACTCCAGGCAAAACTTCCAGATGCCAAATCTCTGTCTGCACGGCTGCTAATTCTTCTCACAAAGCTACGTGAGTGGTTGCAACTTGCAAGGCATTGGTTCTCGGTTAGAAGCCTCTGAATCTCTGCATGTTGCATAGCTAGCAGAACTGTCCAAATAGAGAGGGATAGGTCCTAAGCATGCTGCCTAAGGTCCAACAATTCCTTGTCCAAGCTTAGCATCATAAGGATTGAGGCAAGGGTGTAAAACCCCAGCACCTACTTGATGTCCCCTTCCTCCAGCATTTAGACCTATTCTGCCTCTTCCAGTCATTTGATCAAGGTCAATAATGGTTCAGCTACAATCCTGCTAGCCACCTATGTACTTATACAAATCCATCACCGATGTAACTAGATTTATACATCCATCACTGATCTTTTATGACTCCATCACTTATCACTTTCCAGGCACAAGGTTTGGAATGCTATGCATACATATACGAATCGGTATCTAAATTTATTTTTTTGACAGTTGTCAGTTTATTTAGTTAGCTAATTTTTTTGACAGTTCCCCTGGAGAAAATTTGCGTTCTGGGAAACCCTAACCTTAAATCCCGGAGGATCTCATTCTCATTCCAGATCATGGGCTGCCACTATGCACAAGACATATAGCTAGAAAAACATGGAAAGACTGCAAACTAAAAGAATGATAATGCTACAAAAGATACCAAATCAGCTACTAAACAAAACTTTACTTGCAATCATCCAAAAAAAGCCTTAAACCTGAGGAGAAAAATGCCAAGTGGACATAAACATTGGACATGAAAATAGTGAAGCTCAAATATGCATTACAACCTTTGCTCGCAGCCGAAATACATCTGCAACTTCAGGATTCATAATCATGTCCACATATCTGTTTTCAAAATAGTGTACATCGTTAAGCTTTGAAAACTTGTCAAAGTTCTTGCTAGTAATGTATCTGAGCCATCTATCCATATATTTAGCACTGAATTCAACATGAAAGTACTACTTGGGGAACAGAAACGTAGATTACCAAGAAGAAAATCATGAAAAGGTTGCAAAATAATATAAACTAGGAAACTGAAATCTTGACATCTTAAATGCTTGATGAACTTGCAAGAAATTAAGGCTGAAAACAACTGGGAAAATAATAGCAGCTATGCAGCAGATAGATTGTAGAGCCAAGTATCTCCTGTGCAGCTTAAAGAACCAATTGGTCACTTCAACAAAGCTTTAGATTTTATTTTCTTTCTACCTTTTCATACTAAAAAAGAGAATGGCTAACTAGCATCACATGGAGTCACAAGACAATAGGTTCTCCCATGAAGAGCCCAAGCAATACCAATCAATGACCTGAATAATCAATGTACAAGTGCCCTATATATACCCCACTAATGAACCCTAATGTAGAAATTCAAAAATGAAGGGAGGCAAAGAATATGGAGGGAAAATAGTGCGCCCTACTAAGGCCCCCCACATATGACTCAATAAATAAAGGCACTTGGCCAGTCAATGTTAGAAATAAGGACCAAGGCTAAGCATAAAAAAGGCTCTAGGGCCTATACATGAATAATATAAAATGCATAACTAGGAACGGAAGTACAAACAATGGTAAATGTAAAAAGGCCTGCAGCATTAATGTTGAGTAGCCTAGTAAGCATGTAGCTTGTAGTCCATAACTCTCCCCAACTACGAAGAACATTGCCCCCAATGTGGGCAAAGTAAGAAAAGAACCAGTGTGGTATAGCAGGCAGCCTCAAAATACTCCATCTGGTAACAGAACATCAAGGTGAGCAAGAGCATCCTGAGAGACAATGGTAGCAGTAGAATAGTAGCTCATGAGTATCCTAACATCCAATATGCGCATAAGCTCTGTGGCAAAGGTGGTGCATCCACAATAGGCTGGACCGGCTGAATGAGAAGAACTGCACAATGGGCCTTCAAGAGGCTCCAAATAAACTGCTACCCGAAAATGAGGTGATAATCCTGCCGAGAATCAAGACTGAAAAGTAGATGTCGAGTACCATCATGAAAAAATGTCAAGGTCTGTTGCTGTAAATCTAAAGTCACTACTCCCAGAGAGGTAAACCAATGAGCACCAAGGATGAGATCATAACGTGTAAGTGGAACGATGTGAAAATCTGCCTGTCCAAGGAAATCTCCAACATGGTATGCAAGTTGCTGAAACATCTACGTGCTAGGAAAAGAATGGTCGGATGGAAGCTCAAGAGGTGTGTTGGGGAGAACGACAATTGAGGGATCATCATCTAAAATATGAAGGCGTATGGTGGAATCAGGACTACGATCAGGTGTGTCAGCCTCATGGAAATAAATTGCAGTCACCGAGGAAGGCTGGCGACAATCACGTGCCATATGATCATGACTTATACAGTTGAAACATAAATGCTTCTCATGGATCTCAGACATCTCAGTAGGGGAGTAGCGATGGGCAAAAACAGGGAGAGGAGAAAAAAAAGGGTGTGGTTTGGGATAAAAAGCGGAAGGAGAAGAACTGACAGGGGTAGGACTAACAAAAGAGGTAGAAGAAAGAACAGGACGTGAGAAAGAAGATGACACGAGAAGTACTTATGCTGCAAAGTGGTGGTGAGAGAGATGGCATGAGAGAGAGTGTGGAAAAAAAGAAGAAATGTCATACCTGAGCGCTACTCATAAGCCAACAGCGTAGCGGGAAATGAGCTCCAAAGTAGATGGAAACAGGTAGGAGAGCTTTGTAAAGTGTGTCGTATAAGTAGCCAAATCAACAACGTGGGATTTGGCGCAAGCTTGAGGCTTCTATCCATCTTTTTCACTATGCTTATTAACTGTGTTTTGATTTAAAAATGGTTGCCAAAGAAAACTAGTTTTCTGGTGAAAGGAAAGTTCTTGACAAACCAATTTGTTCTCTACTTCCTAAGAAAAAAACAGTTTCTGAAACTCTAGTAGCATGCTACATTCATCTTTTTAAACACATTTACAGCATATTCCGAATTGAAAACAGAAAAACAATTGAGCTTTTGCAATCCTCCTGTTTTCTGGTTTAGCAGGTTGGTAATGCACGTTTTCTTTGTTAGAATATGTTAATGGATATGCTCTGTTAATACAAAACCTCTAGGTTACTTTGACCCAAAAGGTCGAGATATGTGTAACTATTGGTTATTTCTCTACGGGCCAAGTTAAGTTAGTATTGAGCCCCCATGTAGAAAGCCCTAACTTGGAAGTAGGGGCTTGCTGGTTTTATTAAGTAGCTTGTTGGTGAAGTTAGGTTAGACCTAATGAAGCTTGTACAAGAAGTTAGGTTATTTAGACATTGCTCTAATGTTGGGTCTGCTATAAATTTATGTCACTTCTTCATTATTCATGTATGCAAGCATAAAGCCATTCTTCCTAGAGTGCCACGAGTCTTTGAGGGCGACCAGCCATCTCCTCCTTCATGTGTGTTTGAGATTCATTATGTTGGATGCTTCGCTGTTGGTTTATGATTTCCTACATGGTATCAGTGCCTTTGTGGAATCTGGATGCTTGCTGCCCAGCGCCCATCTATATGCCATCTCTCTCCCCTTTTGGCGTGAAAAATCAACTCTAATCTGATTTTTACAAGTGGAGATCCGATCGTCATCAACATAAGCATGTTTTATGTCTTGCAGGAGGGCGCTACACTTTTTTTATTCGCTTTGCAGTAGGGCGCCTACATCATTTGCTGATTTGCAATTGAGCACCTACATCACTTTGTGGTTTGCAATTGGGCGCCTATTTTTTGCTGGTCCTACAGTTGGGCGCCAACTTTCTGTGGTGGTGATCAGCCTTCATCTACAGATCTTTGAGCAGATCTCAAGCAACTTTTGAAAATCTATTTCTGCTCATAATCAGCCTTCTGTTTGCTGTTTTCCGAAGTAGATTGTGTTGTTGAAAAGTTCACATCAAAATTTTCTAGATCTACTACAAGCTGATTTTTGTTCTCTTCTAATGGCAAGTGAAGCTCTTGGAGCTTTGTTCAATGAACATAGGTTGGATGAATCCAACTACTCCTTGTGGAGTTTTGTGATCAAAAACCTACTCATAGCGAAAGGCTTGTGGGAGGTTGCCATTGGTGAAGATGAGAGGCCTAATTCTATTGCTCCTGCTACACTTACTAGGCCAAGCTCATCTACGATTTCCTCTTTGACGGCACCTTTGGAGGAACAAAGGAAATGGGATAGGAGGGATGCTCAAGCCCATTCCGTGATTGCATTATTTGTCAAGAGATCTATTTTGCCTCATATTAGATCTTGCAAGACTTCGAAGAGGGCTTGGGATACTCTTCTCAAGATGTTTCAAATCAAAAATGAAGCAAGGGTTCGTTTTCTAAGGAAACAGCTTTCCAATTTGAAGATGCACGAAGGTGAGCCTTTGTCCGATCACTTGACGAAGATCAAGGATCTTAGAGAGGAGCTATTGAATATTGATGAGGTCATTGAAGATGCTCATTTTATTTCTATCACCTTGAATTCACTTCTGCATTCGAATCTCACTTTTGTTCCTTGAGAATCTACTTGAGGCGAACTCAAGTCTTTTTTGATGAGCTTCTGGGCCTACCCCTACCAGAAGAGCAAATGCGTAACATCTTCTCAAAAGGCAAAGGAAAGAGTAAGTGAAAAGGTAAACCCTCTTCTACATTTTCCAAGGTTGAGCACAAGTCACAAGATAGCAATGTTGCTAATGACTCAAAGAAGAAAGTGAAATGCCATTATTGTCGCATGTATGGCCATTTCATCAAGGATTGCAGGAAAAGAATTGTGAAAGGAGAAGAGCAAGGAAACAAATGCTGCCTTCGTTACTTTGGAGCAGCAATTCGAGCACCAAGTCAATCTTGTCGACCAAGATTATGCTTTTGTAACTAGAATGACGGTCTCATCTTTTGACCACAAAAATTCAGATTTCAGCCATACGCAATTTTCAGCCAACTTGTGTAAAAAGTCAGATTTGCAGAAATCAGATTTTCAGCCCATGGAGTGGTACATCGATAGTGGTGCTACTAGGCACATGACCTATCAACAACATGCTTTCACAAACTTGAAGAAGATCGAAGATGGAAGCAAAGTCCAACGTGCAGACAATTCTTCTCATCCCATCAAACGTATTGGTGCTATATCTCTTGTTTTGCCTAATGATGAGCAAAAGTATGTCAAAGATGTACTTTATGTTCCAAGAATAAAAAAGAACCTGATTTCGGTTCCCACAATGGTTAAGCAGGGCTTGATTGTCGAATTTAGGGAATATAAGTGTCTTGTGAAAGACCCTTCAAATGATATTGTTGCTTCCGGGACAGTAAGAGATGCATTGTTTAAGTTGGATACCTATGAGAGAATATCTCCCTCCTCATGCCTTGTGGCTACTTCAAATTCTTCGAAGTTTGCAGAGCTATGGCATGCAAGGTATGGTCATCTCAATTTTGGAAGCTTAAAGTTGCTAAAAAAAGTTCAACATGGTTGATGTTATTCCAAATCTTGAGCAGCCGCAAGGGCATGTATGCGAAGATGCATACTTGAAAAGTTTCAAAAGGAAACCTTTCCCACTTGACGGTTCAATAAGGGCTGATAAAAATTTTCACTTGGAGCATAGTGATGTGGTAGATCCAACGAGGACCAACTCTCTTGGTGGATGTAAGTATTTCGTCACCTTTATTGATAAGGGTGTTAGAATATGTTAATGGATAGGCTATGTTAATAAAAAACCTCTAGGTTACTTTGATCCAAAAGGTCGAGATATGTGTAACCATTGGTTATTTCTCTATTGGCCAAGTTAAGTTAGTATTGAGCCCCCATGTAGAAACTCTTGGGTCCAAATGGCCTTGTTAATAAAAGACCCTAACTTAGAAGTAGGGGCTTGCTGGTTTTATTCAGTAGCTTGTTGGTGAAGTTAGGTTAGACCTAATGAAGCTTGTAGAAGAAGTTAGGTTATTTAGACACTGCCCTAATGTTGGGTTTGCTATAAATGTATGTCACTTCTTCATTATTCATGTATGCAAGCATAGAGCCATTCTTCCTGGAGTACCACGAGTCTCTAAGGAGGGCGACCAGCCATCTCCTCCTTCACATGTGTTTGAGATTCGTTATGTTGGATGCTTTGTTGTTTGGTTTATCATTTCCTACATTCTTTGCATTCGAACACCTGTAAAACAAATCTGTCGCATTCAAGATCTGTTTGTGAATTTGATCCTACCAAAAGTTCTTCAACCTGCGTTCAAAACTAGTTGACTATTGACAACAACTAAAAACAGGATTGTGAAAAACAAAACTAAGGAAAGCAAATAAATTCCTCCTCCAAGCATGGATTGCACGTCCCCTAACCTGCAAATTCAGAAAGCTCTCTCTCTCTCTCTCAGTATCAGACGTTTTTTTCAAGATTGATATTTTACTCTTCCTTTTCCTTTCCTTAGCAGAGCAGGCGGTTAAGCTCTTGCACTTGTACCCTCTTCAAAGCTGGAGGTTAAGCTCATGTATATTTGCTCTTATATGCCTTTTATGACTCTATGTTGGATGTGTCTTTAACTAGCTAGAGAGAGTTCTATATTGTCTTTTCCACTTAGACTAGTGATTTTTATGTTGTCCGACATGGACCGTGATCCTACGAGATATGTACTTATTTATTCTGTCTTATGTGCCCTTGGGCACCCAACAGACATCAATACAATTTCTTTCTTTCTTTTCTTTCTTTCTCTCTCTCGGGTCACTGCTGATCCACGGTTGTATTGAGCAACAAGGGAGCACAAGAGTTTAACGACATTTTTCCTAAAAAATTCCCTTACGGTTTACCACTCACACGGTCCATGGACCATAAAATTGAGTTGATGCCTGGTAGCCACCCCATTTTCAGACAACCTTATAGGTTTAGTCAAAAGGAAGAGGGGGAAGTAACCAGGCAAATTGAGGAATACCTTAGGATGGGACATATCATACCAAGTATGTCACCATGGGGAGCGTCCGTTCTTCTTAAAAATAAGAAAGATGGTGGTTTCCGGTTATGTGTGGATTGCAAGGGTTTGAACAAACTTACAGTAAAAAATAAATACCCGTTACCTAGGATGGATGATCTCATAGATCGATTGAATGGAGTGAAATACTTCACGGGAATCGATCTTTGTACGGGATATCATCATATTCGGATACATCCTGATGATGTATCTAAGACCGGTTTTAGGACGAGATTTGGCCATTATGAGTTCCTACTCCTACCTTTTGGGTTCACTACTGCTCCAACAACTTTCCAACAAATGATCAATGACTTGTTTTTTTTGTCCATTTTTGGGAAAGTTTGTGGTGGTGTTCCTAGATGATATATTGATCTATAGTAGAACACTAAAGAGCCCTAAAGCATCTCCGTACTGTCTTACATATATTAAGGCAGGAGAAGCTCTACGCTAAAGAATCAAAGATGCAACTTCTTTACCTTGGTCATAAGTGTTGAACTTATAAACCTAGTCAAATGAATAGTACATGCCACATGGTCAATAATTGGGTCCAAATTTTTAAGGCTCAAATACTTAGGCAAATTTATTTTGGATCTAAGTCCCAAACTCGTGGTGAAGGCCTTCTTGCATGATGATGCCTATGACTCCACTTGAGTTTGGTAGACCCCCATGCACATGTGCATGGGGGAGTACTAGTTAGATTTCCACCTATTAACATTAGATGTGGCATGCATGTGACATGCAAGTGGCATGCAAATGCATGCATAGGAATTAGACACTTGGCATTTGCATGCCAACCATTGTACATTCACAAAGTCTATTTAATAAAGGAAATCACTTTACTACCACGAGATGGTGAGAGAGGGATTTGAAACTTTCTTCCATCTTCATTGTGTTTTGTGTCTTCTTGCTCCATTCTTCATTTTCCTTGTGTAGGAACTCGCTGCAGGGACATATCTGAATTCTGGTGGATCTCCATCATTACTTATCCAATTCTGGTGAAATCAAGTGCAAATTGCTTGTAGGAGGAGGGCGCTACCAGCCATACTACTTCTACTATCATTGGTTGCATGTTTGGAGCCAAAATAGCCCACTAATCATTGCTGATTGGGCGCTGCCTCAGATCTGTAAGTTCCATCTTTCTCCTTGAATACTTCTTAGAAATTGATGAAATCAAAAGCATCTGTTTTCTATTAGAAGGGTGCCATCACTAACTATGATTAGAGGCCAATTAGAGGATGATTAGGATCTGATTTTCTAGATCTGTTCCTGCTAATTGGAGTGACCAGCAAGTAGAATTCATTTCCATTTTGATTCATTGATTTATCATTGAGTAGAGTTCACATAGACTTGAACTAGGATCAAAATTTGGGATCCATTACTTGTTGTTTCTCCATTTCTACTTGCATGACAATTGCATTTCA
The DNA here is from genome assembly GCA_029204225.1 of Diphasiastrum complanatum. Lineage (NCBI taxonomy): Eukaryota > Viridiplantae > Streptophyta > Lycopodiopsida > Lycopodiales > Lycopodiaceae > Diphasiastrum > Diphasiastrum complanatum. The sequence goes on from CM055114.1 coordinate 31,903,087, forward strand.
AGATTTCATATTGCATGTTTCATTCCTAGTTATGTTAGGCTCAAGTAGTCCTTGAAATCAACATTACTAGGGTCCTGGACTCATTATCTTAAGCTACTCTTAACATCATCAATCCACAACAGTGGTATCAGAGCATCAAGGTTGAAGCATGAAATCTAAACTTCATTTTTCTTATGCATGCATGCTGGATCTATTTGGATCTCATGATCCATATAGAATTCGTTTAAAATCTAAGTCCAACTATGATGCATGGAGAGGACAGCTTGTATACATTCTCAAGAGTGAACCGAACTTATGGGAGATAGTCACAGGACAATTTCGGAAGCCGAGCTTATCAGATTCAGCGTACGATATATGGTGCCAAACTAATGATATAGCTATAGGCCATATATGTTTGTGATTGTCAGATGATTTAATTTTGAATTACGGTGAGGAATCATGTGCAGAATCATTATGGAAAAAGCTAGAGCAGCAATATTCGGTGGAGCAAAGAAATAATCATTGTTTTGCAGATCATTTGTCATGCAGGACAGAAGCTAAAATCATGCAGATGGATTCCAAGAGTGAATCTAACGTGGTTCGTATGTAGGATGTATGCATGCATAATGCCAATTTACAGGATGAATCTGAATTGGAAAGATTGAGTAGTCCTCAGTCACCAACGTCTGACATGCAAGTTTCCATTCAGGGGGAATCCACTTCTAGTTCCTTGCAGCATGATCAACATGAAGGGCAGCTTCAACTTTGCATGCAGGTCCCAGGATGTATGCATGCAGTCGGATTTTCAACAGGGGGAATCCAATATACCTTTGCTGCAGGAGATGTAAAATCCTGCTGATCCTCAAGATGAGGATATGTTCTCTTCCATTTAGGAAGAATCTTTGTCTTACTTGCAAGGTGAACCCAAAGGATGCCTGCAAGATCTCATAACTCCTCATACAGAGGAGAGAAAATTTATCAACTTAGAAACAGGTTCTTTGTTTGTAGAGCTTGTTATTGACAATTTGCAGCATGAAGCTCCTATGATTCTAGTGCACACTACCGAGCAACTGCATGTACCTGCTGCTGAAGTGCCGGACATTTCTAATGATGAGGAAGATGCCTCCTTTACTCTTGTTGGGTGTTGTCCCGACACTACTTTCGATTTGTTATATCTTCAGATGATGCATGCAGAGCCATATGACTTGTGGCAAGAAGCAGATCAAGGACGGTCTTTGCCAGCCACACTATTACCTGGTTGTATGTTCCAGGATGTCAATTTGTTGCAGCCTGAAGCTGAAGGGGGAACAGACCTCCAAAGACTTCGTTATTTGGCAAGTCTACATCAATACAATTCAAAGGCGTTTCATGGTGTCTCAAATGAGCCAGCAAGAACAATGCATGGCTTACAGCCATTTCCCAGAATAGGTTGTGGCTAACTATCTTCCATGCCTCATGCATGTAGTCCAAGCCTAGAGAGGGAATTGTTGTACTTCTAGCCTCGGCACATGCATACATGTAAATAAACTTTGTAAAGGGCATTAGGAGTTATTCATTTAACAGGTTTAAGGGGAGTTGTTGAACTTATGAATAGTACATGCCACATGGTCAATAATTGGGTCCAGATTTTGAAGGCCCAAATACTTAGGCAATTTTTTTTTGGATCTAAGTCCCAAATTCATGGTGAAGGCCTTCCTGCATGATGATGCCTATGACTCCATTTGAGTTTGGTAGACCCCCATGCACATGTGCATGGGGGAGTACTAGTTAGATTTCCACCTATTAACATTAGATGTGGCATGCATGTGACATGCAAGTGGCATGCAAATGCATGCATAGGAATTAGACACTTGGCATTTGCATGCCAACCATTGTACATTCACAAATTCTATTTAATAGAGGAAATCACTCTACTACCACGAGATGGTGAGAGAGGGATTGAAACTTTTCTTCCGTCTTCATTGTGTTTTGCTCCATTCATTTTCCTTGTGTAGGAACTCGCTGCAAAGACATATCTGAATTCCGGTGGATCTCCATCATTACTTATCCAATTCTGGTGGAATCAACTGCAAATTGCTTGTCAGAGGAGGGCGCTACCAACCATACTACTACTACTATCATTGGTTGCATGTTTGGAGCCAGAACAGCCCACTAGTCATTGCTGATTGGGCGCTGCCTCAGATTTGTAAATTCCAGCTTTCTCCTTGAATACTTCTTAGAAATTGATGAAATCAAAAGCATTTGTTTTCTATTAGAAGGGTCCCATCACTAATTAAGATTGACTAGGAGAAGGTAAGGACGGTTGTAGAATGGCCAATTCCTCAAACGGTTTGCGGACTCAAGTCATTTTTGGGTTCCACAATATTCTTCCGTAAGTTTGCAGAGGACTATTCTAAAATTGCCACACCTCTTAAGAATGTGTTGAAAGGGGTGAAGAGTCGGAAAGGAAGGCCAAGCCGTCCCATTGAAGAGAATGAGAAGTTCGATGAGAGTTTCGGAAACTCAAGCTTCTAATTGTTTTAGCTCCCATGTTGAAAATAGCGGATCCAGATATTCTATTTGTCATTAATATTAACGTGAATGATATGGCTACTGGAGCTGTTCTCTTACAGGAGGGCTAGCCCGTTGCTTTTGAGAGCAAAAAGTTATTTGATGTGCAAGTCAAGTATACAACGCAAGAGAAAGAACTTTTTATGGTGATCCATGCATTGAAATCATGGAGGCATTACCTGTATGGTAAATTCGTCATTAAACTTAAACCCTTTTTTGAATCTTATGTCATCACACTGACCAATGCCGGTTCAATAAGGCCGAGCGCCTTAAGGCTGGTGGATTGTTACATCCTTTGGATATCCCAAATAAGAAATGGGACAATATTTGCATGGATTTCGTGGTTGGGTTACCGCAGATGAATAAACAGAATGACGCAATTTTAGTAGTGGTCAACCGTCTTACCAAATTGGCTATGTTTATTCCGATAAAGACCACCGTGAAAGCTTCTGATTTAGCTTAGATATTTATTGAGCGTCTATGTAGGCTTTACGAATTACCAAGTGACATTGTGAGTGCTCAGCGATCGCGATCTGAAGTTCACCAGTCACTTTTGGTCGGCCATGTTTGCTAAGCTAGAGACAACATTGAGCTTGAGTTCTTCTAAGCATCCCGAGATGGATGACCAGACGGAAAGAACAAATCAGACAATGGAACAAATGCTTCGAGCATATGTTTCCTGAAGGCAATCTCGTTGGGAGAAGTATCTGCCCTTGATTGAGTTTGACTATAACAGTACTAAGCATTCGGCTACATGTTATAGCCCGTTCATGCTTATGTACCATTTTGAGCCTAGATCACACTTTGTTGTTGAGACTTGATCGATCAAGTTTCAGAAAGTGGTGGATTTTCTACACGACATGCAAGAAATGCTACAGATAGCAGGAGAATGTCCAAACTGCCCAGGATAGGGATAGACATTATGCTAACTTGAAAAGATCCCCTCGAGACTTTTAAGCGGGGTATTGGGTGTATTTACGAATTCCAAAGGATTCTAGTGTAAATGCGTACCGGCAAGCATTACAAATTGTCCACTAAGTATAGGGGACCGTATCAAATCTTGAAAAACATTGGATCCTTGGCTTACCAATTGGACCTCCCGAAGGAACACAAGTGCACCCAGTTTTTCACGTAAGTTGACTTAAGAAAAGTCTACATGAAGGGGAACATCTTGGTTTTGAAGACCAATTGGACCTGTTGAATTAATCTTCGGGTGTGACTTGACTTGAACCCTAAAAGATCTTGGATGCTAGAACTAAACGATTGAAAAATCGTATAGTTACTGAGCATATGGTTCAATGGAAGGGTCATACATACGATGATGATTCTTGGGAACAGGAAGGTAGCTTAGAAAGGAACTTTCCTAACTTTAAGTTCTGAGGTCAAAACTTGAATAAGGGGGGAAGAATGTCATGCCCACGACTGATCTCAGATTGATTGTCCCATTAGAGGTCAGTAAGTCTACCTCGACCCATAAGTTAATTATGATTATGAGGGGTTTGGTGGGGCCCTCAAGTGTATATGGTCCTAATTAATGGTTGGAGGCCTAAACTCATGATGGTGGATTTTTATAGGTCTATCAGTGAGTCATAGGGAAACTGGATGACGTGGCCCAATTAGGCTGCAGAGGTGTCCGGTGAGGTGTCACAGTGCACTACTAGTGGTGCATGGGCCGTCTACCCATTGGGCTCTCACTACTATATGTTTGATTTGGTGATTGGTAGCTACATGCTGCTGGTGTGATTCCTCCTTTCCTTCTGAGAGATTGATCCATAGCTTGGGGGCTTGATCCGTACAATCTAGGTTTGATTGGGTTGGTTTGTCCACCATCCGATTCCCTTGTGTTGCTTTATTGCGGCTTGCTTAGTATTGAATCCTTGAGTGTAGGACTTTACCTTGAGTGTAGGACTTCACAGAAAGCTATCACAAACTTTGTCCAACTAGAAAGGCCAAGATGTGAAGTCATTTGCCAAAACAATATGCCACCAAGTAGCGGCACGGCCCTCCAAATGTAGCTCAACGTCGGTCTTGAGAAACATAAGAGAATAGGTTTCAAGCTTAGAATACCAATTCTCGAGTTCATTCCCATCGAATGACACAAAATATAAAGTAAGCTGAACCTTACCCTTAAATTCTTAGGAAAAAAAGTAGAACCATAACCAAAAGAAGAGTTGGTGGTGTAGAAGATGCAAGGAAAAAAGGTGGCACAAATGGGAAATGCCATAGGTGGAATAGGTGATGGTGGAGCAAGGTTGGACTATATGGAAAGCGAAGCAACCTGGGTGGAGAGAGCAATGAATGTCTCTCGTAAGTCGAGGTGTAAATCGCTACGCACGTCACTCGTGGCTTCGCGGAGGTGATCTTGAAGCTCATGGCACACCTCATCAAGGTAAGTGGAGGAAGATGAATCTCAGAAGTTGAGGGAGAAGCCTCCATGAAAAGATGCAAAAAGTAAAGAAGATGTAGAAAAGCTCAATATCGGAGGGAGCGGCGCTTGTCGTCACGCCAAATACACTTAAGGTACACAATCGACATTGAAAGCAACGAAAGAAAGATAAAAACTATCGTATATGAAAAGAAATGTACAACCAGCAAATACCTTTGAAAATGTTCATGGAGGTGGGTGTTGGGTAGCTTCAAACCGGATTTGAAAAATGGATTGCAATAGGCTGCAAATGCAGCAAAAAAGCAATGGTGGACATGGGTGCAGGACAGCCTCCAAACAATTCTAAAAAATAGGCTGCAATTAGACTAAAAATGATGATGGAGGTGGGCACTAGACAGCCTTGAACCGGATCTAAAAATATGCTGAGATATCACCAAAAAGATTATGTAGATGGACACAGGACAGCCTGCAATAAAAGTTGCAAACACCCTGCAAAATGGGCTGGAAAATCCACGAAAAAGAGGATGTAGATGGGCGCTAGACAGCCACCAATCAAATCAGCAAATGGGCTACAAAAATGCTAAGAGAGTGGAGACCGAAAAACAGCAAACAAAATGCTGATGAAAAAGTGCCAAAACCTCTTCCAAATAAAGCGTTAGAAAGTGCAATAGGTACCGCTCAAAAAAACTGCCAAAATAGCTGCCAGAAATGATAGTGGCCACTGAAATAGCCACCAAAAATAACTTGCCCAGAAAGGGAACAAAATATATTTTGACTGCCAAGTTTAGTGCAAGTGCTTCTGCTAAAGATCCGCCAAAGAAAGTGCTCTAATAGCAAGTTAGGATCTAATTCACAGATTTTGCATCATTGAAACATGAAAAGACAACATGTAGGCTAATTGATCAATCTCCCACAAAGAATGGCTAACTAGCATCACGTGAAGTTACAAGACAATAGGTTCTCCCACGAAAAGCCCAAGCAATACCAATCAATAACATGCATGATCAATGTACAAGTGCCCTATATATGCCCCACTAATGAACCCTAATGTAGAAATTCAAAACTGAAGGGAGGCAAAGAATATTGAGGGAAAATAGTGCACCCTACATATGATTCAATATATAAAAGTACTTGGCCAATTGATGTTAGTAAAGCCCAAGGCTAGTCATAAGCATAAAAAAGGCTTCGGGGCCTATACATGAATAAAATAAAATGAGTAACTAGGAACAAAAGTATAAACAGCAATAAATGTAAAAAGGCTTGCAAATATACGCAGAGTAGCCCAGTAAGCCTGTAGCCCTATAGTCCATAGCTAAAAAGCATTCGTATAATAACATCTTATTTCGAAAAAAACTAGTGTAGGTGAGGGTGCTCATATAAAATGTTAATTCAGAGACCAAGATCGAACATCCTATTGTTAGCATTTTGGAGGAAAAGCCAAGACACTAGTAGACGACAAACATAGAATGAAAGAGAATGTATAGCACATAAAAGCAATAAGACTGCTATGGAGGAAAAGCCATAGCACCATTAGACGACAAACATAGAATGAAAGAGAATGTATAGCACATAAAAGCAATAAGACTGCGACAGTACATTATAGCAGCCACCATAAAAACAACCAAAAAGGCAGCTTTTATGATAAATAGCAAACAGATTAGATCGAAACTCCAAAACTTAAATCATTGCTATCCAATTAGTTTTAATGCTACTTGATAGTTTTTGGGTTCTTTATCATATGAATTCTGATTATTTATGTACTACTTTTTCCATGCTTATGAATACACTCTTTACATCAGAAGAAAAAAGACTGATTTAGAGAAGGGTTATGATTGGCTACTAAAAACTTTTAGCAATAAAGCACAAAATCTGCAGAAGGAAAAAAAATAAATTGTTGACGTTTAGAGATTATGGTTGAGAAAAAAACAGCAACTTGTGTCCAGAGCGTAAACGATTATCCACACCACCAGAACAATCCTTCCAAGCAAGGATAGTGGAAAAGAATTCATGTTCATTACCTTTGCCTGTATCGCTTCTCAACATCTGTAAGCCCATGCCACTTGTCAGGTAGAGGAAGAAGAGACTTTGTCAAAATTGTGAAGTTCTTTGTGCAAACTGAAAGTTCTCCTGCAGGAAAAATGGTGAAGGGTACTTGAGGTTTCTATAATGCTAAGTTTGAGTGATGATTTACAGCAAAAACAAATCAACTTATCTTGCTTATTCTCACCAAGCTCAAAAATTTTGTAGACCTCTTGAATATGTTAGAAATAAATGACTATGCTGAAGTTAATCCATAGGTTACTTTGACCCAAAAGGTCGAGATTTGTGTAACCACGGGTATTTAGTTATTTAGGCCATCTTAAGTTTGTCTTAAGTTCAGTTGGACCCAATTTTGGTCATGTACGGACTCATGGGTCCTTAGGGGTCTAATTTGGTTTAGGGGCCCTATCTTGACTTTTGGGGGTGCCCTACAATCAGTAAGTAGGTAGAGTACATATTGGCTTATTGTGTCACATTTTTCAGTTTGGCTAAGCATTGCTCTCCATTGCTCTTGTTGTTGTTCTCTCTCTCTCTCTCTCTCTCTCTCTCTCTCTCTCTCTCTCTCTCTCTCTCTCTCTCTCTCTCTCGCTGGCTGAGCGCGATGGCTGCCTGCTGCCTGCTGTCTGAGCGCGATGGCTGCTGCTGCTGACTCCTCCATCGCTGCTGCTGCTGCTGCCCTGGCCTAGCTCGCCCTACCCTGGTTGCACTCACCTCCCCCCCTGACCTCCATCGCACTCAATGGCCAGGAAAAAGGGGAGCCTCGCTCCCCTCCCCCTCGCTCCCCTTCCTCTCTTTCGCTACCCCTTCCCTCTCCTTTGCAGCCCGTCGCTGGCCCTTCATACAGCCCCTCGCTGCCTACTCCCTCTCTCACCACCTCTCCCACCCCCTCGCTGGCCCTTCCCACCCCCTCGCTGCCTGCTCAGCCTACTCCCGCCCCTCCCACCCCCTCGCTGGCCCTTCCCACCCCCTCGCTGTCTGCTCAGCCTACTCCCGCCCTCCCACCCCCTCGCTGGCCCTTCCCAACCCCTCGCTGCCTGCTCACAGTCCTCCCCCCTCTTCCTTGGCCCTCTCCTTTCTCCATGGTTCTCCTGCCCCCTCCCATTATCCTCTCTCATTCCCTAAAGAAGCCTACTCTCCTACAAAAGCATTTGAACAGTACCTTCTCTCTTGCATGGAACAGATTACACTGGAATCTAGCTATCTGAGGATGGAAATGGGTCAATTAAAAACCACAATACAAGCTATGGCAATCGAGAAGCAAACTATGATGGCCCGGATCATATCTTTGGAAGAGACCTTGTGCAGGAAAGAAGAACCCGCCAGCACCACAAAGATCCAAGAATTGGAGAAACGGATTGAGCAACATAAGGCGGAAACCAAAACATGGGCCTCTCTATTCAAAGAAGACGCTAAAGAAGGTACACATACTTTCAATAGCGTCATCTCAGCCACCATATCCGAAGAAGGAATGCGGAAGTATAAATCTCTGAATGTGCGGGTGCGAGGAATTGAAGATACTAAGGCTCCAGTTACCGAAGCATCCAGTTTCCTCACGGATACACTTTCCCACCATCACAACGGAATGGAAAAAGCGTGGAGAACTAAAAGAGATCCAACTACACTCATCATACGGTTCACAGGAATAGAGGAGCGGCAAGCTGTCCTTAGGCTACGAGCTAGGCTGAGAGGTACCCTTGTCTTCATGGACGATGATCTCACACCTATGCAAGTTGCCGAAAGGAGGAAGGTTTTCAGCGAAGCCAAAGCACTGGGAAAAAAGGTGATATATCGGGATGGTAAGGCCCGATACATTGACCCCCAAAAATCTGAGGCATAGGGATTTGGGCCCCCCGGACTTAGGAGCGGTTCGGGGGCCCTCACAAAAGCATTGCGGTTAAGTTTATGGAACTGCAATGGTATCCATTCTTCAGCTACAGCAGGAGACTTTAGAGATTTTTGTACTACAGGGGATATCCTTATACTTACTGAGACACATGAGAGTCCTGAGAGAGGACTTCCTTGCATTGACGGATTTTGCTGGCTTTCTACTTGCAAAGGGAAGACGAGGGCACTGACTAGTCACGGTTCAGGTGGTGTTGCTTGCTTATTTCGAGACTCTCTCCAGCCATGGGTCGAGCTACTATACACTGACGAGCAGGCTCGCTATATCTGGATCAGGTTGGACCACAGGTTGATGGAGTTAGATCGTGACATATTCTTGGCTATTTGTTATTTCCCTCCAAAGACATCAGCTTTCACCTCAGAGGAGGAGTCACCTTTCATGGATATTTCATCGGACATTATCAGATATGAGGATCGAGGATATATTCTTCTAGCGGGGGACTTCAATGCCAGGACTAGGTCTAGGCAAACGGAATTTCACAGAGCAGCAGATGACCCACAGCGGATACATGCACTTGATTGGGATGATCTTGGTCTTATACGGCGATCGGCGGATGCAGCGGGTCCAGTCACATCATATGGCGAGCAGATGCTTCAGTTGGGTGAGGCTCATGGACTGGCCATTTATAATGGCCTTCTTCAGCTGCCAGGCTCTGGTGACTACACTTGCTTCCCACATAGTGGAGGACATAGCGTCGTCGACTATTTCATAGGTTCATCGCTTCTCCTTCACTTCATTTCATCCTTCTCTGTACACCGCACCACTCTTTCTGATCATTCATATCTCTCACTCTCTATCGGTCATCTCCACATCACACCTATTTTCTCTTCGACCCCTACAGCTAAACCCACCTACCGCTACACTTCACATCACACACCACTATACAGAGAAGCCCTCTCCGATCTCCTTACCTATTTCCCATATGAGCATACTTTAGAGGAGCAGTCCCTCTTTCTTGTCCAGACCATCCATACTGCAGCTTCCATTGCCTTTCCATCCCCACGGCCCAAAGACCAGCAACGTCATAGACCCTATAACCCCTGGTATGATCAGGAATGCATCCAGCTACATCAGAACTTCATATATGCTTGCTCCCATCTTCCTCATCTGACCAAAACCATATCTCGTGTCTACCGCAGAACCACCAAAGAAAAGAAAATCACATACGAGATTGGTCAGGGTAAGAAACTGATGGATCTCCTCTTTAGTTCTTCCTCAAGTTCATTCTGGAAGAGGTTCCTTCCACTGTCACCCCCACCACGGATCACAGACCTCAGCACTTGGGTCGCATATGCCACATCATTGTACACCATCCCAGATACCCCTCCTCTTCCCACCTCCTGTATCACGGATACTTCCGCCATATTCACTAACAAACTTATAGAAAAGGCCATCACACGACTCCATTCCCATAAAGCCAAAGACATTGATGAGCTAGAGGCTGAACTTCTAAAGTATGCTCCCGACATCCTCTCACCCTTTCTCTCCATCCTATTCAACCGAGCTGTCACCTCTGATTTTCCCTCTCCATGGTCCACAAACCTCATTCACCCTATCCACAAAGGCGGGGACCCCATGAAAGTTGACAACTACTGCACCATTATGATCAGTCACCTATTCGCTAAAGTATATGGTTCTATCCTACAGTCAGAGATCAGTACAGAGATGGATGCTAGATCACTCCATGCCATTGGACAGGCGGGTTTCAGACCGGGATATACTACATCGGATCATATCTTCACTTTGAGGTCCATCATTGAGGAGGCTAAGGCCAAGAGGGAGCGCGTATACTGCTGCTTTGTGGATTTCCGCAAGGCATTTGACTCCGTGCCTAGGCATTTATTGATACAGAGACTTCATCATTGGGGCTTTCAGGAGGATACTATACAGGCGGTAGTAGCATTGTACAGGCGAGTTATTGGCAGGGTCCGACTATCAAGAGTTATTTCACCGGAGGTGGTCAGTACTATTGGTGTCAAACAGGGATGTCCACTCTCTCCTACACTTTTTGGTCTTTACATTGACGAGCTAGAGCATGTTATACAGAGTGATGGAGGGGAGGGTTGTACATTGGGCGACCTCATTATTGCTATTCTCCTTTATGCTGATGATGTGGTTTTGCTTTCACGGACGAGAGAGGGCTTGCAGCGACACTTAGATGCTCTTCTTTCTTTCTGCACACGGTGGGGTTTGTTAGTGAATGTGGCCAAAACTAAGGTTATGGTGTTCAACACCTCTAGGTCTTTCATGATGCGGCAGGAGCTTCTATGGGATGGTCATCCCCTAGAGGTTGTTGATTCCTATACATATCTAGGAGTACTATTCTCGGGGCCTACGTTCAGCATGAGACACGCAGCTATTTCACGGGTACGGAAGGGCTATGCCTCACTGATAGATTTGGAGAGACTATGTTTCCACTCACACATCAGAGATGCGACTAGTAAGTGTCGGCTCTTTGACACTATGGTTGTGCCCTCAGCTATGTATGCTTCCGAGACATGGAGTACGGTCTCTCTGAGTTGGGCGCCCAGCCTCTTCTCTCTTGTTTCTTGTGGGGATTGATTGATAACTAGATCTTGGTGACTTGACTCTTGCTTTCCTACATGGTATCAGAGCTACCGGATCTACAACAAGCTTATGCCCTACCAGAAGAGGAGCTTCTCTACTTTTTGTTCTGAAATTTCAGCATACTGCTGATCTTTCCAAGTGGAGTTTAGATCAGCTTTTTTGTCTCTTTTCAGGTTGAAGGAGGGCGCCCATCAAAGATCTTGGAAGAGCAATTTGTGGCACCCAAAAATCAGAATCTCAAATCTGATTTTTATGCAACCAGTTTTCAGCAAGTTTTGTTTGGAGGAGGGCGCCCAAAAATCTGCTACTGATTTTTGGTTGTGGTGTCTCCTTATCTTGCTGTTTTTGTTTTCAGGTTTGCATTTGTGTAAGAGGGCACCCAAAATTCAGCAAACCCTATTCAGGGTTAGGTCAACTTGTGGCTGGAAATTTGCAGATTCTCAGCAAGCAGTAGGGCGCTTTCAACAGCCCTGTTGAAGTGTGTGTTGATCACACTATTTGGCTTCTTAATTGGGTTTCGATGTAGGCTTCAATCAAAGCTAACGTAATTTTCAAGAAGCTGGTTTTTTTTGCTGAAAGACAACCATCTATCCATTATCTTTTGGGCACTTTGGTTGCAGATTGAAAGAAATCTTGTGCTCCTACTTTCAGCTCTTTGTTTGCTGCAAATTTTTTGAGTAGATTTGGTTGTGGAAAGGCTCTCTTTCCTATCTACTACAAGCTGAAATTCTGTTGGAGGTAATGGCTAAAGAATCGGAAGCTATCGGTTCTTTGTTTAGTAAAGATCAGTTGGATGGCACAAACTACTCCTTCTGGAGTTACATGATGAAGAATCTTCTCATAGCGAAAGGGTTGTGGGATTTGGTCACTGGTGATAAGGAAAGGCCTCCGTCTTTGGCACCTCCTACACCTCGTGGATCATCCTCATCATCATCTTCGGAAGAACAAAAGAAGTGGGATAGAAGGGATGCACAAGCACATTCTATGGTTGCTCTTGCTGTGAAAAGATCTATCTTACCTCGTATTAGGTCTTGTAAGACATCTAAAAGTGCGTGGGATACACTTTATACTATGTATAGAGTCCAAAATCCAGCAAGAGTGGTGTATCTCAGAAATCAGCTTTCTTTGTTGAAGATGCAAGAAGGGGATCAAGTGACCAATCACTTGACAAAGATCAAGGATCTTCGTGAGGAGCTTCTCAATATTGATGAGATAATTGACAACTCATTACCTTCCTCTTATCTTCCATTTGTTTCATCTTTGAGTATCTCTCTTAGGGGACATCAACTCTCCTTTGATGAACTTGTTGGGCTGCTTCTTCAAGAGGAGCAAACGAGGCAAAATTTTGCGGGTGACACTCAACAAGATCAAGCTTTCTTCATGAAAGGCAAGGGCAAAGGCAAGTCAAAAGGAAAGGGGAAGCCTCCTTCCAAGGATGAGCAAAAGCCCATTGGAGGTCAAGATGTCAACACTCAAAAGAAGAAAGGGAAGTGCCATTATTGCAAGAAGTATGGGCACTTCATCAAGGATTGTAAGAAGAAGCTTGCGAAAGAGGCAAGTAAAGGAATTGATACTAGTGCTTCACTTGCTACTTTGGAGCAAGAGCTTGAAGCTAGTGGTGATCTCTTCAACCAAGACTATGCTTTTGTGTCTAATATTGCTTCTACTAGTACTTCTACTACATCTATGAAGAATTCAGATTCTGTTTTGCACGTTGCTGATTTTCAGCCCATTGAGTGGGTGATTGATAGTGGTGCTACTCGTCATATGACTTCTCGCAAAGAAGCATTCACTAAATTAAAAGTGCAAAATGGAAGCAAGGTACAATGTGCGGATAATGCATCTTATTCTATTCATGGAATTGGAATTGTAACCATCATTCTGCCTAATGGTGAAGAAAAGTACATTAAGGATGTGCTTTATGTTCTGGGAATCAAGAAGAATCTTCTTTCGGTTTCAACTATGTTGAAGCAAGGACTAGTTGTTGAGTTCAAAGAAGATAAGTGTCTTGTCAAGGATCCTAAAAGATCTCTCTTGATTATTGTTTCGGGAACAATGCATGTTGGCTTATTCATTATGGATACCTATGAGCGACGAATTCCCTCTAAATGTCTTGTTGCTTCTACATCACAATCATTGGAGTTGGCTGAATTGTGGCACGCAAGGTTTGGACATCTCAACTTTGCAAGTTTGAAGAAGCTTCCTGAAAAGAAAAGGACGTTATTGGTCAATCGCAAAGTCGCGACATACGCAACGCAACTCACAGTGTGGCAGAACACTCTGCTTGTAAGAGATCCTAACACCACAGTAGGGTAAACACTAACTGAACCACCCAGCCTTGCCTACTCCCTGATATGGAGCAAGCCCCTCCTAGCCCAATGTGAGGCCTGGTAGCATGCATACTGCCAAGTGTCGGCCACGTGGCTCTGTCGTGGCCAACTGCACATCGGGACCCAACATGGGGTCCTATCCTACTGATAGGGTCCCTAAGCTGTGTTAGGCCCGCCATGGCTATGGACCGTGTCGGGCACACTACTCACACTGTCTTGCCCTGTTGGTCGTGTACGCTTGACATGACCCTGACTGTGGTATCTAACCTCCTGTGTTCTCTAGGGTTCGGCACTAGTTACGTGCTCGTAACACTCCCTCCCCCTCAAGAACCGTCTTGGTCCTCTAAGACAAAGTCTGGAAAAATCTTGCGAAGGACGCTGCCTTTTTCCCAAGTAGCATTCTCAACAGGCTGATCATTCCACTTAACCAGGTATTCTTTGTATAGAGTATGACGAGTCTGCGTCTCTCTACTATCAAGAATCTCCTCTGGCTCATGTGGAGGTTGCTGAGAATCCAATGGGAGAACTAGAACATTGTCCCCTACCAGATTTTCTGATCTGGCTAAGGCTTTTCGTAACTGACTTACATGAAAAACTGGAAAAACCTTACTGTTGTGTGAGAGTTCTAGTTCATAGGTGACCTTGCCTAGTCTCCTACTAATGGTAAAGGGACCACAATACCTAGGAGACAACTTAGCACACACTCCTGATTTGAGGGTTTTAGAGTCAACTGGGACTCTCAAGTAGACTTTCTCACCAGCAGAGAACTGCACATCCTGTCTGTGTGGATCTGCATAATGCCTAGCTCGATCCTGACACTGCCTAATGCTACGCTTAACATGTTCTATCATCTGGTTTAGGTCCTCTAAAAAGTTTCTGGCTGCTTCAACTTTTTCTTGTTTAAACCCTACAGCTGTGGGTGAGCGTGGCTGAAAACCGTACATCAGCATAAATGGGCTGTATCCCGTAGCTGAATGTTTGGTACTGTTATAAGCAAACTCTAATACGGAGAGATACTCCTCCCAATTTGTCTACTTTTTGCTGACGTATGCACGAAGCATGTCCTCCAGCACCTGATTTACTCTTTCTGTTTGACCGTCCGTCTGTGGATGGTCAGTAGTACTCATATTAAGTTTAGTATGGAGATGATGGAATACTGCCCTCCAAAAATTTCCATTAAACTTACTGTCTCGGTCGTTGACTATGCCAGAAAGTAGACCGTACAAACAACCTCGCTAACTCTGGAGCTCTAACAGTTGTTTTGGTCGGAATAAAATGAGCCATTTTGGTCAAATGGTCAGCTGTGACCCATATAGCGTCATTACCCTTTTGGGTTTTAGGCAGGCCTACTATAAAATCCATGGAGATACTCTCCCATTTACCAGCTAGTATATCTAAGGGCTGTAACAACCCTCCTGCCTTTAAACGCTCTGCTTTATTTACTTGACATTTCTGGCAACTGCTTACATATTGTTAAACGTCCTTTTTCATACTGGGCCAGAAAAATTGCCTACGAAGAAGCTCGTAGGTCTTCTGAATGCCTGGGTGCCCCACACTAGGACTGTCATGACACTCATATAGGACCTGCTGCCTATAATCCTCTGAATTGGAGACACATACTCTATCTCTATAGAGCAAGTACTCATCCTGAATGGAATACTGTTTCCATTTGAATCCCTGAGTCAACTGACCCTTAACCATTGAGGTTTGCTTGGGTAATACAGGCTCAGAATCCTCAACATCATTTGACGTATACTCGGACTCATCATCCCTCAACGGAAGCTGCCGTATTCTTGGATGAACTGGCTCCAGCCCCGGGAACTGGCTCTGGAGTCTGTAATTGTCTGCTCAGGACTGAGTTCCAAATAGTAGAGAAGAATGCATCATGCTGGCACTTCCCTCTCAAGGACTCGAGTAACTCACTACGAATCTGAGTAAAACTCAGCTCGTTTATCATAGGCATTCTACTAAATGCATCTGCTACTGCAAAATTTCAGACCTGCTGTCCCGAAAAATCAGAAATCAAAGCTCGAATTTGTAGGACAAAATCTGATTTGAACCTCTGACCACCCTCGCTGGGTGAGCTGTGGGTCTGCTGCTCCAAAAAACTCAGGTTTGAAGCCCCAAAAGTACTCTGAATTTCCAGATGAATAGAGGAAACTGCTCGCTTTGCTAAATCAGATTTTTCCACAACTCTTGGAGCGCTGGACCTGCCTCATGCTTCCTGCCCTGATACCGCTCAAAAATCACTGATTTTTATCTAAAAACAGAGGCAGATTCACTACCAACCTCTCCCTGTCCAGCACTGGACCTGCTCCATGAATTTGGCTCAAAACTTATCTAAAAAACAGAAGTTTACTCCACAATTCACTCAGTAGAAGGCTGATTTTCCAGCGCTGGCCCTGCTCTACTTACTACTGAAAAGTGGAAGAGATTCTGAGCAATCTATCTACTTTCTCCACTGCTGCTACTAAGCTCCCCAAAGAAGGAGATGGCTCTGATACCAGTGTAAGAGATCCTAACACCACAGTAGGGCAAACACTAACTGAACCACCCAGCCTTGCCTACTCCCTGATATGGAGCAAGCCCCTCCTAGCCCAGTGTGAGGCCTGGTAGCATGGATGCTGCCAAGTGTCGGCCACGTGGCTCTGTCGTGGCCGACTGCACGTCGGGACCCAACGTGGGGCCCTATCCTGTTGACAGGGTCCCTAAGCTGTGTTAGGCCCGCCATGGCTATGGACCATGCCGGGGCACACTACTCACACTGTCTTGCCCTATTGGTCGTGTACGCTGGACACGACCCTGACTGTGGTATCTGACCTCTTGTGTTCTCTAGGGTTCGACACTAGTTACGTGCTCGTAACAAAGCTGAAGACATTTAATATGGTAGAAGATTTTCCTACTATTGAGCAGCCGGAAGGGCATGTATGCGAGGGGTGCATACTTGGAAAGTTTCAAAGGAAACCTTTTCCAATTGATGGAACTATAAGGGTTCTTGATAAATTTGATTTGGTTCATAGTGATGTTTGCGGTCCAATGAGGACCGAATCCATTCGAAAGTGCATCTATTTTGTGACTTTTATTGATGACTTTTCCCGTTTTACATGGATCTATCCTATGAAGGCTAAATCTGAAGTTTTTCAACATTTCAAAGATTTTCTAGCAATGGTGGAAAATCAGTTTGGGCATTCTTTGAAGACCCTACACACCGATCGAGGAGGGGAATACATTAAGAATACGTTCGGTGCATTTCTTTAAGAGAAGGGAATTCTACATCAAATGACAACTCCCTATATGCCTCAACAAAATGGTGTTGCCGAGCGAAAGAATCGCACACTTATGGAGATGGCCCGTTGCATGCTCAAAGCAAAGGGGCTGCTTCACAAGTTTTGGGCTGAAGCGGTCATAACGGCAGCATACATAAGCAATCATTGTCCTACTGAAGCATTGAAAGTATTAACTCCTTATAAAGTTTGGTATGGGAAGAAGCCTTCAATCTCTCACTTTCGCATTTTTGGTTGTACGGCTTATGCTTTTGTTCCGGATAAACTTCGTACAAAGCTTGAGGATAAAGGAGTTAAATGCATTGTTGTTGGCTGTAGTAGTGAAAGCAAAGGCTATAGGCTGTTTAATTTGAGCACTAACAAGATTATTGTTAGTCATGATGTGCATTTTGATGAACAGAATTCATTAGATGTGGCCCCAACTCACATCTTGAAGGGGGTAAGCCCACATGGTGTAAATGTTGAAGTTTTTCCAGTTTTGGTACCATCTTCTATTGCTGGAGATAAGGGGCAGCAATCAACCAGTTTCAAACTGCCCAACACCTCATCAAGTTTAGAGCCTAATGTTCATCAAGAACCGCTCATTGTTGCTCATAATCTCATTGTTGCTCATAATTTTTTTTACCCTTGAAGGGCGATCTCTCATTTTTCAGCCTTGTTTCCTCGCTGCCCATACCTCCTTTTTGTTATCACTTCCTTTCCTTGGCTGCTCCCTTTCCTGCCCCATAGTCCATTATTGTTTCCCATACTTTTACCCACCGTTTACTCCACGTTGTCGGGCCCTTAGCATCTTTTTTGGAGGCTGCCCGGTACCTCGACATATCGCTGCTATTTTTCAGCTCACTTCCGGTTGCGGTTACGAGGTATTTCTTCCTTAGTTGTCCTTTTCGTTCATCTTACATCGCGAGTTCTATTGTGTCTTTTCATTGGCGTGCCTGTTGTGACGACTTATGTCCTCTCCTTCAATTCGTCCAATTGTTTAGCACATTTCTTTTCTCGCTTACTTTTTCTTCCTCATGGCTAGCTCACCCACTACACCTGCGAGTCATTCCGGACCTTTAGATGAACAGTTTGCTGATATGCGTGACTCTCTTACTCTCCTCAGTAGTCGTTTCGACCAAATGATGACCGGTTTTACCACTCTACAGACCGGCTTTGCCACTATGTAGTCACAGATTGATTCCTTACAGCCACATGGACCTGGCAAAGCCCCTGTTCATTCATCATTTGGGTCTCCATTTGGACTTCCATCCTCGTCTACTTCCTTTGGCGGTGGGCCTCATTTTCCACCTAACCCACCACCCGGTTTTCCACGTCCTACAGCTCTTGAGTCACATTTTCCACGACATCTAGCTCCTGAGCCACATTTTGCTCGAGATTTTCGTGATCGGGTACAGCTTGCCACCTATTCTAGTTCCTCTGACGGGAACTTGTTAGAGAATTGGTTTGCAAAGCTTGATACTTATTTTCAGATTTACCCTAAGACTGATCCTCAGAAGATCCAGTTAGCCGCCTTACATTTAGATGGACGTGCTACCACTTGGTGGCGGGTCTACCGACTTGACCCTGATCGGGACGGTCTCCAGTTATGGCCTACCTTTCGTCGTGATCTTCGTCGATAAAGACGGGGAGCAATCCCATGCGCGATGAAGTTGGGTGGGAGTGGCTTTCTAAGCATCTAGGCATGTTTGTATTGTCCGGGGTAGGGTTGCGAACACAGACAGCAGTGTAGGAGGGTGAGCTGAAATTGAGGCGGATGTAGGGCGCCAGCTATGGTGGAGTGTGGGCGTCCAAGAGAGGTAGTAAATGGCAAAAAAAAATTGGATCAAAAAGATGGGTTGGTAGGGCGCTAGGAGTGGCTGATGGAAGGTGGCGAATAGGGGCAGCAAAAAGCGGAAATTTTCAGCAAAGGAAGGAGCAGTAGGGCGCTGGTCAGCAAGCATGAGGGCGCCCAATAGGGCAGCAAATAGAAGGTAGTAGGGCGCCCAAAATAGGGGAGGAAAAAGGCTGAAAATGCAGCAGTAGGCAGCCAGCAAGAGGGCGCTAGAAATGGGCAACAAGTGGGCGCCTGTCCTCCTCCGATCCGTCGTGAAAATCTGCAAGACAAGTGTGGAGAAATGCTGAAGATCCGGCTGAAAAATGGTGAAGATCCAAGCTGAAGATGGGCGCCCTCCTATGAGAGAAAAATCTGCTCAATGGAGATGCTCAGGAAAGTGCTCTGATACCAAGTTATGAACGTAGCCACGGCTGATCTAGATTTAGTCTATGAAAGCATCACATAAGCAAGACTTAACCCTAGAAAGCAGGAGAGAGAAAGCTTAAAGAGACTAAAGAAGGAGATCATATCATAAGCCAAGTAACAAATGACACAGAATCCCTACTTATAGCCAAGAGGAAGCCCTAAAAGGAAGCTTCCAGTGGCTAGGGCCAAACTGAGAGGGAAAATAGTGCGCCCTCCAAGAAGGCCCCCACTCTCAGTAATATGACCAAATAACCAATATAGTGAATCATAGGGCCCAAGGCCAATAATATGGTCTAAATGTCAATAATAGGGCCCAAGGTCAACCATATAGTCTAAATGTCAAATAATGAATAAAAAAGGGCCCAAAGCCTGCTTATGCATAAAGTAAAGTAAATGTAAATGGACATGGCGAATGTAATGAGCCGAGTCCATAACTATCAGCCTGCAGGAACTGTTGGACAGCAAAGATCAATTTTGAAAGATCTTGGATAGTCAAGTGCAGTGTCGGAAGATCTTGGACAGCAAATTGCAAGAAGAGACATGGCTGTTGGACAGCCCAAGACAGTCCCACGGTGGCTGTTGTCGACTTTGCGGGACAGCAAAGAAAGTTCATTTTATGATGGAAAGACACGTGCCTCTACAAAATCAATGGACTATGCTGATTTTTCGGATTTTGCTCTTACATCTCATGGAGATGTTGCGGAAGAACCTGTTTTCTATGAGCAGGCCAAGGGAGTAAAATGTTGGGAGGATGCGATGCAAGATGAGTATGACTCAGTCATGAAGAACCAGATTTGGGTTCTTGTTGATCTTCCTCATGGGAAGAAGGCAATTGGTTCTAAATGCGTATACAAAATCAAGTATAAGGCAGATGGTACCATTGAAAGGTACAAGGCAAGGCTTGTTTCCAAAGGCTATGCTCAGCAAAAGGGGATTGATTATGAGGAGACTTTTTCCCCTATTGCTCGGATGACTACCGTGAGGGTAGTAACCTCTTTGGCTGCCCATTTTGGTTGGCGTTTGCGGCAACTTGACATAAAGAAGCATTCCTCAATGGTGATCTCAATGAGAAAGTGTACCTTCAACAACCTTCTGGTTTTTTGGTTGAAGGCCAAGAAGATAAAGTTTGTCTTCTCAAGAAGGCACTTTATGGACTAAAGCAACTCCTGAGGATGTGGTATTAAAAGATACATGCCTATTTTTGTGATCGTGGGTTTACTAATAGTCCTGGCGAATCTACTATCAACTCGCTTTGATTCGAAACCAAGGTAGCAATCATCCAAGTGGAGGCACCCTCCATTTATCATCCTTCAATCACTATAAGGAAATGCCAATGGATAAAGAAAAAAAAAATTTAAGGGTCACATCAATGCAATGTGAAACTAGAGGTGAACTAAATTAGTCTGGTGACAAATTATGATACATGTGCAAAACGATGTAGAGTCATTCTGAGTAAGGCTAAGCAACCATTCCTCGCCTATTAAGAGATGGTAGAGTGTTACAGAGCTAATACATATAGTTTAGTGTTCAAGACATAAAAATAGTCGATTCATGACCAGCTCAAGCAATGTCAGTTCAATGGACGTGTTTCCATTGGTGAAGGCTTTAACTGAAAAGACACAACTATCAATTACTTGAAGAGTGGAAGAAAGAATCTTGACAATGATGGTTGAAAAGGACAAAACAGAGGTGCACCAACGACAAAAAAAAAAAAAAAGAATTTGTACAAGAGGAAAGAACAAGGGAGTAAAAGAGGCTCATACGAAAAGAAGGGTGCATGACGTTCGCATAAAGGGTGACAAGAAGGAAAATGTGAGATTTATAGCAGCTCTTTAAGATCCACAAATCAAGCTTTTGGATGGTGACAAATTCAAAGTTTCTAAATGACTCTTAAAAATCTACAAGATTTTCATGTTACATTTTCAAGCATGGCCACATATTTTTCAAAGGCAACCTTTTAAAGTGCTAAGTGGTTTAAAGGGCATTGAGTCCTAAGCAAAGACAGCCACAGGCTAGAAAAATAATAGACCTTTGTTGGAAGACTACAACACCCACAGTTTTAGGATATGGTTCCTACTTGGAAATGCCACATATCACACTGGGGTGAAAGTCTTCCAGATTGTGATATTTGATTGAGACATTCAAAAAATTTACTAAATTCCATTCTTTAAAGACTTGTAAGACTGTTACACGAGTATCATGTCAATAAACGTTTCCCGGATAAGAAATGAGAAACACGTGCAAAAGTGCTTCATGATGCTTGTATTTGTTTCCCAAGTGGGAGAAACATGTTTTCCTAATGAGGGATTGCCATCTTTCAAACCATTTCCCACATGTGTTTCCCATGTTGAGCAAACACATTACTCTATCAAAAACATGAGGAAACGGCATTCCAAAAACTATGATGACAACTCACTGTATCATGGTCAAGACTCAACAACAACTTAAATTCTTTGGATACATCTCGATTCTAACGTTTACTACTACAAGTATACATAATGGACGAACTCTACACAATATCTTGAATGCATTCAAATAAGTACTTGAACAAACAATTAAGGTTTCCATCTGGATCTTAAGTAGCGTTTCTAGTGACATATCTTCAAGAAAAGATAGCATGTACCAAAAAAAGTCTACTCGTTAATACCTTTCTCGGTTCGTTTTATGGTACCAGTAGCACCCACAAAATCTCCAACATCAAGCACATTCTTCAACTGCTCAAACATATCATTTACCATTCTTTCTTTTTCACAATAGAGCTACAACACAATCATTAAAAAAAAAGCTTAAGTTAGATAGTGTCTAACATAACCTAACGGTCACACATCATTGAAATCATATTACTTCCACACGAGTAAAGTATAAATAGCAAAACAAGACAATATTTTCATCCAGATTTTTTTCCAAACTCACACTAATTGTGTATACTAGCGCACTATTTGATTCTGGCAGCTATCATGAGATGGCCTACTTTTATTCATAGAAATTTGTGGTTCAATGTCTTTTGTCTAGGACTGTCCACCATTAAATTGAGCCATTCCTTTTGATATTGCATTTTGCTTTTTATGGGTTCTTTCCACAATCCATCAACAAACGTTTTCTGCACAAAGGATTTGAGATTTGGAGTGTTCTTGGGCCACTCATTATGCTGAATTTTATTGATGTCTTTTGGGTACCCAAAGATATATAAGACTGCGAAGAGTACAATTCAAGTGCGTTCATGAAATGGGCGTTAAGACCACCCAGGAACTAATTAAGATCAAGGTAGAAAAGGGAACGCAAGAGAGACTAATGGGAGGCAAAACCACCCCCAACCAACTAAACATGGATCTTCCTAGAAGACCAACACCTCACCCCTAATGGCATGTGAATGCTTGATGAGAGAGAGAATACAGGTAACCAAAAAATGAAATCCAATAACCATGGAAGGTGAGTCTCTACCAAGAGATTCTAGAAGCCTGTGCATGTACCCATGCAACCCCCATACTAATTGGACTTAACTTTAGTTGCAACTAATAGTCACTCATCATGCATATAACCATCACACATCATGTGCTTACTGCTCCACATGCCTCTCAATGGAGAATAAATCCTCACATATTAATTAAGTACTTTTGGCCCTACATGGAATAATAAAGCCTTACTTATTGATAAGCCACTAGATGCCTCATTACCTTACCTACAGACATAATAAAATCCTTATAAAATAGTATCTATTGAATCCTTTTCACACTGCTTGTCAAACCAGCTAACTTCAAGTTATTGTGAGTACCCCATTACACATGTAAAAAACCACATTTTCCATCCATTCTAAATCTTATCTAAGTCATTAACTTCTAAAGAGGACTTATTAACTGACAGGTCATGGTCCCAAGACAACTTATCAATATGTCTATGTTCACCTACAAGTTTTAGTTTACCAGACAAATCTAGTAGATCTAACAAGATTAAGGATGTGCACAAGAGAACGATCCCACTACGATTCTCAACATCAAAATATTTTTGACATATTCCCTCATAATTTGCATATGTTATAACCGTTACTAATTGCAAATCTTGTAAACTCAGTTCATTCTACAAGAGTAAATAACACAGCTGGGAAATCTCTGTGATGGCAAAAATAGATCCATTTACGTGAATCTTCCAAAAGGTCAAATTTTTATAACAAATTCCTTGTTTTCCAATAACCTCTCCCAAATCCTAGGACATATACTAAGATTAGGTTGACCAATACATGTTTTCAAGGATACAAGAGTAGAAATTAAAATCTAATCAATCATAATCCAACTCATGACAAATCTGTAAATGGTATTTACGATCAATACAAAAAATATATTTGATCTTCTCCTCTACTATCCTTACATATGAATAATCTCCTTATTAATCGATTTATAATCCTCCTCTAGTCCTAGATTTTCTACAATCCCCAAAGGATTACTCTATTAATTCGTGATAGTTTCACTTCTACACATATAATGGACTTATCCAAAAATCTATGCAACAGATGAATTCACAAAGATAACCATTTTTACCACTTCACCCCCTAACATAATTTCAATAGAAGATGCCTTAAGAGATGCGATAGAAAAACATCCAAAGATCTTAAAAAGTTTGCAATAGGTGCACATATAGTAAGTCCATACTCTCTCAACTCCACATAGTTACAATCATGATTTTTTCTCAATCCTAAGATACTTCATAGTAAGTGATAGAAAATCATCATCCGCATAGAATCCAAACAATCAAAATGACAATAGTGGATTAAGGACATCCAAATCCTTGAACTCGTCAATCCATCTATTGTGTAAAATTAGCCTGTAAATTGAACTCTGATTCATATACTCAAAATGGTAGCAATCTATATGATGATAACCAATCTATTAGAAAACTGACTGGATCATACAAGTAACCCAAGACAAGATTCGTACTGTGATGAAACAATAGCCAAACACATGAGAGATAATACAAGCGATGAGAAACTCCAACTATGTCCCATTGCAAATGAGCTACGGCACACTACATACTTAGAGACTTTGGCCTATGCCAAAAAAGCAAACTCCCTCTTAGAACTTGCACCTTTGTCGATTCCAACCTCGACGTAACCTTGTCCAATCTTAGAACTTCTGAAGTTGACCTTCCTTCAATATGCTGGTTGGTAGCTACTTCTGCAGCTTCAGCGACACCATGATCACGGATTCCCTTTTCCTGCCATCTCCCTCACCATCTTCTTGTTTCACGTAGTTTTCCTTTTCTTGTGAGTTGACCCTTCCACTTTGCCTTGCAGCTACATGAACCAACTTACATGTAGCTCAACAGCCTGTCAATGTTCTCCTGCAGTGATGACTCTCCTATAACATTCTTGATTACTCTTGTGGATCCTTTCTTCACCTTGGACCCTGATTGCAAAACAATTCCTAGTCGTAATGCTGATCCTGACTCATAAGATCTCATTCAACGTGCATCAAGGTTCTAACTTCTTCCCCTTCCTAAACCTCAGTGATCTGCCACTACAAGACACAGCAATTGCATCGTTCAGGTCACTCCACTTCCAGTGAACTGTTGCAAACAACAGTGAATCAATCTAATAGACAGCAAACTATTCTGCAGCTCAGTGATCAATCATCTAGCGAACAATTCTAATGCATCAACAGTGATCTGTAGCCAGCGAACAGGTAATCAGGTCTGCATGCAATAATCCAGCAGTAGGCAGCCAGCGAACAAGTGATCAGATCTGCCAGCGATCTGATATAGCAGTGAACAGGTCTGTCAGCAATCTGTAGCAGCGATCCAGTCACCCTGTAAATGTTCTTCAACGATCCAATCTTCTTCCACATTGTGCTCATAACAACGTTGTCTCCACGCTTTGCTATCCTACAACAATCTAAGATCTGAGGCAGATTTCATAATCTCCTCTTGCAGCACAGCCCTTCTCCTTGTAGCAATAGATCTTCTCACAAAGTTGCCACCGTTGTAGATGAAGATCAAACTTGAGAGCTAGCTAGGGGCACCACCTCCACACCTTGAAGATGGTCGAATCAACCCACATATGATGATTCACTCTGTTCGTTGAGTACCTCCTTGTTCTCTTGAATCTTGAACCATGCTCTAATACCATGTTAAAAAACCAACTTGATCATATCCTATTGCATGATAATGGTACAATCAGTAATTTTGATGTCTCCTTTTAGGTCTCCCCTTTAATTTTTGCATGGAATTTTACAGACATTTAATAATTGTCCCTATTTTGTGAAAAACTTTGCACCATCCCCCCTCTTTAATTTTGAATTTTTTCAAGCCTTCTCTCACACTCTATATTCTCTCTTTTTTGGGCATTTATGGTTTATAAAAATTTTAGTTTCATTATACTTGGATGCCTAAGTTGTAAACTCGGCAGCCTAAGTGGCAATCCTTATAGGGTCTTTTCTAACATTAGAAACTCCTCTAATGATCAACGTGTTTGTCACCAAAAGTTCAATTGCTCCATAGAGCTTGAACTCCCTGTATAGGATCAGCCAAGAGAGGCATCCTCTATGAATACATCACCCATGATTGGTTATGAATATGATTGATCACGTATATTTAAAACTAAAAGCTCGAATTCCAATATTATGAAAAAGTAGGAAAAAATCACAAGATCAAGGTAGATCCACACAAAATAAATACAAACTTCTAAATCTCGTAGCAATTGTCAATTGTTTATTTGATGAAATTTTCAAGTGATAGTTGTACATTTGTAATTATTGGAATGGCTTGGCACAGGCTTGTGGTAGTCATTGTAAGTAAGTTTTAATTGGTTTGTACTGGACCTCAAGAGTCATATTTAGCTTTGGCATGGGATACTAAGTCTGGTTGGATTAGCCTTCTAAAAAGTAGGAGTTGACGGGTCAACGGGACACATGTCATGTGCTCACTAGGACATGTGATCCAATGTGTGAGTGGCATGTCAAACGGGCCTCCTATTTGCTTGCCTATGTGTCAGTGTCAGTGATAAGATGTGTCAGGGTCAAGGGGTTGCTTCAAGATTGGGATATGAGAGCCCAGGACAGGGATTCTGTATCACTTTCTATGCAAAGGCTGGGAGGAGATGTAGCAACCAGGTCCAACAATGTTACAAGGGCATCATATGTACTATTGGAAAGAAAGTGACTAATAAAGTTTTACTTTGTATGTTTCCAAGTGTTGTTGGTTGATTGGAAAGAATTACTCAACAAATCCATCTTTTATTAATCTCAAGTAACTCTACATAGATCAACAAGCAAACATGAGAGCTCTACTGCAAGCTCCTCCCAACCATAGCTGCATAGGTATTATAATTTGTTGCCTAGAAACTGTGGACCTTGTAAAATTATTAAAAAGAAAAAAAGCATTGCTTATAAATTGGATTTGTTGTGGTTGTGAGGTTCATCCTATTTTTCATGTTTCACACTTAAAAAAGGTTTCACGTGACGGAGATAGCTTGTTGTTTAATGGACTTGTTTTGTTTCAAGGGCAAGGGGAGGTGATGCATGGACCAACGAGAGTATTGGATTGGAGGTGGAGGCGATTGTGGAATTGTTTGTTCCGTAATTACTTGGTTGCATGGCATGGTCAACCTCTCAGTGATGCCACTTGGGAGACCACGCATGCGTTACACGCACAGTATCCAAAATTTGCCATCGAGGACGATGTCATCTGAGCAGGGAAGGGATGTCACATGTACATTGAATCCCTTTGCCTATTGTAGATTGTAAAAATTATTCATATCAACTGTAAATGGCTATATCAACAACCTGTGGAGACAATTATAAATTGCAATGTAAATATAGGTCATAGTTGTAAGTGGCCAATTTTGAGATGGTTAAGGGATATTGCGTCTCAAATAGAATCTGCTGGACAATTGGACACGTCATATGCTAATTGGGACACTTGATCCCGTGCAAGAGTGACACATGTCAAATGGTCCTCCTACTTGGTTACCTATGTGTCAAGGTACTACCAAGTGGCAAGTGTTGACTGTACATGGAGCTTGCCATGTGTCGACATTAGGATGTGTCAGGGTTAAGGGGTGCTTGAGGGGATATAGTGTGAGCCTTGCCAAGTAGTCCCTATCTTATTCCTATGCAGCTATGGTTGGGAGAAGGAGACTTTTAGCAGAGCTCTTATGCTTGTTGATCTATGTACTATTACCTAACATTAATAAAGAGACAGATTTGTTGAGTAAATTTGGTGTATTTACTTTATGGTTTATGAGCTTGTGTGTAACAACAATATGCTTTATTGTATCATTGTGTCAGTAGCAGCACTACTTTCAGTTTATGCAGAAATTTCATTTTGATGATCAGAGACTAGCTCTTTGATTGATTTGATCTAGTTCATTTTGATTTCGATCTTGGACATATTTATGTTCCTATACAAACTATCACACTTAGAATGTACTATTTCATCTTATAAGCCTTTTGGCATTTACAAACATTAATAAAGTTAACTTTCTTTCTTTCTTTCCTTCTTTCTCTCTCACTCGGACATAGACTACATATTGGGGTGTGGGACTATAACCATCCACGCCTTGAGATTTGGTGAACTTCATCACTCTCAAGGAGACATCTTGTTGTTCATGGAGACCCAAGAAAGTCAAGGGGGGATTACGGGAGTTCTCACGCTATAGATGAGATTTAGTGCACGGGACAAAGACGAGATCAGCGAGTAGTAGAGGTTCTACTGGGGTAGCACGTCTTTACAAGGACTCGCTACATCTGATCCTAGAGTTTATCAGTCATGATGAGAACGCATAATCCTAGAGGTCACACGTGATCCTAGAGGTCAAAATGCCCCTACCCAACGTCCTCACCTCTTGCATACCATCAGATGATCTGACCATCATATACTTTGTTTGAAAAGGCGCATGTATCAAGTGAATGAAAGGAAGAGGCTAGTTAACCTCTTTAGCTCCTCTACAGGTGCCTTTTGGCATGAGTTCATCCCATGCACCCCTCGTCTCCTAACAGACTTATAGACCTGGACTCACTATGCCACCTCACTTTATACAATACCCATACATCCATCTATATCTCTCCTCATCCCTCTAAGTTCTCATTTTCACCTCTGCAATGGTACTTTCGTTCGTTCAAAGGTTGAAAATTCACCCTGCACTAGATATAGAAGACCTTCAATTTGAGCTAATAATCCATGTTGCAAACACTTTCAAACACCCTAGCAGACTTCTTAGCCGTGCACTCATTTCTCGCTTCTATTGTGTAACATTGAATTTGACAGTAGTCAAAGTAAACTAAGTACTATCTATGAAGTTCTAGTAGAGTACAAGATGTTTGTCTCTTTCTCAAAACATGTGTTTTGTAGCATACAGATAAGCATATTTTGGCCCTTCAAGCACCTGTATGAGATGTAGTTAGTAGAGCGGCAATATTGTCCCCCGCATTGACCAATTTTTTACTTCAGTTTATAAAAACTACCTTCAATATTGATTCTGTTGTTTGAAATTCACTATTTGGCATTTACAGCTTTCAAACTCTTTAGTATGTTAGAAAGCTAATGAACAATGTTGTACAGGGCTATAGCTACCTGAATGGAACCAGAATCATCTCGCAGTGTCAAAAATGCAAGCTTTCCAAAAGCCCGGCGAGCCATTATTCGACCTGCTACAGAAACATGGTCCTCCTCTTTATCTGCCTCTTCTCCATTGCCCAGCTTTGCATGCTTTTCTTGAAGCTCCGAAGCTGAATGTGTTTTCTTCCATGAATATGCATAGGGAACAGACCCTCCAGCTCTCAAACTTTCCACCTGGACAATTAAATAAGTGTCTTAAGAAACAATTGACTTGCATATAGATTTCACAGACACTTCCGCAGCCTCGGCCACCATCGGAATTGCGGTATGCGTCTTGCTCAGGGCAAAAATTTTTAACAATGTGAGGTTCTGCATTCTTTGGAGCAAAATCTTCGAGCAAAATGCAGGGAATTTAATCCACATTTAAGTTCATTCTCAGACCTTCTTGAGCCTAATGCTTCGAATATCCTCGCGCGAAGACGTCCCTTCTGATCTTCGGCCATCTTCTGGCCTTCCCGACCTCCTCCTGCCCCCTTCCAGCACCTTTGAATCCTCAGCCTTCCTCTGCTCCGCAGCTTCTTGTGTGGAAGTGCTCTTAGATCGATTGGAAACAATTCCCAGAGCTGCAGCTCCAAAACCCTCCTCAACCCTGCTTCTCCTGCTCGCAAATTGCTGCCTGTGAATGTAGAGCAATTGGATATTGTTGCCGGATTGACATTGGAAGCAAGAAGACCAGGCTTGAGAAACGTAAGGAGCAGCCAATGGGACGTAGCAGAAGGGAGAGCGCACAGTGATGGAGGAGGAAAGAGATGCAAATACGGACAGCCGACAACAAAACGCCATCTCTCGCTCTCTCGCTCTCAATCCCAAGCCTTTGCTAGGACTTCAAAAAGCCAGCATCCTAATGGCGTCTTCATACCCATGGTCTGTGTTACACATCAGCCTCTTGGAGCCGGGACATGGGGTCACTTCTTTCCGACCTCACCCCTATGGCAACCATCTGGTCATTGCTCATCCACCAACCAGCCCCCAAAGTAGTTCTTTGGTTTGAAGAGGGGTTTTTACTTGACAACAACTAGTGCTTGGCTATCTAGCAATTGGTCATTGAAATTATACCTGAGCTGAGGAGACCCTAGGACCTAGGAGGAGATCTACCTTAAGATCCATAATCAAATCGAATGAGAAGAAGCCAAACTCTAGCGCTTCAAAGGAGTTGTATAAACAAGAAGTGCATACTGCATTTTAGAAAACTAGAGTTGTCAAGGTATTGTGTTGGGAAACAAGAGGATCAAGTACAACACGATACAGATTTTCATTGGGTGGAAAATGGGACCCATGCTATTGAGGAGTCTGTGAGATCTGTGTTGAAAATTAAGCCCACAGTTTTCTCCTTGGTGAATGACTATTTTTCTCTCTCATTCAATTGGGATTTGCAAACAATTCAGCTGACTGTAATGTTTATTCGAAGCATACAGGCTCTTTACATAGATAATGCGTTTATTTTGTCTAACGACAATTCTCTTCTGCACACTACTAAGAGTGATCTGTCAAAGGAATTTGACATGACTGATTTAGGAGCTATCTATTCTTTGCTAGGAATTCATATTACTATAAATAGACTTCAAAAGAAGATCTATCTTGGCCAGCAGGCATATCTAAAAGGCATTTTAGAAAAATCTCATATGTCTGATTGCAAACCAATTGATACTCCAATGGATCCGAGTATAGTATTGACTAAACCTACTTGTGCTGATTTTGATAGTGAAGTACTCGACATAGCGAAGTACCCTTATCATTCACTCATAGGATCTTTGATGTATGCAATGTTGTGTACTAGACCATATTTAGCATACACTGTTAGCACGTTAAGTCAATTCATGTCTAATCCTAGGATCTCCCATTGGAAAGCATTAAAGAGAGTGATGAGATATATTTAGGGAAGTTTAGATCACATTTTATGTTATGATGGAAATGTTATCGACCCACTCGTCCTGCGAGACTACTCCGACTCATATTGGGGAGGAACAGTCTCTACCAGAAAATCTACCTCCGGGTTTTGTTTCTATCTGGCAGGGGGACCGATTTCGTGGAACTCAAGGAAGCAGAAATCACTTGCGCTTTCTTTGACAGAGGCAGAGTACATCGCAGTATGTCAAGCTTCAAAAGAAGTTGTATGGATCAGGTTATTACTTCACGACTTACACAACTTGAGCTGTATTTCACTGTCACTGAATCCCATATTTCATGGCAAGGGCGACTGTTGGAAATTAAGCCCACAATTGTCTCACTGGTAAATGAGTATTTCTATTTCAAGATTCTTCCTGCACGTCTACTGATCGTTGATCTAGGGTCAGGTGAAACCAACTTTGCTTCTACGTCTGCTCATCTGATACCTACAGAATCATAACTTAGACAGCCAAACTATTTTAAGAACGTCTACAACGGGCTTCCGGCTGATCTCCAGCAAAGGGTAACCAATCCTATCATATTTCAAGTTCAGATGTTAAGTCCAATAATTTGAAGATCACTGAAGACTTGGCCATTTTCAAGAACTTCCACGAATTAGCATTTAGAACGACTCTGAAGAAATACACTAAGTGTCGCAACAGTCTGCAGAAATGAACTATGCTTTTTCGCAGTGTCGGCTTTTTCCGAAATGCAACAGTGTCGGCTTTTCCCAAAATGCGACACTTCAGCATAGTTCAACAGTTCAACTATTTTCAACAATGTCGGCTTTTTGCATTTCTCCGAAATGCGACAGTGTCGACTTTTTGCGACAATGTCGGCTTCTTGCCTTCAACTTCTTTCTTCAACTATTTTGAAGAAGTTAACTGTTTTAACGGCACCTTCGCCTTTTTAAGGGCATTGTCAGCTTTTTCGCAAAATCCCAAAGAGAGAAAAAAATCCCGACAGTCGTCTATTTTCAACGAGGAACATTCTCGGCCACTTCCCAAAAATGCGAAGTGAGAGAAAGCCACTTAGCATAAAATGCGAAGTGAGAGAATTTGCAACGTCCTCGCCCGCGTCAACATTCCCTGATTCGTTGACCGTATATACCATGTATAGTTGTCACACAAGCCAAATACTTCCAGGTACAACGACTTACCTAATTAGGTGACAAATATTTATAGTAATTAATACATGGATGAATTCTATAAATGGATCATCCAGACACACTCTACATGACGCTCCGTCTATGAGACGAATGATTTTGAGCCTCCCAGTTACGTTGTCATGCTTGTAGCTGCTATCTTGTTGTGCTTCAGTGTAATATAGCAACAACATGCTTTTCTATCTATGTATAACGTAGATGAATGCTTGTTGTGATTTGAATGCACTTCATAGAAATCCAATATCATTTCATTCGGGAGAAAGTTTTTTTAAGGCAAGTGACATTTCAATATTGCTCCACAACAAATGGTCACAGACATCTTTACCAAAGTGCTTCCCAGGATCAAGCACCAGAAGTTCTTCAGCATGCTAAACCTGACGAAGATACCAAGGCACCAATCGTTGATAACATTTGTTCACTCACTCTGATCAGAACACGGATGTCTACGACTCCTCAGTATTTGATCAGACTATGGCTGTCTTTGACGCCTGAGGAACTTGCGCTATCACACTGCTCTTTCAATCTATTTCAAAACTAAACTTCTGACTAAATCCATTATCAGCAATACCACACACAAACATTTCTAATCTCTTCGGTGGACTGTACTCATTTCTGTATTTTTGTGAGTATGAACTGATTTATAAGATCATGTTTGGGCAACAGAACATTTAAGCTGTGATTATACTTAGTATAAACATTCTATTAGATTGTTTTTGCATCTAGCAGCCCATTGTAACGAGAGAGATGTTCCGCAAATATTCCTGCTCTCTTCTCCGTTCGCGTTCTCCATACTCCATCGCCCCCATCAATCTGGAGTGTGCAAACCCCCTCACCCCACAATGGGTTGAGGGGGCACAAACACATGCCATTCTACCGAGTAAGGATTTTTAGTATTTTTCGACAAGGCTCGGAGGGGCAGAGCTAAAAAATTCTAAAAATTTGAACCCAGCAGAATGGCTTGTGCCCGGCGCATTCCATTGCGTAATGGATACCTAGGACCTTTTTTATACATAAATTTTGTAAAATGTAATCTGCACTTGCACTTTAGCCGTCTTTTTTTCTTAGTTAGGTGTTGCCGCCATAGCGAGGTTTCTAGAGGTTTCGTCTATTGTGAGATGGTGATGTGATGTGCTACCACCATAGCGAGGTTTCTAGAGAGTTCGCACTTTGTTGTGAGGTAGAGAATCTTGCTTCCGCCATAGCTCTGTTTTGTGAGCTGGATATCTTTTGGCACGATGGCATGGCTCTGTTATGAAATTTGTTGTGATGTGATGCCGCCATAGCTAGATTTCTAGAGGGTTCACACTTTGTTGTGAGGTGGAGAAACTTGCTTTCGCCATACCTTTGCTTTGTGAGCTGGAGATCTTTAAGCGTGATAGAGTGGCTTTGTTGTGGAACAACATGGAGATCTTTAAGCGCAATAGCATATCTCTATTGTGTGAGGTGTGTGTGTGATCTGAAGGCACGATAGTAATATCCAAATGGCTTGGAAGGTTTATGTGCTTCCGTTTGTACGTCACTTCTAAATTCGTTCACTCATTTGATGCTCGTCTCTATTCATGGAGAAGGATAAAGCGCATTTCTATGTATTCTTGCTATCTTGTATTGTTTGTGACTACTGGATTTGTTCATGTGCAGGTAAGTCATGTTCTAAAATCAATGGATATACTTTATATTTGTATGTCACTTTTGCATTCATTCACACCTTTGATGCTCTTCTCTATTCACAGAGAAGGATAAAGCGCATTTCTATGTATTCTTGCTTTCTTTTATTGTTTGTTGCTACCGGATTTGTTCATTTGCAAGTTGTTGGATTATTTCACTATCATGACTGATTCATCCGACTTATCGATCTTTAATCTACATCCATGCATTTATTCAATTCTATAGTTTTATACGTGCTTCTACACAGTTTGTAAAAATACTTGGGAATCGCTCCGACACATCCGACGACTTCCACGACTTGTCGGAGAAGTCGGAGACATCAAAGGAAGATAGTTACTATTTTTGCTCGACTTTCCCTAACTGCTTTGCAAGTATATTTTCGTAAAGGCCTTACTGAATGGACGATAGCGCATTATGACTAGCTGTCAATTGCCACCTAGAACCTGATTAAGCTGACCTAATTGGATAAGCTTAAATTGCTTTAGTATAAATAGTTGATCAATATAGAAGAATTATGAATAGAGAGGAAATACATAGGAGAAAAACTCATAGAGTTCTATTAGTGTTCTGTATTTTATTATTGCTATCAACGCTTATTGCTTATCAGCGGAAGTGCATCAAACAAAGTTATCAGTTACTCATAGACAGTTTAGAATACGCGGTTGCATCTGCTATTGTTTTGTGCTCATTATTATTTGACTTTGTACATGCTACTTAGTGAATCAATCCATCTTCTTATTGCATTCAATATCATGTCAAAATCTATGTTTCTCTATAATTATCAATAACTAATAAATCTCTTATTGTTTCATCTGATCTATACTGCAATATTCTATACGTGACTTCACTCTGTAATTGTTTGGCTAAAAAATCACTTTAGTACTAATGATTTCAAAGTTAGTTGCTAAAATTCAAACGTGACGGCCTTGTTTGATTTCTATATTCATGCATAAGGAAGAAGGATCACTCCGCTGTGCTCAATTGGTCATCCATAGACTTCAACTTATCGACTCTTCCTCTTTCCTTTTTTCCTCCAACATGGTATCAAAGCGATATCATTAGATACTTTTCATGGTATCAGAGCCCTATACTCTTCATAGTATCAGAGCCATATCTATTCTTCAATAAATGATATCAAATTTCAGTATCAGATAATTGCTTTCCAATTGTAGCGTCACACGGTATCATTCTTAAGTCATCGATTTATCGACAGACTAACTTTCAGATGGATTAATCTCAAAACAAAGTCGGTCTCATTGCAGACAAGCTTAGTGGATCCAATTACTATTTGTGAAAATTTAATATGAAGACCTTGTTAATCGCCAATGAGTTGTGGGACGTTGTCACAGGTATCGAATTGAATCTTGAAGATGACACAACCGACTCAAAATGGAAATTGATGAATGGTAAAGCTTTTGCACTTATCATACTCAATATATCAGACACTTAGATTGGCCACGTATCTGAAGCTCAAACTTTGAAAGAAGTATGGGACATCATGAGCTCACTATATGATGTGAGGGACGTGACTTCCAAGTTGCATCTCAGAAGAAAATTCTTCACACTCAAGATGTCTAATGGTGATTCACTTCAAAATCACATTAACCAGTTTAAGAATCTCTTGCAGCAGATGGCAGTTGTCGGATCATCCATTGATGATCAAGACACAATAATGACATTGCTATCAAACTTGTCTTCTACATATGAAAACTGAGTGATGATCATATCGACACACTCAGATTTTATTCTTACTAGAGTTATCATTATGTTGTTGCAGAAAGATAATCAAAGAAGTCAAGACACCTCTTCGACTTCATCATCTCATGCTCTTATGTCAACAAAAGCTCTAAGCGATAGAAGAAAAAAAAACTATAAGAAGTCCGCATCAAATTAGAAATCGACACAGAGTCAAGAGCAATTATCAAATCCACAGTTGAAGAAGAAGATGTTCTATAAGTATTGCAAATGCACTAATCATGAGATCTAGGATTGTAGAATTCTAAAAGCAAAGAACGCCAACAAGCAACCCGATCAACAGACGAATGCAGTCGCAATATCATTCCTACAATCGACATGGATGAAGATGCGTTTATGGTCAAAGACCAGAAGACACAAGTCGATAATTCTTGGTTTCTGAATTAAGGAGCTACTCAACATACGACTAGTCATCGTGAGCATTTTCACTCCTATACGTCGTACAGTACAAAGGAATTCATTCATCTTGGTGATGATAGTACACACACCATTGAAGGTGAAGACACTATAAGATTGAAGTTCCAGCATGATCAAATCAAACTACTATCAAATGTTTTGTAAGTACCTAATCTTTCTATGAATCTGTTATTAGTAAGTAGAATTATTGATTTAGGTCATAGGGTAGAGTTTGAGTCTAATCAATGTCAAATTATTGATAGGACAAGTAAGATCCTCGCACTTGGCAACAGACATGGATACTTATATAGACTGACTCATTGTTATTCTGACACAAGTCAAACCTTGAAAACCTCTATTCTTGTCAATAAAGCATTACTTTAGCATTATAGATTAGGACACTTGAATCATACATCTGTGTTGAACATGTCCAAACTATCCCTAGCACTTGATCTCGACTATCCAACCGACAAATCAACGTCCTTGTTTTTCATAGCTGCATCCTTGGATCCCTGGAAGATAGACTAGGATTCCTTTTAGATCGAGTCATAGGCATGCAACAAAAGATGTTCTAGATGATGTTCACTTAGATATATGTGGTCCAATGCAAATTACTTCGTCATTGCTTGATGCAGAATATTTTATTACCTTTATTGACAAATATTTCAAAAGAGCATATGTTTATTTTATTAAGCAGAAATTGGAGGCTTTCAAAATCTTTTGACAATTCAAGAAGTGCATAAATAACCCTTGTTGACAGGCAGGAGGGCTACTACAACGCGAGATCTTCAACCCTACAGTGGCGCCATTGTTGGGGATAGGTTTTCACTAACTAGTATAGCGACATTTTAGTTATTTCTTGCTTTTTAGAGTAGTTTTAGGTGGATTTTGGGGTAGGAAGAGTTATTTTTCTGTATTTTCTTGTGTTTGGACTGTTCCCAGTTAGCGGAGGACGTGTGAAAGGGTAGAGGAGGCCCTGAAAAGCCTCTAAGGGCTTGACATCCAAACCAAAACCTGAGAAAACCCAAAAAAAAAAAAACACACCAATATGCATTTTGGAGGAAAAAAGAGCCAAATTTTCCATCAAAGTTTGTTTTCTCCAAAACCAGTGAGAGATAACCCTCCAATGATTGGTCGCAGCTCCAGGGTACTATCCCAGACCTGCCTAGAAGCCTGCAAGAGTTAATTCCAAACAGATTGCAAAAATCATAGAAAAAAACCATAAAAATTCAAAAATCCTTGTAAAAAATCAAAAAAATTCAAATCTTCATAAGAACTCTCGCAGAGCTCTCTGAACTTCCATCTCAGTGAGACCAGAACACAGAGAGGCTTGCGAGAGTTAGTTCACTGTTTAAGTGCATGTGCGAGAGTTTCCAGTGGAAAAAAGACGGAAAAATATCAAAGAACCCTCGCAGACACTAAAATTTTCAATTCCAGTGGTCAAGAACCCTCACAGAGAATTTTGAAGCTCCATCTCAGTGAGACTGGGACACGTAAGAGCCTGCGAGAGTTAGTTTGATTCCAGTGAGCTAAAAATTGGACAGGTGTGCTAAAAAATCACTAAAAAGTGAAGATCCAGCAAATCCTTCTAGAGAGAATTCTCGCAGACCACTCCAATCGATCCAGAATGTCAATTTCCATTAGTGATGAAGCCTGCGAGAGTTAGTACTGATTATTGGTGAAGATCAAGCCAAATTAGTGGATCTGAACCCTCACAAACAATGAATTTTTCACTTATTGTGAGAATTAACCCTCGCAAAGATTTTCAGAGTCAAAACTATCTTAGATGAAGCTCCTATAATCCTGGCGAGAGTTAGATCCCAGTAATCAGAGAGCGATGAAGATATTTTACTGCAAAGTAGCTAAAGAACCCTCGCACAACCAACCCTCGCACTAGTAACTCTCGCAGACTAAATCAGTGGAAATATTTGCATCAGATTCAGCTACTATCAAAATCTTAGGACAATTAGTGCAAGGAGTAAAAAGTTATCAAGGAAAAACCACCGTAAGAGGCCTGTATCCTCAATATCAGCCTATCAGATTGATCAGATCCATAAGATTCAGATTGCATCCCAACTGCCTTGTACTCTACCATCAGATGAATCTGAGATCTGGACGATCGGTAGCAAGAAGGACAATGAATCAAGCACTACACTTTTCCAGAATAGCAGCTACACAACAAGAGATTTTGAGGCCTCTGAACTACCGCAAGACACCAAAATCAGAACCAGTGCCAATGGATCCAATGGGTCAACCCGTGCCTATGGCTCCCTTGCAAGCAGTCAGGAGGGCACCTCGGATGGAGATACCAAAATATGATGGATCATCAGATCCCATCCGCTTCCTCCAGATCTACGAGCAAGCTTGTGAAATCTACGGCGATCGAACACCTATAGAGAAGTTGATGTTGCTCCCCATGTCACTAGTAGTTGTGGCTCAAGACTGGTTTTTCAACTTTTCAGAGGAAGAAAAATCCACCTGAAAAGCGGTTAAAGCGGCTCTCATCACACGCTTTAAACCAATGAAGTTCCTAGAAGAGCTCGTTTCTCTTGCTCAACAAGGTCAAGATGGGAAAAAGAGAAAGGGTCAGGGACTATACTGAGTGGGTCAAACACCAGGGCCAGCTAATCAACACGTGGCCCATGTAAACTTGATAGCAGCAGAACTAGAGATGCCAGTACCACCTCACCCTGAGCAGTAGCAATGGTATGAGCCGGATGAACATATATGGATCCTACCATAAATGAATATATTGTGGCCTATGCAACTCAAACTCAGCGTCAAGGCAGAAGAATTATGGCTGCTACGGGCAAAGGACACATAATTGTTGAATGTCCTTACAAGGGACAATATACATCCTTATGCGGGGAATGCGATTATGGACACTGCTTCAAGAACTGTCCATTAAGGCTTGGGACCAATGCACCATTGAATTTCATTGCGATACAACCAGCAACAATTCCAACGGGAATGCTATTGGAAAAGCAACAATTCCATGCTCCTGTGTTAGCTATCACGCGAAAGGGGAAGGAAGTGGCTCCCTCACCACCACCATCAATCACTGATGACCAACATTGTCAAGCGTGGTACATTGACACAAGATGTTAAAAATTCACAATTCTAGCTTGACTAGTTTTGGTCATATGACTTGTAAATAGTTAGATGGTCATGATGTGGCTTGTCACACGTGCCAAATAGCATAGGATTCCATTCATAAGGATGTTCTCAAGTAGACCTAAGTGATAGAACCTTTGGAATGAGTCCAAATCATGCTTAGATACAAGAGAAAAAAAGTAGGAGCTATTTTTGATAGTTTTTGCATTGTTGAGGGATCTCCAAGATTCCAACCCTAACTTGGTAGGGATGAAAGATCCACCAAAATTAGCATTAGGGATAGGTTTAGGGCTACTCATACCTTCCCAAAAATCAAAAGGATTGAATGGAATGGAAGCAACGGTGGCGGCAGGAATGATGGAGGATGCGATGGTGATGGACAGAGTAGTGGATAACGGAACAGAGATAGGAATCGTATCAACAACGAAAACGGGGTGGACACAGAAACAGATGTGGATGGAATAAGAAGAGAGGTAGCGACAACAGAGATCGGAGTGGGGGGTTGCACGGAAGAAGAAGTGGCGGTGGTTGATGGGGTGGTTAGTGCGGTAGTGGAGGTGCGTCTTTGGGTAGCAGGTGGAGATGTGAATGTAGAGGCAGCGCCATGCATTCGTTTGCTGGCCGTTGTGTTAATAACTGTAGGTTGGGAGGAGGTGGATGCTTGAGATGGCGGATAAAGGTTAGTATGTGACACGAGGGTAGACAAAAGGGATGAGCATTGGAAACTGTGCACTTTCATCTCAAGAAGTGCGCAGGCAAAGTTACACAACAAGGGGCCTGCTGCGATACGCTCACTGTTGTTGGGTTTGATGGAGCTGGTTAGTTCACGAATAAGAAAGCTATGCCAGTCGTATGGCACAACGGAGGGGCTAGGGAATTTCATAAAGGATTCCACTATATGACTCAATAGCTTAGACTGAATTCTGTCCTTGCGAAATATTGAAATAACCAGAAAGTTATTCAACAGATGCGCAGCCGTCTGAATGACGGGTTTCGTGATAGCATCTATCAGGTAACCATTGTTAGTCTGAATTCCGGTGCAGTTTGGGTGATGAAAGGCTTGATCAAAGTTTTGGCGTGGCGATGGGAGATGGGTTGACGATCACCAGACATAATGCTAATGGTGACCATCGAGTCGGCGTTAATCCTGACCTTGGTACCTTGGTACAGGAAGTGGAAACGAGTCTTTTTCTCATCCCAAGTGGTGTAAGCGTGAAGGGCGAGGCCCATGTTAATCTCAAAATGGAAAAGCGCCGGATGAAAACCCATTGCCTCTAGAAGCGTCAGAGGGTAGAGGCCAAATCTGTGTGGCCTCAGGGATGTCACGTTGGTTCACCTATTTGGTGCCAAAGTATTCAGAAGATGAGGAGGCCATGTTAGCAGTGATGATTAGAGGTCAAAAAAGTAGGAAAAACGGTGAAAAATGGAAAAAAGTTGTGGAAACGATAGAAAATTGTGAATAACGAGTGTTGGATGACAAGAACTGTAGTTCAGAGCGCAAATCGGTGTTTAGTATGATTGGATGATAGCTGGTAGAAAGTCTGGTTGCAAACGGAGGACTTGGTAATTTCAGTGTAAATTTTGGCAGAGCTTCGCTAGCAAAGGTGACAAATGACTCGAATTCAACCCTTATATAGCGGAATTTAGAGTGTGTATCAAGTGAAATCCACTTTCCCTTGTTCAGTTCCACCCAAATTTTGGCAAGCACCTTCTTCACAAAATTCTAAGACCTCAGGAAAGTCTGCGAGAGTTCAAAAGGTTATTTGACTGCTATGCGAAGGTTCTGCGAGGGTTCAGGCTGTTTGCGAGGGTTCAACTCTCGCCGGAAGTGATCTCTCGCACAACTTGTTTCTATGATTGGATTTTCAAGATCAGACCATGTAGACAAGCTAATTTCACTGCTCTGATTTCATTTAGACACCTTGCAAGGATTGGTAAGTTGATCTTGATGCTCTGCAAGGGCTCTGAAAATTCTGCTTCTGGGAACCCTCGCACGCACTAGAAAATGGTGATTCCTCCATCAAGAACTCTCGCAAAGATTTTCATGGATGCATCTGGGTCAGATAGGTGACTGTCCAAGTTTCAAGAGCTATCTCCCAGTGGATCTCAAAAAATCATGAAAAGTTGCTCTTTAAGAGTGTTTTTTGACGAGATCTCGAGATTTTCTGATTTTTAAATTTTGTAAACTAGTAATCAGTCTCATCCAGGCTTGATCTGACTGTTGGTAGTTCTCTAGAAGTTTTGATGGATACTTGGTAACAGATCCCTCAGTCAATCTGATGATCTGCTTCTTTCTTGATCCTATCTAGATCTGGATCCTTCTTGGATTTTGATGGATTTTCCTGATCTTGCCAGATCTGGTTGAATCTTGATGGATTTAGCTTGATTTGGTTCGATCTTCTTAGACTAGCGGTGACAGCTTAGCAGATTAGATTTTCGTAACGTGCCCCCACTACTCTGGATCTATCACACTATGGTGGTCAGTACTTATGCAACCGGCCACCGTTGATGGGTGTATCGAATGGTGTCTCATCCATGATTAAGAATTTCCTTGATCCGATAGGGACCTTCACCTGTGAGTTTTAATTTTCCTTTGATCGCCTTGATTTTGTACATCAGGACCAGATCTCTGAACGAAGATCCTTCTTTTGTAACCTACAATCATGCCATGCTTTGCGTCTTTTCTTTTCAGCTGCCAGTGCACGCACAACTAGTAAGCGTGTTTCACAGAGTTTATGTAGAGCTTCGTGGCGTAGTTGTAGAGATTTGGACTCAGTAAGACATTGTGTGGTGGCAATCCTTAATGAAGGAACTAAAAACTCTACTGGCATCACAACATCCT
This sequence comes from Diphasiastrum complanatum, assembly GCA_029204225.1. Classification (NCBI taxonomy): domain Eukaryota; kingdom Viridiplantae; phylum Streptophyta; class Lycopodiopsida; order Lycopodiales; family Lycopodiaceae; genus Diphasiastrum; species Diphasiastrum complanatum. Next base: position 31,944,796 of record CM055114.1, read on the forward strand.
GATCATATACCAATTGGAAGGGTGTTTGATCAGTGCTTCCTTTATATATGCCCACAGTGCAGCATGCAACTTATGTTCCCAATCTGATCTGCTAGCTTCAACTGTTTTTGTGAGCATGCTACACATGATCTTATTGGATGATTCTGCTTGCCCATTACCACGAGGATAATAAGGTGTACTGATTCTATGGATCACGAAGAATTCCTCCAACAGGACATTGATGGTCTCATTGATGAAATGACTTATGTGATCACTGACTAGCTTTATCGAGCATCCGAAGAGTACAATGATATTTTCATAAAGGAACTTGATAGTGATCTTAGCATTAGCTACTCTTACTGCCTTGGCTTTGACCCATTTGGTGAGGTAGTCTGTGGCTATGATTACATATCGGGCCTGGGAACTCCTTGCCGTAGGGTGAATTGGACCGATGTAATCCAATCCCCACTTTTTGAATGGTGCTTGGGCTAAGATCGGGTGCAGTAGGTCATAATTCAATCTCGTTGGCCTTATTGCCCTTTGGCACACATCGCACTTTTTTAAGTATTCCTCCATATCCTTATGAATCGTTGGCCACCACCATCCTAGTTGCAGGATCTTGCGAACTGTAATGTCGGATGCAAAATGCCCCCCCACCCATGCCTTCATGTGAAAGCGAAATGATCTTGGTGGCCTCATGAGGAAGAATACATTGCCGAAGAATTCCGTCTGGTCCTCTTCGGTATAACTGGTCGGCAATTAGCTGATAAGGTCTAGCCTTCAAGATCAATTTTCGTTGTCCCGCCTTTGGTAGTGATTTGTCTGGTTGGCCCCACATTAGATATTCAACAATGTTGGCAGCCCATTTTGTACTGTGTCCACGTAAAATAAGGCAGCATTTGCCAGCTCATCGTCGGGTTGAGTTGGAATCTTTTTCCCCTTGATTCGTGATACATGATCTGCCATGTAATGTTGTTTTCCCTTGCGAACTACTATCGAAAATCAAATTCCAACAACAGAAGTAGCCATCTGGTATTCTCCCGGTGTTGCAAGTTTTATTAATGAGATAGAGCAAGGGTTGATGGTTTGTATAAAAAGCAAAATGTGTGGCCATCAGGTAATGTCAAAATTTCTTAACCGCATATATCATTGCCAGTGCTTCCCGCTCTGTGTTTGAATAATTCATTTTGGTATCACTAAGCTGTCGGCTTGCAAATCGGATTGGAAAATCCTTTTTGTGCTCACTTGGTTGGGTTAAGACTGTTCCAACTGCATACTTCAATGCGTCCGTATGCATGTGAAACTCAATGGACCAATTGGGTGGGCGTAAGATTGGTGTTGAAACCAATGCATCCTTAAGCTTCTGGAAAGCCTTTAGGGCTTCCTTGTTCCAATGTGGATCCATTGTGAGTTTGTAAATTGGTCGGGCTAACTCCACAAAATCAAGAATGAAGATCCTATAATAGTTAGCATGACCCATGAAAATATAGACTTCGCGGATCGTCCCCGGTGGTGGTAGATCAATAATGATTTTGATCTTTGATAGCTCTGCGGTGATTCCGTGTCTTGACACTATATGGCCGAGAATCAAGCCATGTGTTACCCAAAATTGACATTTTTCTGGATTCAGGGAGATAATTGCGACATTTTTGTAACACCTTCTCCAGGTTGGATAAGTGTTCTGAGTCCGATCCATGCATGCACAAATCGTCCAAGAAAATTTTCAAATTTTTTTGTAGATAATCTTTGAATGCCGCCTGCATGACTCGTTGGAAGGTGCTTGGGGCATTGCAGAGTTTGAATGACATCACTCTATAGGCATAGGTTCCCCATTCCGTGGCAAATACTGTCTTGTGCTGGTCCTGGGGGGCTATCTTCACCTGGTTGTAGCCGCTAAAGCCATCTAGAGAACTATAGGCCTCGGCACCGACTACTATGTCAAGGACACTTTTCGTAAATGGTAAAAGAAAATGATCTTTTTTGGTGACTGCATTTAGCGCCTTCAAAATCACACAAATCCGCATTTTGTCGTTCTTCTTGGGTACTATAACTATCGGTGATACCCATTCCGTGTGCTCGATTTCATAGATGAAATCTGCATCCATCAGCCTTTGCAACTCCTGCTTGATCAGCTCAGTATAATTTGGGTTGCAGCGGTAATAACGGCTTATCTTGGAGACTGCTCCGTCCACCAAGAGTATGGTGTGTTGGACTACTATTGTTGGAATGCCCTTCAGGTCACTATAACTCCAGGCAAAACAGTCTTTATATTCCACCAACAACGATCATAGTCTCTTGAGCTGTGTGGGTCTTAATTGCTCTCCCACATGCACTATCTTATCATCTTCACCTGGCTCGACAAGATTCATCGGCTGTGCTCGCGCGTAGGTCCCCTTGAAGACTTGTTCCGTTGGTGCTTGACTTTGATCAGGTTCTCTCTGGGCTTGCGACATCATGATTACCACGTCGTCCAAGGTATAATTCTTGAAAGTCTCAGGCATCTCGTGAACTAGTGCTCGTCGAGATTCCTCCTTCAGCATATTGATCTTAGCTCGACTGGTCATTTTTTGATTTTTTGTCACCTGTGTAGAAGATGACGTTGTATCTGAGTCTATTTTGATTGACTTAAAGGAGTCCAACACCTTCTTTTTGCTCTTTTTTGTCATTTTGATGGGTTCATCCTTGTTGTCTTTCAGCAGGACTGTCGTGACATTCACCTCGTGGTTGCGAATATCAACATCCACTGTAGCTATCGCCTCTTCAAGTAGATCACTCCATCGAATCACCTGGCTGTAGCGTTGCTTCAACTGATTATTCTTATTCGTAGGTGCCTTTTGGGTGGATCGAACCTTGAGACTTTCGCCATAACACACTTTTGTGTGGTTGAGCTGGTACTTTCTTGGTTCCGTAACAATCTGGGTCCATGTGATGTAGGACCTGTTCATCAATTAGCTCAATCTCCTTATTATAAGTTAGAGCATGTTGCCAAGTTACTAGATCATCATCCACTGGGTTCTCAATAGGCTCCGCTGACAGCCATGCTACGTTTATCATATTCACCCCAAATGTGATTGGTGTGTCTATGTTGTAACATTTGGGTGAAGATGTACTAGGTTCTGGATCTGATTCATATTGACATGCCTGGCAGTCAATAGTTGCTAATGCATATGTCCATATCACGACATCCGTCTCTGAATCATAGTGACCTCCCTTGGCTGGCCTTGGGCGATCAATCGTGTGATCTGTCGTGGATGATCCGTCATCAGCTTTGGGTGCAATAGGTTTCACCGCCCATGTGGTTGGATCAACCTTTACAGCCTGTTCTCTATTCTCAAAGGTGAGTTTTCCCGTACCCCAGTTGTGTACTACTTGCAAAGTCCTCAACCATGGTCTTCCCAGTAAGACACGATATGCAGATGGAGATTCATGTATATCCATGACTACAAAAGTAATCACAAATTGCATGCCTGCTATCTTTACAGGGATATCAGCAACTACACCTTTCGGTTTCACACATGATTGATCTGCCAGCTTGATGGCGAATCTTGCTGGCTTCAACCCTTGTAAATCCCATTTTTTATATAAAGTAGTGGAGATCAAATTGACACCCGATCCTCCATCTACCACTGTTGCCTCGTCCTCGTATCTCTTGTGTTTGATGGGCAAAGTGATGTTGTGTTTCTCACTTTCCCATGCTGCTCCGACGTGGAGGACGTTACTTGTTTCTTCATAGCCCATACAATATATGGGCTCAGGCGCTACTGGCTCCTCATCCGCTTTGGCCCATTCAGCTAGAAGGCTTTTAGCTTGTGATGCAATCTGCAATAGTTCTCCGAGTGGTAAACTAACACGGCTTGACAATAAAAGGGTGAGCCTTTCAGTGTGTGGTTCCTCGGACTCCACCATGTGAAAAGGTGGTTCATATTGGTGCAACCGATCATTTTGATCAGTGCGCAGTGGTGAGCCCGCTTGCAGTTCCCGTTCGACGCCAACTGGAGGTTCCGTGGATTAACTTTTTCTTGCTCTTTTTCCTCCTCTTGTGCCTTCTATACCCAGTGTCTTATTTTATGGTACTGTCTTCTTTCTTCCCTCACATTCGAATATGACGCGGAAGTTGAGGATTGGTATTCAGTGATCGATGGTGGTGGTGAGGGAGCCACTTCCTTCCTCTTCTACGTTCGCGTAACCGCTAACACAGGAGCGTGGAATTGTCTCCTTCCGATGGCATCCCAACTAGAACTGTTGGTTGCTGTATTGCAATGAAGTTAAGAGGTGCACTGGTTCCAAGTTTAAATGGACAATTCTTGAAACAGTGTCCATAACCACATTCTCGGCAGAAGGATGTATATTGTCCCTTGTAGGGACATTCTGCAATTCTGTGTCCTTCGCCGCATTCGTGGCAGTCGTAATTTCTTCCGCCTTGACGCTGAGTTTGAGAGTATAATTTCAGGAAAAAAGAGAACAAAGAATGCACTTGAAATCGATATCGTGAGGGCAATATCGATTTTGAGTGCAGGAGGTGACAACTATACACAATTTATATACGGTCAATAATTTAGCATCGTTGACATGGACGAGAACGTCACTGGAGAGAGAGAGAGAGAGAGAGAGAGAGAGAGAGAGAGAGAGAGAGAGAGAGAGAGAGAGAGAGAGAGAGAGAGAGAGAGAGAGAGAGAGAGAGAGAGAGAGAGAGAGAGAGAGAAAACAACAACAAGAGCAATGGAGAGCAATGCTTAGCCACTTGTTGATTGGTTGGCTTTGGTGGAGCAGGTAAGGCCATATGCTGTGGTTGATTTGGTGCGACGTACCTTGGGGCCGCGTTGGGTGCCCCTTGATGGTAAGGATAAGAAGTTTGATAAGGACTTCTCTTTTGTTGAACAATTCGAGGGTTGAACAGGCAAAATGTCGTATCGTGTGATGTTGCATTGCACAGGTGGCAGAATCTATGTGTCAGTCTCAGATTTTGCTTTAGGACTGGACACTCGTTCGCTGTATGGTTTTGCATGCACATTGAACACCATACATTTTCCCGTCTTGGATACTACAGCTGGTTTAGTTCCGGTTGATGTGGCGTTACTACTACAGCTCCCTATAAGGCCTTCGGTTTTTGGTCAAACTACGCCGTAAGTTGTTCCATCTGCTGTTTGTGTAATTTCGTCATTTACTCCAATAGCAGTTCTGTGGATAGAGCAGATGCGGTTGATGATCATGATGCTAACGAGGGAGTAAGGGTGTGGGTGGATGGATATTCGTCATCAGATCCCTCATCTTCTTCTCTGATGGCATCTTCCATAGCTTCTTGCAAAGTAGCGTACTGCTCCCATCGTTTCAGTTCTCTTCTGATGCTTCGTGGTAGTCCGGCTAGGAACCACATGATCACCCCATGATTGGGAGTTAGGGATGCACTGCACTCGGATCGTAAGTGTTTGACCCACTCAATATAGTCCCTGACCCTTTCTCACCATTTTGACTTTGCTCAGCAGGAGGAGCGGGTCTTCCATGAACTTTATTGCTTTAAAATGCGTAATGATAGCCGCTTTAACCGCTTTCCAGCTAGATTTTTCTTCCTCTTACAGGTTGAAAAACCAATCATGAGCCACTGCCAATATGGACATGGGGAACAACATCAGCTTCTCCGCAGGTGTCCGTTCACCGTAGATTTCACAAGCTTGCTTGTACATCTGGAGGAATCGGATGAGATTTGTTGATCCGTTGTATTTTGGTATTTCCATCTGTGGTGCTCTCCGGACTGCTTGCAAGGGAGCAACATGTACGGGTTGGCCCATTGGATCCATTGGTGTTGGTTCCGGTTCTACCTCTTGTTGCATGACTGCTAATCTGGGAAGGTGTGGTGCTTGATTTGCCCCGATATCAGATTCATCCGATGGTGGGTTCCAAAGTGATTGGATCTTGCTTATACAGTAGGATGTTGTCTGGATCTCAAGGATCTGATCAATCTGATCGACCAGAAGTTAATTATAGACCTTTTACGGTGGTTTTTCCTTGATAATTTCTTACTCCTTGCACTAATTGACTTGAGATTTTGATAGTAGCTAGATCTGATGCAGATCTTTCCACTGATCTGGTCTGCGAGGGTTATCTTGTGCGAGGGTTGGCTATGCAAGGGTTTTTTTAGCTTTTTTTGCAGATAAAAAACTTGATATCTCTCTGATCTTTGGGAAGTAACTCTTGCAAGACTCATAGTAGCTGGATCTGGGTCAGATCTCACTATAGAATTTTTTGCGAGAGTTAACTCTTGCAAGAAGTGAAAATTTCACTGTCTGCGAGGGTTCAAAACCATTTTTTTGGCTTGATCTTCACCAAATCTTAAAATTAACTCTCGCAGGCTTCATCACTGATGTAAATTGACATTCTGAATCAATTGAGAGGGTCTGCGAGAGTTCTTAGTGGGAGGATTTGCTGAATTACTTTTTAGTGATTTTTTAGCACTTAAACCCAATTTTCTGCTCACTGGAATCAAACTAACTCTCGCAAGCTCTTTTGTGTCCTGGTCTCATTGAGATGGAACTTCAGAATCCTCTACGAGAGTTCTTGACCGCTGGAACTGAAATGTTTGCTTTCTGCGAGGGTTCACTAGTACTTTCCCGTCTTTTTTTCACTGGAAACTCTCGCACATGCACTTAGACATCAAACTAACTCTCGCAAGCTTCTATGTGTCCTGGTCTCACTGAAATGGAACTTCAGAGGGCTCTGCGAGAGTTCTTATGAAGATTTAAAATTTTTTTGGATTTTTTCAAGGGTTTTTTGAATTTTTTTATGATTTTTCTCTCATTTTTACAATCTGCTTGAAACTAACTCTTGCAGGCTTCCATGCAAGTCTGGGACAGTATCTTGGAGCTGTTGCCAGTCATGCAGGAGTCAATTCACACGGGTTCTGGAGATATAAAAATCTGATGAGATTTTAGGCTCTTTTTCCCTCCAAAATTGCAGATTGGTGTGTTTTTTTTGGGTTGTTTGGCTGGTTGGTTTGGGTTTCAAGCCCTTAGAGGCTGTTCAGGGCCTCTTCTACCATCTCACACCTCCTCCGCTAGCTGTAAACAGTCCAAACACAAAAAAAATATAGAAAACTAACTCTAAACACCCAAAAATCTACCTAAAACTACTCTAAAAAGCAAGAAAATAGGAATTCAATTTTGTCTTCGGGTCTACTGCCTTATGTGACAGGATCTACAATCCTCCAAAATGAGGAGAAACATTGTTGACCTACTTAGAATCTACTTATGCATTCGACAAAAACAAATGCACAAAATAAGATTGAAACCGGCTAATTATAAACATACAACTATCAGACAATTAAGCATTCGATCATGTTCAAGACAAGAGACTCTTTTGCATAAAACATCTACTACATTATCAGAGAATTCCTTTAAGCGCTGTTGTGATGACCACACAACACGTCAATGCGAAAGAAACTTTGTCTTTCGTGAATCAAAACTTGTCACGCTTACTAGTGGACTTCTTGAACCTTAGCTTTTTGGCTACACAATGCTCAGCTTACATTGGTATGTATGTATGTTGTCAATCTAATACGACTGCGTTATAATTAATCATGATCTACATGCATGTAGATAGGAGGACACGATTAGCAGATTAGGAGATTACAAGAACGGCTGATTAGGCACGTCCTAATGGTATCCTGTCAGTCTCTAGAGGATGATGTCCTCCTGGTACTTTTGCGATCCCAACTGTCCTTTCACGCGTGGAGCTTCGTCATCGTTTGGGTCTTCGTGTCTTCATGTGCCTTTGGCTTTGTCATTAGGTCGCCTTGGGTCCACGAACCTAAGGGCCTTCTCTTGGTCACTGCTTACTTCTCCTTCGTCCCTCATCAGTCTCTCATCTGACAAGACTAATTGCTCTCTCGAATGTCATATCTGGTAGGCTAAGTATGAGCATTCTCAACGGTTGATAGGATGTAGGTAGGGATTTTATAAAGTACATCAACTGTTGTGGTGCTGGGACCTGGTGTTCCTGCCTTGATGCAGCAAGTTGAGCGAAGATCATTCTGATCTTCTCAACATGCTGATCCAACTGGTTGCCGTCCCATCACATAGATTGTAGCTGATTGTGAGGATGCATCATCGAAGCGACAATCCTCACTTTGTACTTCTGCTTTAGTAATCGCAAATTAAAGAGTGGCAGATTAGCCACGATCTAGAATACTTCTGCTGATGTCATGATATTTGATCAAATACATGGTACTTGGCTGATCTTTTTGGTCGTTCGTGGAGCAAGAAAGATTTTGTGTCGCGAAACAATTTCGTGTCGTGTGTCACAAAATTGTTCGCGAACAATTTCGTTTCTTTTGTCTTTTCTGTCAAAATCCGTGTAGAGAGCTAGCATGGCTTTGGCACTAGAAACATTTTTTTTTTTCAGTACTGTGGGATACATTTTCACCAGGATGTCTATCACCTGACAGGAAGCTCCGCACATTTTGCGTTATGTCAAAGGCACTTCAGATTATGGCTTTACAGGAAGCATGAGGGTTTACCCGAGTTATGTGGCTATGTGGATGCGGATTGGGGAGGTGACTATGATGATCGTAGATCCACCACAGGGTATGTATTCCAGCCTTGTGGCAATTGCTTTTCCTGGTCTAGTAAGAATAAAAGTACGATTGCTCTATCCACCACAGAAGCAGAGTATAAGGCAATGTGTAGTGCAGCATATGAAGCTATATGGTTGAGACAAATCTTGGAAGAAGTTGGCATGAAACAGAAAAATCCCACAACTATACATAGCAACAGTCAGAGTGACGAGTCCAGTGTTCTATGCGAGAACCAAACACATTGAGATTCAATATCACTTTATACGTGAGAGACTGTTGAGTCGTGAAATTCACGTTGTTCATTGTAGTACAGAAGAACAGAAGAACAACTAGCTGATATTTTCACTAAGCCACTTGTTAGAGAAAAGTTTGATAAGTTTAGATCAAAGCTTTATGTACTTAAAATTTGTTGACTTTAAAGCTATGTATATGACTATATAAAAAGTAGACTCTACTTTAAGGGAGAGAGTTAGAATTAAAGTAGAATCATTGTGTTACTGTACTGTGGGTCCTATCAGTCTCGATAAGGATCTGTTGGCCTCACCACCAGGCGAGTCCACGGGACACGCATCCTGTCAACGACAACCTGGGTCATACATGGGTTGTCTGTGTGAAGAACTATATGTACATTGTAGTTTCATTTTGAGAAATACAGTTGCCATGTGAGCTTGCTGTGGAGAGTGTTTTCTGTCTATGTTACTGTGTAGCATGATCTGTGTTCCTGTTCGAAGTAAATTCTAAGTTTCATGACTCCATTGCCAAAATCCTTCGTCGCTTCCTTTGGGCTGGGAAACGCCCTTTGTTTCCTTGGGCTAACTACACTACAGCTACAACTGATGGAGGGCTTGGTATTTCTGACCCTCGTTTAAGAATCGGTCCTTGGTGCTCCGTCGCCTTCATGCCCTTTTGCACCCTTCCCAGCATTGGCATTTTCTTCTTTTAGCATACATTGCCTCCTCGGCCCTGGTCCCTCCTCTGCTCAAACCCCTTCCCCTTCTGCCTAATCTACTCTCTTTTGGGTGTCACTTCCTCTTTAAAGCGCCTTTTGTTCTCAAGAACCTAGCGTCAGCCTTCCTTGATCTTCGCTCTTTCCTATCCTGGTCTGACATCTCTACTCTACCTACTGATGAGTCCATTTGGACGTCCACCCTTTTCCATCCCTTGTCATCTCCTCTTTTTTTGTCCCATCCGCGTCTAGCCTCTTCCTTAGCTTCTAAGGGCCTCTCCTCCTTGGGTAACCTTATTAATGTTCACCTTTGTCAAATTTTGCCACACCTTCCCCTCTCTCGGAATGAGCGTTTGTTGATTTTTTCCTCTTCCTCCTCGGTTGTTGGTTTGCACGTCTCCCCTCCTCCCTTGGTCGACCTGGATGGCTAGACTCCTCCCTTCACTAATTCTTTACCCCTACTTGCTAAGTGGCCCTTCCTCAATAATAGACTTTGCCCGGTTTGCCAACTGGAAGAAGAAACTGTGCTTCATTGTCGAAGATCTCTATGGCTGGAGTTTCAACATCACCTTTGTCATTGGGGTTTCTCCATTCAATATTCAGACTGACTCCATTTTGCTGGGCGACACTACAGTCATTGGTCGCTTTCATCTTACATTCAGGCATGGCTGCAGGTTAGCGGTATTATAGAAGATCTGGACTGTCCAGAATCAATAGGTTTTTGAGGGTTCAGCTCCCTCCGTGACGGCTCTTACATGTCTCCGTTTTGCTACTTTTATTATGCACACTATTTAGTTTTATAGGAATGCCTCCCTGCGCGGAGTGCGATACTTGTATAGCTCGTCTTTTTGGGGCAAGTTTCTGAACTGGCTTGGTGATGCCTACTTCACCTTTTGTATTTGTACATTTGTGAAAATATACTAGTATCTTTACAGCTTGCAAAAAACAAAAAAAACAAAAGTAATGGCAAACTTGAATGCAAAAAAGAAATCAAAATCTCTTCCTAAATCACCATTCAAGAGTACAAAATAACCAACCGATTGCCAACTTGGTAGTGCACTTACCACACAATCGATTCCTCTCGAAAATAGTGACTCATGGGAAGAGAGAATTGAAACCACACCAAGCCTTTTGCACAAAACTTTGTCTATCCAAAGAGTCGAAAAACCAGGATCTCAACACGAAGATCCTCTTCGAACTCTTGCCTTCTTTTGAGTACTATCCAATGACAAATCCGCTTAGCTTTGGCTTTGATACAATATAAAGTCCACAACAAGGATTCAACACTAAGCAAGCCTCAAAAAAGAAACACAAGGGAATCAAATGGTGGGCAAACCATCACAACCAAACTTAGATCTTACAGATCTAGCCCCCAAGCTATGGATCAATCAATCACAAGGGTAGGAGGAATCACACCAGCAACATGTAGCTACTAATCACACAATCAAGCCTACACTAGTGAGAGCACAATGGGTATACTTATACCCTCCAAAGCCCATGCACCACTAGTAGTGCACTGTGACACCATTGCACAAGGAGTCTGTTGAGCATCTATTTTTTTAGTGCAATAGGCACCTTTGGGCGGGATTTGCCATTTTGCTCAGCCGCTAGGTGCTCCTTGCCAGCTCATTGTTGATTCCATTTTAGTGGGCGATACGCTTCACATGACTAGAGGTTCCCTCATCTTTTGGCATGTCTGAAGGATGGCTATCTTGTGAAAGCTTTGAACTCGGTTTAATTGGATGGTTTTTAAAGGCTCCTATATTCCACCTTTGACTACTAGTTGTTTTCAGTTTGTTATGTATCTATTCTAGTACTTTGCTTATCTTTTTTCCTGCTGTTTTTGGTTGGATTGCCACCTTGTGTGGTTTGTGAAGTCCATGTCCTCAGAGAGCAGTCTCATGTCCTTCCTTCTACCGTGTCCCACTCTTCCCGCAGGCGTGTTGACATTGTCCTCTCTCGGGATGTGCTTCCTACTTTGACAGATGTTGTTGTTGCTGATCCCACGCATGGTGACCTACTACGCCTCGCTCTGCCTTCACACCAGGAGAAGCGGCAAGTGCGGCAGCACAAGAGAAGAAAAAAAACTACTCCGACTGGTACCCTACTGATGCTGTCATTCCCCTGGCAATTGAGACTTATGGCACCTTGCATCGACGCTTTGAGGATTTTCTTCGCATGTGTTCTCATCAGGAGGCAGAGCGTCAAGGTATTCTTGGTTCTATTCTTGTGGCTTCTTTCAAAAAACGTATCTCCATTGCCCTGCAACGTGCTCAGGCCCTATCAATCCTGCAGTGGGCGACGGTGGTTGGGTCTACTGCATCTCATCTCCCTTCATTAGCCGACTCACCACCACCTCTTCATTTTTTTGATCTGCTGCAGTCAGTTGGCAGACTCCCACTGACATCATCATAGTTTTTGCACTTTTATTTTTAATGCCAAGATCTGGATTAATGTTTACTTTACTGCAAGCTTCGCTCTTGTTTGAGCTTACTTTTGCTTAAAATTCCCCTTCGGGGTGTATATATCTTTTTCATCGATGTACCTACTAGTTTTTTCTATGAATTAATGCACCAGGGTAACTTCTTCTTACTTACTATATAGCTTTTTGTTATGATGTTCTTTGGACGCTCTTCATGTACATATATTGATATCTAATAATAACTAAACTTTTGCAAAAAGAAAAAAAAAATCTATAATTTTTTTTATTTTTTAATATTTGATTTAAATGCATAACTCTTAATATATTAATCACCTTGTTAAATAGATTCTCTTGATAAATTTATATAATATTAACCACCTACTAGTTTTTTCTATGAATAAATGCATCAGGGTGTTTGTTTTGTTTGTTCTCTCTCTCCCTCATTCATTCTGTGTTTGTTCTCTGTCTGTTAACTGTGCATGAATTTTCCTTGCAAAATTAGCTTCCTTACAATCTGCTATATGCTTCGATTCAACATGTTTGTGCGAGCGTATGATTTTTAGAAATACTTTAAGCCTATATGTTAGAAATACGAGGGACAGAGAGAGAACAAACACAGACAGAGGGAGAAGAGACAGCGAGTAGCACATATGGCAGGCATAGCGCAACAGCAGCAGGAGGCAGAGCACAACAATAGCACCAGCCCAGGGAGAGGAGAGAGAGAGAGAGAGAGAGAGAGAGAGAGAGAGAGAGAGAGAGAGAGAGAGAGAGAGAGAGAGAGAGAGAGAGAGGCAGCAACCCAGGAGCGAGGGAGCAGAGGAGTGAGGAAGCAGAGGAGAGAGAGAGAGAGAGAGAGAGAGAGAGAGAGAGAGAGAGAGAGAGAGAGAGAGAGAGAGAGGGTATGGCCCAATTGACACATGTATTGACACATGTTGCAACGTGACAATACATGGCCAGATGTGGGCCATACCCTCTGCCGGACACGTGTCAGTATGGCTGAAAAAAATTTAGACACGTGTCGCGCAACATGTGTTGAAACATGCTGATGTGGCGAGACAGATGTCGTGCACACACTGGCCGGTGGTGTGCTGACAAAAAATTTAGACACGTGTCGCGAGGGAGAGAGAGTGTGTGTGTGAGAGAGAGAGAGGGTATGGCCCAATTGACACGTGTATTAACACATGTTGCAACGTGACAATACATGGCCAGATGTGGGCCATACCCTCTGCCGGACATGTGTCAGTATGGCTGAAAAAAAATTTAGACACGTGTCACGCAGCATGTGTTGAAACATGCTGATGTGGCGAGACAGATGTCGTGCACACACTGGCCACACGTGTCGCGCAGCATGTGTTGAAACATGCTGATGTTGCGAGACGGATGTTGTGCACATACTCACCAGTGGTGTGTACACCGTCTCCATGTCAAATGCAAATTGGTGGACTACAATTTTTTCAAAATTGTGGGAACATAACATATTCACCTTGTTAAATTTGTATGCACTTCCATAAGAACGTAAAGCATGAAGACAATGTTCAATAGATAGCCGTTGATCTGTCATTTTTTTAACGGTTATACGAGGCACGGGCTAAAACCCTAAACCTAATAAATTTCTACAAAAGGCACTTCAGTAAGGACTCTCTAACCATTCTTCGCAGCCGCACATCTTGGAAATTTTCTTCGCCTGGATCGACAAGCCATGGCGACAGTATTGTCGCTTCAAAGATCTGTGTTACCGTTGTTGCTGTTCTTTGAAACTCCATTATCCATCCATTCATGTATATGGCAGGGCAGTTTCTGAATCCATCAAGAATCCCTCAACCCGCCCAAGTCACGTCTCCCTTCGCTAAAATTCTTATCAGTTGAAATTTTGTCGTTCTTTTCTAATGTATTCCCAATGTCTTTGGCAATTGCCTTTTGGATTTTTGCTGATTTGTAGTCTTAAGGTGGCTGCTGGTTTGTAAGATTAGAGTCTCGTTGTAGATATATTGAATGAGCGTCATGCCCACCTGCCACGGTCAGGGTAGCTCTGGCGTTGACTTTGTTCCGCTGGGTGAGGCATAGATCAACTTTCATCTCATTATAGGAAGCCGGTTGCGCGCTCTATGCGTTATCGGTGCCACTCAGAGTGATAACATCTGGATATATAATTATGTGCTTGTATTTTAAAAGGCATGCTTTCAATAAGACAAGCTATGTGGATCCAGAAAGAGTGTCTAAGAGTGTCAAGTTCTGGCAGGAAGATGTTCTTGAATCAAAGAATTATGATGTTTGTACAGAATAGATCTCATGTTGAGATTCACAGCTCGATTCTGTTATTTTTTTCTTTATCTACGTGCGCAATGAAGAGATTATTTGGACTAGAGTTTCTGATCGGTTCCGACCGTTTGAAGAGATACCCTTGGCTGTCCGAGCGCGTAATTTCTGAACTTTTCTGTAAACCTTCAGTCTTGTTTCATATCTGAATTTTTGATCAATCGGAACGAGTTTCTTTAATGCAGAGCATAAATTACTGTTCGTTTGGTGCAAAATTAAGAACAAGTTAAACCTTTGATTCTGGTAATACCATGTCGTTCAACTTTGGCTACCTTTTGGGTGATTCCAGATCAGAATGCTATTCATGCAACAATATTCTAATGGCACTAGATGATCTAATAAATAAATCCTGCATACCAGTAATTAACCATTGAGAATCCAACAGTGGCAAATATCCAAGTACTTGGCATGTATATCTAGTGCCACAAAGGATTCGAAATGTCCACATATCACCTCCCTCAACGCAATGGCATTTTTGCCATGGCGTTGCAAAAAGGCAAATAACATGTGTTCGAGTTGGTCAATGGAGTTTTTGGCCTTACATTGTGTTGCAAATGCAATACATTAAGTTGAGGAAGAAAGTCAATGTTGAAGGACAAATTTGGACATTGCCTAAAGGCCCAACTACCCTCACATGTAAGTGATCATGCATGCAAGTCATTTCCATGCATGTAAAATAGCACAGACACTTGGTTAATGGAAAAGAAGTGCATTGCATGCATAAAAAAAGAACATAGCCTTCTTGCATGAAAAAAGCAAACAAATCTATTTAACTATTGCATTCTAAGTCATCTAGTATATATGGCAATTGGTGTCTTATAATAGACTATAAGAACTCTCTTGGGTATATGACTCATCTTCACTCTGAAAGAATAGGAAAGGAAAAAAGAAGTAACTTTTTTGGAAATGCGAAAAAAATGGCATTGGAGAAACATACGAGTAAGAGCAAGAGCAAGAGCAAGATTCAAGGGAGAAATGAGCAGTCAAAGAGTAAAGGGAGAAATGAGCATTCAAAGAGAATTTGCAGTTCTGAGTAATTGGTTGGCTAAAGTAGCAATAGGATTGGGCGTGGGTGGCAGTTTGCTTAATGCATTGTTCTTCAGGATTGATGGCATTGAGAGGGTAGTGATCTTCGATAGGCTTGAAATCATCCATTATTGCTCTTCTCCAGGTTATGTGGACAGTGGTGCCTGAATCAACCACTATACTTGAACTTCGGTCTTCTGCAGTACATGCAACATCTTCTGTCACTTATGTAGCTACTGGCTTTCTCTTCTTCTTCACACTTTGCATTCAAAGAACTACATGTGCCTTTTCTTGGTTAATTCTGCACTCACAAAGTGACCCATATTGTTGCAACAAAATCAACGTATTAGTTTCTCGTCTTCTTACACTGCTTAGGACTTCTGTCCCTGTCTTGATCAGTCTTGCTTTGATCCTTGGGCTTGTGATGTACTTTGGCTTGCCTTTTGCCTTTCTCCTTCGTGAACATTGCCCTTTCGTTGCTTTCTCCTTTAGCTTGTTCATGCATCAGTTTCTCTTCTGCAACCCCCTTAGCTGCATCTTCAAAAGTCACGTTCGCAGTTCTCAAAACAAAATCGTTCTCAGAAATCGGTAGGAGCTTGGTATGGTAGACTCTTCCCAAAGAACAAGAATTGTTGCATTGCAGGGATCTGGTACTGTTCCCTTGCTACATTTAGCTGAGCAAAAATTTCTTTATCTTGCTTACATGTTTCTCCAAGTCTCCACCATCTTAGTTCCTAATCAGCAACTGATTGCTCAAGTGTCTACCTGAGTTTCTCTGTTGGTCTGACACGATTCTGTAGTCATTAGTTAGGACTTCCTTCTTATAGTGACAGAAATTATAGAGGTTGCCTTGTCATCTTGATTTCTCCATTCATTGAGTGCCCTTGCCATCTCCATCTTCTGGCCTTGGATTGGTTCCATCTACGAGACTCCACAGTCCTCCTTTTATCACGATTTTCATCTTGTGCTTCCAGAATCTGTAGTTCGCGGAATCAAGAATGATGTCACTTTTATGTAATGTGTTGGAGGCCATCGTCAGATGATTTGTAAGGGAAAGAGAATGTGGGGTATTAGCATGAGTGCTTTGATAACACACACACACATACACACACACACACTCACTCACTCACTCACTCGCGAGCACACACACACACACACACACACACACATACAAATAATGCAGTTGGTCTAGTCGTAATCTGTGGATTAATTGTCCATGTGCACCTCCAGTTCTAAAAACAAAACCACATCATTTGAGATATCTCCCCTTTGTTACGAGTGCGGCTTTCATAAAACTTGGATGTGGGCCTTCTTGTAGAGGTTTGTTGCATCTACCCCTTCCCGGGTTCTTCGTCCCTTGGCATTTCACTCATCGACCATTTTCAAGTCTTTGAATGGCCCACAATTATCATGGACATCACCTTCTATCAACATTTCATTTCTTCCAATCACACAAACAATGTGTCTAAAGCATGGGCATGCATGCAACCAAAAAAAAAAATGGGAGGACATTAAATTTTTGTTGTTTACAACTTGCATATCAAAGTACTTCTAAGTAACTAAATTCTTGCAAAAAAGTCCATAGCTTTATGATTTAAGAAATTGACTCTAATGTTGAAAGTTACAAAAAGCATGTCATGGTATTATACGACAAAGACTTTGCCCTAACAATGAACTTGTTGGATTGAAAAAGAGAAATTATCTAGTAAATTTCTTTTTCTCTTCTTTGAGGTTCAGACAATTGCATTTACTAGGTTTTTGCTAAAGAGTTAAGTATCAATAATAAGTTAAGTTATCATGACAATTGATTTGTTTTTTTTAGCACTTTAAGTTGCAAGAGCTTACACTATCACAATTACTACCACATAAGAAAGTATCTAAAGTGTTTACTATCGTAGAACTAAGATTGCATATCGAAATTAAGAATTTTGTATGAATTTATCAATAAATAGGTGGTCTTCATTTGATGATAGTTTCTTACGATGATGGGTCATCATTTTAAAATTTTGAAGTTGGCAAAGATTCAAGAATATTCATGATCATTATTCACAATAATCACAATCAATATTAAAAATATTTTAGTATTTACAATAACCGCGATCAATATTCAAGATATTCGCATTTTAGTATTCACAATTTTTCATAATCGTTGCCAACCAATCAGATAGTCTTCAAGACACATTTTAGCTTTAGCTAACCATTAAAAAATTGACTTCAACATGTTTATATATACATTTTGAGCTTAATGTGGCATCGTGAAATTTTCATGATCATAAGAAATGTAATTGTAAAGCAGTCTTATATGGATATCTGTTGTGGTTAGTTATTCTTCACCATTGAGTCAATTTCATAAATGGCTTTTTTTAGGGGGGGTGCTAAACGTGTATATATATTCGTTGTGATAATGTGACGATTGGGGTCCTCATAGTGGATTATCATAATTAATGGCTTGGTTAAGACATAAAACCTATGATGGTGGATTTTGCATGGAACTGACAATGACTCATATTAGAAAATGTGATATGATAAGCTTGAAAATTTGTCACAAAATTGGTTAGTGACTACATACCACTAAGAGTTAGCTAGCATGTTTTCTTACTAAGCTTCTACATAATAGGATGCTTTTGAAAAGTGTGCATACAATGATTACATATGAAGATCAAAGAGCACAATATCTTCTTGAGGAAAAACCACTTGTTGGCTCATTTTTTTAAAAGCATAGAAGCTATTTATTGTGCATGCTTTCCATAGCTTGAACACATTACGAACATCAAAAACTATAGGCACCCTCAAATACATTAGGACACATCAAAAACTCAATATGGTTGTAAATTGAGAGAGAAATCTTTTTTTTTTTTTCTTCTTCTTCTTCTCTCTCTCTCTCTCTCTCTCTCTAGAGCTCTTGTTAGAAATCAATGATAAACTTCATTGTTACTGTTTACGATGTACATTAATGTTGATAGTTGTGACCAACTATCATTAACCGTAGGCCAGTCTATTAGTCTACTCATAGGTTTTATTTCTCTATCAGGGTTTATTTGTACATTTTACATCCTGTATGAGTTAGTGTGATAGAGTGATAGTGCGTGTTCTTCTTCCGCCTTCTTGTGGTGATTGCTTATGGTGAATGCTTGATGTTGCATATCTAATTCTTGACATGGTATCAGAGCAGCGATAGTCTTGCATGCCTGATCAGTGGATACAGCTTGTCACAGGCTCCACAATGAAGTGAGAAACTCCTTTAAGGGAGGTGAAAGCTTGGAGAGACAAAAACAGTTGGAAGAAATCCTTCTTTGGTGTATTTTGTAGGTTTGGAGCTCAGAATCATCAGTGGGGAACAAAGACACAGTCTCGGAGACATCAGAAAGGCTAGGGCAGCATTAGACAGATTGAAAACCTGTTGAGTGGGGAGATTTTTACAATACTTCCTAGTTGTTGTGAAAAGCACAATCCCAGAGGCATCAGAAAGGCCAGGGTAGTATCAGACAGATTGAAAATCTGTTGAGTGGGAGGAGATTGAAAAGTGCCATTTGTGTGAGAGGTTTGCCAAGAAATCTCTCATTTGTCTATTTGGGGTATCGCAAATCACACTAGACACTGTCTAGTATTGCCATTCAAAGTTAGGAGGCTTCATACTTTTCACATTAATGATCTCTGTCTTTTGTACGATCACACATTTCGAAATCTTTGCAAAGAGGAGGCGGCATAGCCGCTGCGCCGAAGTGGAGAATCTAGAATATTCTCTTTGAAAGTTCTTATATTCTCTCTACTTTCCATCTTTTCCGTACCAATATCGGATCGACGCGCCAGAGGTAAGAAGAATCATGAGCAGTTGTACATCCGCTCGTGTCGTATAGATATAGCATATCCGCACCAATATCAGATCCACGTGCCAAAGATAAAGAAAATATTGAGCAGTCGTACATCCGCACGTTGTACCGATGTCAGGTGTACAACCAAAAAATTACAATTATGTGGTGTGATAAGTTTTGTGATCCAGACTCATCTATCCAGTAATGGCAACTCTAAGCGAGAGTGTCCTTAATGAGTCAAGCAAATTAGAAGGTGCAGACAACTATGCAGTTTGGAAATTCAAACTGAAGAATATTTTGATGGAAAAGGAGCTATGAGAGATCGTGACAGGTGAAGAGACAAGGCCAGTGATTGAAGAAGATCAGCGGGCATTTGATAGGAGAAAACAGAAAATCCAGAATGTCCTCAACTTATCAGTTAGAGATGCAATTATTCCCTATATTTCAGATTCAGAAGGACCAAAAGAAGCGTGGGATACATTGAAGGCATTGTTGAAACGACAAATACATCTCGAATACTATTTCTGAAGATGAAGTTGCATACATTGCGAATGGATGATGGTGCAACTATTGCCGATCACATACTGAAGATCAAAGAGATCCGTGACCAGTTAGCAGCAGTTGGAGAGTGAGTACAAGATCGTGAAATCATGTAGTTGACATTGAATAGTCCGAGTGAGTCACATCAGATGTTTGTGACGAGTATAGCCAAAAAATCTTCCAACCTATGAAGAACTAGGTGGATTGCTTTTGCAAGAAGAGCAACGTTAAGAGAACTTGAATCATCGTAACAGGAGCTATGATCAAGCTCTTGCAGTTAGAGGACGAGGTGGAAGATATGGCCGTGGAAGGTATCAATCGAGAGGAGGAAACTCAAGCCGGGGATCATTTCAACAATTTCATGAGCAAGTCAATGATAGTCCGAATTGAGGCAATTGGAATCAAGGCCGAGGTCAAGGATGCGGCTATTCAAGACAAAATAAACCTAGAAATTGTAGGTACTGCAACAAGCCTGGCCATTGAGAGCATGAATGCTTCAAGAAACAGAAGGAGATGGAACAAAGAAAAGACAAATGGCAAGCAAGAAATTATGCTGATCAACATCAATTTGATGACTATTATTATGGAGATAATTATGCTGATCAACATCAATACAATGATGATCAATATGAAGATGATACAGGTGAGAGTTCAAAATTGTTCATTACAGCATAAATGACAAGTGATGAAGCCAAGGCTACCTGGTACATTGATAGTGGTGCATCCAAGCAGATGACTTCAAGGAAAGAGTGGTTTTTCGAACTCAAGAGTTGTTGGATTGCCTGATATCTCTTTTGAAGGAAAAATTTGTGAGGGTTGCATTTTGGGAAAACAACATAGAGAGAGATTCCCCAAAGATGGAGCAAGAAGAGCCAATGGCATTCTTGATCTTGTTCATAGTGATCTGTGTGGACCGATACAAACTAGGTCCATTAGTGGTTGTTACTATTTCATCACATTTATTGATGACTATAGTAGACATATCTGGATTTATTTCATAAGCAAGAAATCTGATGCTTTTGCCAAGTTTAGAGAGTTCAAGGCTCTAGTTGAAAAACAAACAGGTTGTTATATTAAGACCCTCAGATCAGATGGTGGCAGTGAGTATTTTTCAACAGAGTTTAGAAATTTTTGCAAGGATCAAGGGATCAAGAGACAAACTAGTACACCCTATTCACCACAACAGAATGGAGTTGCAGAACGAAAAAATAGATTCATTGTGGAGATGGCTAGGGCAATGCTTAAGAGCAAGGATTTGCCAAATACTTTTTGGGCAGAAGCATGCAACACAACTACTCATATCTTGAATCGGTGTCCTACTAAGTCTGTGGAGGGTAAGACACCTTATGAAGCTTTTACTGGAAAGAAACCTAATGTTTCTCATTTACGAGTATTTGGTT
The DNA here is from genome assembly GCA_029204225.1 of Diphasiastrum complanatum. Classification (NCBI taxonomy): domain Eukaryota; kingdom Viridiplantae; phylum Streptophyta; class Lycopodiopsida; order Lycopodiales; family Lycopodiaceae; genus Diphasiastrum; species Diphasiastrum complanatum. Next base: position 31,965,803 of record CM055114.1, read on the forward strand.
GTGATGCTTACGCTTATGTGCCTGATGAAAAACAAAAGAAGCTGGATGCAAAAGCTGTTAAGTGTATTTTCCTTGGATATGATGAAAGAGCCAAGGCATACAGCATAAGCAATTTTGTTGGATTTACAGATGAATAAATAATGTTATCCATCGCTGCTCCATCATTGCAGGGATATGGTGTAGCGCTACCTAGAAGCTATCATTATCATACTTTATCGCTGCTCGTTTATGATAAAGCAATCCATCGCTGCCAGATTGCTAGTAGGCACTCCATCGTGGCCAGATACTATTGAGGAGTCCATCGCTGCTAGATTTAGTAGCACTATTACATACCTTATGTAGTATGTGCTACATATAGTGAACTTCTAAATATGAATGATACTCCATCGCTACTATATCAGCGATACTTCCACATTATGTTCTGGTTATGATATGCTCTATGTACACAAAGCTATTTGATGTGCACCATCGCTACTTTCCAGTGATGGAATGCCAAAAGTTTGATAATAGAGAATGTCAAACGAATATATTGTTCTTTTGCTATGACCATGAAGAGCTCTTCACAAAGAGATGATTGTTGATGTGTATTGTCATGATCTCTGTCTCTCACAGTTTAGCAGCAAAGTAGCAAAAGGTAGCACAAAGAACATCATCATACTGATAAGTTTCAATAGATAGCAAGTATAAGGTATGTATATTGCTCTCAATCTTCTCGCTCTTCACCATGCAAGAGCTGTGAGCTACTATACAACTATGGAAGTTTGGTTAACGAACTATAAAGATAACATTCCTTTTGTGCGTATGACTTTGAAAATACTATACATAGAAATGGATATGGAAGTAAACGTTTCTCAAGTACAATCAAATGCAAATGTGATCGCCTCACAAGAATCATTTGCATCTATTATTCATGTTAGTACTTTATGCGTACTTCCGTCCTTTCGGTTTTTTTTTTTTTAAAAGCATAAAGAGTTTGGGGACAACGCGAGAGATTGCTATAAAAAAACAGAATGATTTCTAACGGTTTCTCTATTAATACATCCCATCTCCATCATGTAGTACCATAACATACGGATTTAATACAGATCAGAGGATAAATGGTAACCCTCTTCAGTCGTAATTGCTAAACCGATTTACAAGCTTTAAAAGTACATAGATTTGTACAAAGGTCTTTTCACATACAGATGTTGTGGTGTTTTTTGATGTCTACATCATGATCAAATTTTGAAAAAAAAATGGTATGATGGAAACAATATGATGTATGATAAAAAAAACGTCTCCCCCTTTTCAATGGCCAAGTAGGTTGGAAATCTAGCATTTTCAAGTTGGCACTTTGGATGTATAGCATATGCCTAATCTCGTCATCCGCAAGTATGACATCTCTCGAATCATCAATGCAACACATTTGTACCCCCCATGATATAGTTGAGCATCAGAGAGTGCGTATCCCATCGGAGACAAACATGAGGTAGCCTTGAGTAGTGACTCTGATGGAGAGGCTAAGATTTCAGACACTTCCAGATACAAATGGCAAAGACAGTGTCGACGCTCAGAGGACATCCAGTTCATAGACATAATCCACGACTCCACAACATCTTGACTGTGCCAGCCATCTCACTATATTTAGTTTTTGAGCTTGGAGATATTGTTTTTCTTAGCTAATTGAGCTTTTAAGCTCCTATATGTGCACACTTGACATGTACCTTTTCTTTGTGACCACAATTCCATCACTCCCTCACAAAACAAATGACTTAATCTCTTTCTTCCTTCTTGGTGTACTTTCAAGACTTGTATATGACCTTAATAGGACTTGAACTCAGCCTAGATTAATTAGATTCCTTGAAACAGATTCAAATCTAATCAATGGCAATTGATCTGATAAATAATCCTAGGATCTCCACCAAAACCTCTCAAATTGAATTTTTGGTAACCAAATGAGTATTGTGCAATAAATGCAGGTTCAAAAGTTCCCACACATGCGAACAATACGGATTTAAATCCCTTTGAAGTTTGAGATCAAATCCCCTCACCAAAACTTGGCTTCTAACTCGCCCTCACAAGACTAGTTTATAGCACCACAAACTGCTAAAAATGGATTTGAATGGATCTATGATCAAAGCTCTTGTACTTGGCTTTGATGCCATGTGAAAGTACAGAACTTTGAGGACCATAAATGGATCTTAGAAGATCCACAAGAATGATTATGTACTTGCTTAATCAATGCATCAAAAAGCAAGACAACAAATCTTGATCTAGATTAGCAACTTGACACACAACAAGCATTGATAATCATCAAACAAGACCGTAGACTCAAATACGAGCCAACACGTGTGAAGAGCAGCCTGCTATACGGATTTTTAACAGTGTTTGAAGTCCTTGAAGTGATGGTTTTCTTTGGTTCTCACAAAACAATGTACATAGAGAGTAGAAACTCGAGATTGCCAATGTGCTCCAAAAATAATCTATCTTCTCACTATGGAGAGATGGAATACATAGCAAAACCCAGTTCCTTTGTTAAGTTAGGAGAATTTCCAGCATGTAATAAGGAAGTTAACTCATCACTTTTGCCCTAAAATGAAACTCTACCCTATTTCCTACAGTCATGCTTGGTAGGTGCATGGTTGGTCAAAATCACACCTAGAATCAAGGTGTAGATCCTATAAAGTAGGGACCTCCACCAAATAGACACAACCACTCCATTTGACTCGAGCTAGCCCACATTAGGAGTGGATTGCCACGTGGCACTTTGGCCATACATGTCTAAAAACACCTATGCACAAATATGTACAATATTCTACATGGTATTGATCAAGCTAGATTTGCCAATTCTTGGCAATTCTTCACACATAAGCTAACGATGCTTTGTGGACGGAAACCTTAAGTTTCTTCAACTCCCTCTCAAAGCATGGTAGCTTTACAACTCCTAGGCTTGTACGTTAAGCATTGCCTTGTCAAGATCACCAATAGGAGAATTGTCTCAAGTTACAGTTTATATTGGAGACCATAAGTTTCTTATGGATGATAACCACATCATCCAGTGTATAACGTTTAAAATATTCGGGCATATCATGCTGGATTACATCTGCTTGTTCTTTTTTGAAAGGACTTGTCTTGGATCTTCGCTTAGCCTTTTTAGCAGGAATTGATCGTAATGGTGATGACTTCTGAGACGATGATGTCTTGCTAGAACTCTGACTCCTTAAGCACTTGATCCTTATGGAAAATTGGTTCTCCCTTGCATTCTTGAACTTAACAAAGACACCATACACTTCATCTTTGCTCTTTAGTAGATAGATCCAAAAAAATCTTCTAAAATCATCAATGAAAGTTACATACATATATCAGCCACTATCTGTTTGGATGGAAGAAACTCAATTTTTAACCTTCCTTTCTCAACTAGATCCCTTATCAGATGATACTTGATAGGAATGTGTTTTGTTCTGGAATGGAACACGGGATCTTTTGTTATATGTATGGCGGACATATTGTCCATATACAGAGTCAGCGGTTCGTCACTTTTCTCTCCTACTCCGTCAAGAAATTGCTTGAGCTATGCAAGCTCATTGGCCATTTTGGCTATTGCAACATATTTCACTTCGCAAGATGACTGTGCAACTATTGTTTGTTTTCTATTGATCTAGAGAACAGTGGCATTTGTTGCTATGGTGCGTCCTCCTGCAATGCTCTTGGATCTGTCCTTTATGGATGCCCAACTGGCATCGCTGTAGGACTTCATCTGAAATCTTGCATCTTCAAAAAAACAAAGACCATAGTCTTTTGTCTATTTCATGTATTGCAAGATTCTTTTTGCAATCTTTCAGTGTGTGGGTCCTGGGTTAATGTTGAACTAGCTCATCCTGAATATTGTGTATGCGATGTCTGGTCATGTGTTGTCTGCCAAATACATTAGTGAGCTGATAAGCCTTCTATAAGTCTTTTGCAGCATAGCTTCCTGCTCTTCATCATTTTGCGAACAATCTTCGTTAGTCAACATTGTAACATGGACCATTGGAGGATTTACTCCCTTGCACTCTGTCATCTAGAAATCATCAATTATCTTGTGGATGTATCTTGACTGGTGTACAAATAAATTTTCACCTTCAAGTTCTCTTTCAATCTATAGACCTAGGTAGCATCTTGTTTTCATGTCTGCTGGTAAGGGCTCGAGGTTCCACACCTCATTTTGTTTCATGGAGGTCATTTCATCTTCCATGGCCTTGCTCCAATTTTCTTTCTCTGGGTTGTTGATAGCCTCTTCATATGTTTGTGGTTCACCACTGAATCCGCAGAACTCTTTTTGAGTTGAGGCAGAACTGTCTAGAATATACCTGACAGGTTCCCCTCTCTCTCTGCTAGATCTTCTTGGTGGAGCCGTAAGTGCGACGATTGCATTTTCTTTGTCTCTTCTGCTGATAGCAGATTTTTTGTGCATCGCAGGTGTTCTGGGCACAAGCTATATGTTGGGTTGTTCATCATCTGAACTGTCACTCAGTCCATTTGAAACTTGAATGTCTTCATGTTCCTGATTGTCAGGGTACACTCCCATTGTCGATGTCGACAAGTTGTAATATTGCTTTCCTAGAACGTCATAGTTAACTGAATCTTCGTTGGCCATCGTTCTTGTTTCATCGAACTTCACATCTCTGACGGTTTTGATTTATCATGTAGTATGATGAATGTGTATCATATCCTACGAGGTGTCCTTGCTCGACCTTTTCATCCAGCTTCTCGCGGATCTTGTCAAGAATGTATGCAATGGAAAGAAGAAGCATCCAAAGGAGGCCAAAGAAGAGGACGATGTATCAAGCTCAAAGGACAAGTCAAAGAAAAAATGCTGCTTTTGTGGAAAGAAGGGGCATTATGCATCCGAATGTTACAAGAGGCTAAGAGCACAAGAGGCGGAGGACAAACAAGGAAACCTTGCACCTGAGGAGGAGGAGGATGAAATAGATGTATTCTTGATGGCATCTACGTCCTCACCAACAAGCAATGGCAATTCAAGAGATACATGGTGGATTGATAGTGAGGCTAGCTCCCACATGTCTTGTAAAAATGACTTTTTCGCAACCTTACACTCATTCAATGATGCTGAAAAGTTTGTCTTTATTGCAAGTGATGAAGAGTGTAGGATAGATGGTGTTGGTACCATCTCTTTGTATCTAGACTCCTCAATAAGTATGGATCTAGAAAATGTCCTTTATGTGCCATCAGTCACCAAGTAAATGCTTAGTGTTGGTCTACTCTTAGAAAGTGGTTTGGATGTCCACTTAAGCATGGCATTTGTTTCATTCTGAAGAATGATGTTTGCATGCAAAGGGATTTAAACATGGAAGATTGTTTAAGTTGGAAGATATTGTTGCTTTTGAGAGTGAGCTTGGCAAAGGAGGAGATCACTCAAGTGGAGATCTTGGCAAAGTGTTTGCTTGCATTGAGGAGGAGCATCAAAAGGAGGAAGATCTTGAGGATCAGCCTCAAACCATGAGAGTTCCAAGGGAGTCCTCAATGACAATGGCCAAGTCATCAAATTGCATGCAGATTGTCCATTCAAGTGTGCATCTTGCAAGGATGGCGAGCATTGGAGAGTCTACTATCTTTGAATACTTTTTGGATAGTATTAGTAGACATGGAGTGAGTTGTTGCTTATCTTTAAGATCTATGATGTTTAGTACTTTGTATGACAAGACAATTAAAATGGATGCTTTCAAATCTCCATTTGTTGTTAGTAAAGCAATTTCATTGGATAACTATTTTTGTAATAGCTTGAATAGTGTCATAGAAGATGAAACATCATTTGTATTGAAAATCTTTGGGTTCACTTGCTTTGAGCATGATCATTCCAATGTAAGGACCAAAGATTATCCTATTTCAATGATAAGTAGAGCTTGTAGAATCTCTTGTTTTCCATCAAAGAAGTTGTCAGTGACGGAAATGTGATCTTTCAAGAGTGGAAGATTTGTAAACTTGAAGAAGCACATTTGGATCAACACCTTATTCAATTCATTGATGGTTTGGAGTAAACTCAAGTGGAGGAGCAAGCTCAAGACCGAGGACTCCAAGAAGAACCTTGAGTATCAAGATGCAGCCATCAAGGCTCAATCATATGGATCAAGCAAGGCAAGTTGTCTTTGGTAACATTATGTATGCACTTAATAGTTTAATTGATGTATGCACAAAATGCCTTGGAATCCATGGCTTGGCATGATGTATAGTTTTTGAAGTGTGCTACATGTATATAGACACATTTGTGGAACATCTTGTAAGGGATCCACTAAGAGGTGGTGAAAGATCCTTCATGGACATCATTCTCTATTGGAGTCTCAAAAGTTCCTTGTAGCTGGTTTTTTTGACACTTCTAAAGCATTCATTCATCTAACAAGAGAGTTGTAAATAGATCAAGCTAAATTTGAGGAGTGTGAAGAATTGCCAAATCTAGCTTGATCAAAACCATGTAGAATATTGTACATATTTGTGCATTTTTACACATGTATGGCCAAAGTGCCATGTGGCAATCCACTCATAAAGTGGGTTAGCTCTAGTCAAATGGAGTGGTTGTGTCTATTTGGTAGAGGTCCCTACTTTATAGGATCTAGACCTTGATTCTAGGTGTGATTTTGACCACAACCATCCATCTACCAAGCATGACTCTAGGAAATAGGGTAGGGTTTCATTTTAGGAAAAAAATAATGAGTTAACTTCCTTATACTTAAAATTTGCTTCGAAAAGGAACACAGATCATGCTACACAGTAACATAGACGGAAAGCACTCTCCATAGCAAGCTCACGTAGCAACTGTATTTCTCAAAACCAAAATACAATCTACATATAGTTCTTCACTATGGCAACCCATGCATGGCCTAGGTTGCCGTTGACGGGATGCGTGTCCCATCGACTCGCCTCGCGGCAAGGCCAACTGATCCTTATACATCCATATACATAGCTTCAAAGTTAACAAACTTTAAGTACAGAAAGCTTTGATCTAAGCTTATCAAACTTTTCTCTAATGAGTGGCTTAGTGAAAATGTCAACTAGTTGTTTGTCCGTACTGCAATGAACAGCATTAATTTCACGACTCAACAACCTCTCACGTATAAAATGATACTGAATCTCAATGTGTTTGGTTCTCGCATGGAACACTGGACTCTTTGCTAGCTGAATGCCACTCTGACTGTCGCTATGCATAATTGTGAGATTTTTCTGTTTCATGCCAACTTCGTCCAAGATTTGTCTCAACCATATAGGTTCCTATGTTGCGCTACACATTGCCTTAAACCCTGCTTCTGTTGTGGATAGAGCAACTATACTTTGCTTCTTACTAGACCAGGAAAAGCAACTGCCACAAAGCTGGAATACATACCCTGTGGTGGATCTACGATCATCATAGTCACCTCCCCAATCAACATCTGCATGCAAACTCTTATGACTACCTTTCTTTAAAAGTTTCCATGTCATTATTCTTTCCACCTAAGCCTAATACCTATTTGCCTTCCAAATACTATTCAAGCTCTATGATTTTTCAAAAAGCTACATGCAAATGACTATGGCTTTCCATAAAAGTGTCTGAATCCTCATGGTTTTCACAAAAGCTTAATACCCCCCCTTCCAAGTCTCTAGTTTTTCAAAGATCTACTTGTAAACTTTTATGGCTATCAATTCATAAAAGTTTTAATTTTCGTAGGTTCTCCACATAAGCTTAATTCCCTTATGTGTGCTCCTTTCAAATACTATTTCTATTTTATGGTTTAAAAAAGAACTACATGCAAATCTTTGTGGTTACCTTTCTATGAAAGTTTACATAAAAGCTTAATATTGTTATGGCTTTCTTCCGGAGACCTAAGACAGCCTCTAAGGGCTTGACATATCATTACATTCACCAAAAAACCTCAAAAAACCAAGAAATTTGCAATTTTGGAGGGAAAAAGTGAGCCAAAAACCATCAGATTTTCATTTCTCCCTATCTAGTGGATAAGAACGCTCGCATGACTGGCAGCAACTTGAGGACATTGTCCCAGCCCTACATAGAAGCCTGCAAGAGTTACTTCCCAGCAAATTCTAGAAAAGTGAAAAATACCATAAAAATTCAAAAAATCCTTGTAAAAACCAAAAAAAATGTCAAAACTGCTCAGTGTGAAAAATCGTCAACTAGTTTGGTTCTTTTATTTGGTATTTTTGGAGGCCAAAATGAAATCTCAAGTTAGAGATAATTTCATATTTTTCAATAAAGGCCTAAATAGTGGTTTTACTATTTTTGACAAGTGGGTTTTTGGTTAAGTACCCAGAAGTTGCCATTTTAGAGCATACTATTGGCAAGTGGCCAAATGACTTTTTGGCAGCCATAAATAGCAGTACCAACGTAAAGAACATATCATCGTATTCCCATTTCATATGGAGAATTCATCTCTTGAGTTTCTATGTCCATCTCTTGTGTTTAACTCCTGATATCTTGGTTTTCTATGTGTATAATGTTGATTTTATGGTTGATATAGGTTCCACAAGTGTGAAGGACAGCATGATGCTGCTGTTGTACAGGATAGGGACAATACCATACTGTATTTTCATGTTCATGATCATATCTTAGTGATCTATGCAATTCTAGCATGCTAATCTTGATGAATTCTATCTTGTGACTAAATCTAGATGTGCATACCAAATTGGCCCAAGATCTTAGATCCATTAGTTGTGTTTTGGATCTGTAATTTTCACACTCAGTAACCTTTGCCTGACCTCTTGTAGGTATATTCTAGCCTCTATAGTTTACTTGAATGCTGATTCCTATATTAATCCACAAGCAAGAAAAGAAATCTAATCCACAACTAGGAAAGCAAGAAAACTAATCCACCACTAAGTCCACAACCACACACAAAGGAAATGGAAGAGCAGTTGAAATTTCGATAGAATCTAGTGCAGTATGCAGATCACATCACACAATCACCATAGACACTCCTCACAAGCTCTCAAAGATGGCACAACAAAAGTTATTAGATTACAAAGGAAACACTGCATGAAAAGGCAGGTGTCCTAAAATTGGCCTACCACCAGTCAAACTAAGGCCGGGCCCAATATGGCCAAATTTGACTGACAAACTTGGGACATGCTCCCAAGTATAGCAAGTACTATAAATAACTCTGTACAAGCTAATTCTTCCTATGTGTGGCTACCCGGCTAACCCAAGTAGTTGTCTACGAGATCAGTGCCCGATCAATATATCCTAACGGGTCACGTCCCGAACACAACCATATACAGTAAACCAAATAAACTGTACACCAATTACATCATCACATTTAGAGCTTATACTAATGAATCAGATCAAAACTAATTTCTAATTCTCTCCCTTAAGCTCAAATGTGATAAGAGTGAACAACAATATATTGCAACTGCGTCTAGAGTGTCCAAAGGATGTTATGCATATCTCTGCTACCCTGTACTTGACTCACACTCAAGCACACCAACAAACCACCAGGTTTGACTCACAAAGTATCATGTAAACACAATGCTTATACAGAGAGTCTACCATACTCTCGACCAACTGACTCGTCTCCATCCAACTTGAAACACAAGTGGACCACATGAGCGACATGGCTCAAACTGAGGAAATCCCACTGCCACCATGAGACTTACATCCTCCATCTAGCTAGGCTGACATCCTATCAGACACTTACAAGCCCAAACTTGTAAAGCTGACATAAATGAGCGACTGAGACTCAACTTGAGAAAATCTTACTGCCACCATAAGATTGCACCCTCACCAGATAAACAGCTAGTAGACAATGACAAGTCAATGAGCATAGAATGACTACTTTGTTTCAAACATAGCAAATGCACAACCACATACAACTCCAACTCAGATCTAGACTTTCGTGACAAGGCAATATGCAAGCCCACACACACTCATGCAAACCAACACGAATGATAAAGCTCAAATACATGACCAAGGCCTGCCCATAAGTGGTATCCTGTCATATCAACACCTGTGCCACCTGTAGATCCGCTGCTACACCACTGGTCATCAAATCAGGTCTTCAACCATGGCCCACACTTGTAACAAGATGCCCTCATGTCCAAGCATATCACATAGATGTCTTGAAAGCTGATCCCCGTCCATTCCCCATGCTCCAAGCACAAGAGTCTATCAAGGACTCAATGAATGAATGTACACAAACCTCACCATAGGTTATACCTGATTTCTAACATTTACGGGATCAGTGCCCGATCAATATATCCTAACGGGTCACGTTCCGAACACAACCATATACAAATCAGGTAAACTGTACACCAGTTACATCATTACATTTAGAGCTTATACTAATGAATCAGATTAAAACTGATTTCTAACTAGGGCAAGATCATTAATGCATCACTCAAGAAACAAGAATGATCAAGGAGCTCAAGGATGCATCAAACTCATGGAAGCTATTCTCATTTCAGCATGGAGTAGATACATTACACAAAAAGCTCCTCTTCTACAAAGAGGGAGCCTTTGAAATAAGCAAGAGAGCTCCTTAGGTGGCATCCTAGTGGCATTTTTTTCATTTCACAAATTACAAGTGGAATAATGCTCTCCACTAGAGGTCACAATCAAAAGGTGGCTCAAATCGATCTCCATGTCTGCCATAGCTGCATCCTTGGAAGCAGACTAGGATTCCTTTTAGATCGAGTCATAGGCATGCAACAAAAGGTTTGTTAGATGTTGTTCATTCAGATATATGTGGACCTATGCAACTCCATCATTACTAGATGCAAAGTATTTCATTACTTTTATTGACAAATTCTCCAGAAGAACAACTGTTTACTTCATCAAGTAGGAATCAGAAGCTTTCATTAAGTTCAGACAATTCAAAGAGCATGCAAAAAATCAAACTGGCAAACGAATTAAAGCACTGAGGTCTGACAACGGGAGAGAATACCTCTCCACTGAATTCAAGGAGTATTGCCTTAACAACAGCATTGAGTAACAATACATTACCTCCTATTCGCCTTAGTCGAATGGTCTTGCTAGGAGGAAAAACAGAACCTTAGTCGAATCGGCAAAGTGCATGTTATCACATGCGACACTTTCGAAGTCCGTCTAGGCTGAAGCTGTTTCAACAACAACCTATATTCAGAACAGATGTCCTACTAAAGGTCTCTCAGACAAAATGCCATTCGAAGTTTGGACAGGTACCAACCCTTCTCTATCAAACTTACGAGTTTTTGGATGTACTACTTATGCATAGATTTCTCATGATCTCAGGAAAAAGCTTGACTTCCAGAGTATCAAATGTATTTTCATCAGCTATACTACTTCAGATCAAGCCTACAAATTGTTCGATCCCATCGAGTCGAATATATTTGTTAGCCACGATGTCATCTTCATCGAAGATCAGTTTATCGACCTCAAGGAAAAAGGCAAAGCCCATGTAGCTGACTTGTCTGACTCGTCCGACATATTGAACTTCGAGGTTCCTCAGTCGACTATTCTCATTCAAGGTCCAAGATCATCTACTTTCAATGAACAACATATCAGTAGTGAATCCGAAGATGGTGATGTTGTAATTTAGCAACTACAGCATGATGAAAATGAACAACTTCCTCTATTTCCCAGAAGATCATCAAGAGCTAGCAGACCACCTATTAGGTATATCAACGAGTCTACAGCCTATCTTGTTCATGAACTGACAATTGTCAAAGAGGCACTCAGTCAACCCGATTTTGATCTCTGGAAAGAAGCTATGGATAAAGAGTATTCATCTCTTATCAAGAACCAGACATGGATGATTGTTGAATTACTTGCTAGCAGAAATGTAGTTGATTGCAAATGGATTTTCAAAGTCAAGTACAAAGCAAACCGAAACATCGACAGAAGAAAAACTCAACTTGTCGCCAAAGGATTTTTTCAGGTATACAACGTTGATTATACTGAGACCTTCAGTCCAGTAGTCAAACATTCTTCTATTCGACTTTTATTATCATTTGTTACTGTAGCAGATTTGGAAATAGATCAAATGGATGTACAGACAACATATCTCAATGGAGTTATCGAAGAGGACATTTACATGGTGCAACCCAAGGTTATATTATCGAAGGTAAACACAATCATGTATGCAAACTCCATAAGGCGCTTTATGGCTTGAAGCAATCTGCTCGAGCATGGTTTCAAAGGATCAATACTTTTCTTATTGATCATGACTACACACCAAGCTCTTCAGATTTGAATGTTTACTTCAAGACAATGCATAGTCTTTTATCATTATCACTTTATATGTGGACGACACATTGCTCTTCGGCAACAGTATCGATTTGATAGAAGAAGACAAGACAATGCTATCTTCTAAGTTTGACATGACCGATCTGGACGAAGCTCATTTCTATCTTGGTATTCATATCCACAGAGATATAAATCAAAAGTTGATCTACATTACTCAACAGAGGTACATCTACAATATGTTAGTCAAATATAATCTGGTTAATTGCAAGTTAGCTCTCTCACCAATAGAACCAGGTCTCAAATTGTCAAAGGACCAGTGTTTGCAAACAATTGAAGAGAAGAAGAAGATACGTGAGTATCCTTATCATTCGATCATAGGATCTCTTATGTACGCAATGATCTGTACTAGGCCAGACATAGCTTTTGCAGTCAGCTCCCTAAGACAATTTATGACTAACCTTGGTATGACACATTGGAAGACTCTTATCAGAGTCATGAGATATCTTCGAGCTACTATGGACTTTTGCATATGTTATGGAGCAATCGACAATGACAAACTCAATTTACTCATTGGTTTCACAGATGCAAGTTGGGCAAGAGATATAGATTAACCCAGCCAAGCTTGACTCACTCGATGTAATCCTAGACCCTTTTTCTCTTTTGTTGGATTTACTCCTACTCTCCTAAATCCCATTTTTTAATCTGCCTCCATTCTTGCTACATATTTACTAATGTTGTCACGCAGCCTGCATATTTACACACAAATTTGCACAAACGACTAAAGGGCGAAAGAATCGCGAATGCTGTGTTTTTACACAAGTTATGGTGAAAGGCAAAAAGGGGACACTATCCTACAGAATGCCGAAGGTGCCCTAAAAGCTAAGGCACCCTGTAAATCTTATCCTAAGGCCATTCGTAAGAGTGATCCACTTTTCGCATCATCACCAACGTTCACTTCAGCACTGGCTGACGTCGTACCCTTTTTACGCTCACTTCATGCAGTTGCGCTAACAGATTGGACAACGATTGCAGCCACCCACGATCTCCTACAGATAGCAAATCCACTCTGTACTTTCACATCTGCACACCTGTAATATTATGTATATATATATATTGGATACCATTCATGTATTCAATACATAGAGAGAGTTAGATGAGAAGCAAGATAAGAAGAGACTAAGTGAAGAGATTTCATTTCTCATTATAGACAAAATAAGCTTCGTAGGGCACGCGGTTTCGTCCGATATTGTATTGTGCTCTGCTGCATTATTAACTTGTATACATGATATACTTAATCTGATACAACTCTTTGTTCTGCATTCAGATTTGTGTTAATATTGCTATGCTTGTTCTTCATTTTGTCTGATCTTTCTAGTTGCTCTTTCTAGTAATAGATGATCAACTTTTAGTCTTGTCTTTCGCGAACAATTCGCGACTAATTATCAGTCGAGCACAATGTAGCTCTTCGCGAATCATTCACAACAGATAATTAGTCTTGCAATTTGCGACAAACTATTCATCTAGCTCTTCATCCATTAAATGTTTGGCTACGTAATCTATAATGACTGTGATTTCTATCACTAAAGTTCTCTTCATTTTGATAGGCGTAGTCATGCTTACAGAGCGAGTCATTTAACTCATTAATCAATTCAAGAACCTGCTAAGACAAATGGCCGCTGTCAGATCTGTCATAGACGATCAAGACGCAGTGATGCAACTTCTTACAAGCTTGCCAAGTTCTTACGACAGTTGGGTGATGATCATCACGACTCATCCAGAATTGACTCTTTTGAGAGTCATTACTATGTTGTTGCAGGAAGACACACGAAGGAACGAAGCCTCGAGTTCCTCAGCTGATTCTCACGTCTTGTACACCAACAAGAGCACGACAAAGCAGAAGAAGAAGAAAGGTCCGAAGAAATCTAAGCCAGACCAAAAACCAGCTCAGCAGAAGGAACAGTCAAATTCGTAGACAAAGAAGAAGCTGTTCTACAGATACTGGAAATGAAACAACCACGAAACTCAAGACTGCTAAATACTTCAAGCGAAGAACAATAGGAAGGGACAGTCGAATCAAGTGGAAAATGTAGCTGCAGAAGCTCCACAGCCTATTCAAGAAGTAGATCATGATGCCTTCATGACCAACCATCAAGAAGCATCTGGCAATAGTTCTTGGTTCCTAGATTCCGGAGCCACTCAGCACATGACTAGCCTCATTGGCTGTTTCAAGTCTTATACACCTTACAGTACTCAGAAATCCGTTCACCTTGGTGACAATAGCACACAAGCTATTAAAGGTAAAGGCACTGTAAGATTATGCTTTGTGAATGATCAGTCTAATTAGCTACTCTCTAAAGTCCTGTATGTACCAAAGTTATCTACAAATATGCTCTCTGTAAGCAGAATCACAAATCTAGGACACAGAGTAGAATTCGAATGTGAACAATGTAAAGTAGTTGATAGGACAGGCAAGATCCTAGCACTCAGAAAGAGACATGGATACTTGTATAAATTAAGTCATTGCTTTTCTGCCTCTAGTCAGGCTCTCAGTACTTGAATTCATTTAAATAAAGGTTTACTTTGGCATTATAGACTTGGTCATTTAAATCATGCTGCTGTGCAACGGATGTCTAGACAATCTATTGTTTTTGATCTCGACTATCCTCGCAAAAAAGTCGAGTTACTTGTCTGTCAAGATTGTCTAGTTGGTAAACAAACTAGGAAACCATTTAAGTCAAGCCATCAGCATGTTGCTAGAGGATTGTTAGATGTTGTACATTCAGATATTTGTGGCCCGATGAAAAATCCTTCGTTGAAGGATGCCAAGTATTTTATAACCTTTATTGATGAATTCTCCAGAAGAACGATGGTGTATTTCATAAAGAGGAAATTAGAAGTCTTCAACTGCTTCAGAATCTTCAAGGAGCATGCTAAAAAGGAGACTGGAAGGACGATCAAGGCCCTAAGGTCAGACAACGGTGGAGAATACATCTCTGTTGAGTTTAAGGACTACTGTCAAAGCCAAGGCATTGAGCAACAATTCATCACTCCTTATAGTCCTCAGTCTAATGGCTTAGCTGAGAGGAAGAACCGTAGTTTGGTCGAATTTGCTAAGTGTATGCTATCGCATCATTGTTGCCCAAGAGATTTTGGACTGAAGCTCTCTCCACTGCAGCTTACCTCCAGAACAGATGTTCGACCAAGGCGCTCTCAGACAAGACACCCCATGAGGTGTGGACAGGCTCTAAGCCTTCTTTGAAGAACCTAAGAGTGTTCAGGTGCATTGCCTACGCGCAGATCCCAAAAGACAAAAGGAAGAAATTGGACTTCCAAGGTCTCAAGACCATCCTGATCGGATATACATCGTCTGATAACACCTACAAGCTGTACGATCCTGATACCCAGCAAATATTGTATAGCTGGGATACAGTCTTTATCAAGGATCAATTCGTTGACCTCAAAGGCAAGGATATTGCTCAAAATCATAAAATCAACAACTCATGTGAGAATCTTATGCTGAGCATGGTTAAAGCAATTGAAAAAAATGTTTACAAAAATTATTTGAAAACAAATACTCATGCTCAACATAAACAACTTTGAAAGATAAAGCTAACTATGTGAGAATCCTATGCTGAGCATGGCTAAAAAAGTTCAAAAAAATAATAACGATTTTTTTTAAAAGACAAATACTCATGTTCAACAATTGTAAGCATACCATGTCTCTAAATAAAATAAAAAATCTTTGAAGCTTCTCATCCTTGGAGCAGTTTGGGTACAAGGCCTAGCATTCTGCCCAATCTTGACAATTTAGGCTTTTTACGATGGCCTCTTGTACTCTCATGAAAAGCTTGTGTCTGAAAAAAAATGAAGTTAGTAGTTCTTTAATTTAAAGACGACTAAAATTAGAAAATAAATTGAATAAAAATTACCTTTGAAATTTTTTTCCCATTTCTACAAGGCTCAGCTGTCCATCTGCCACTCTTGAGAGGACGCTTACAACGACATCCTGGGAAAGAATGTCTTGCATGCTTTTCCATATTCTGAGGGATGGGAGCAAGAGTCGGCTGAGTTGTTTTTTTCTTTGAAGAGGACACCCCTTTTGGAATTTGTCCCTTAATCTCAAACTTGTCTCATTTGTCAAAAAAATTGTCAACCAGATCCCAGTCTGAAACAAGATTTATTGTAAATATTAAATTTCTAAAAAATTAGAACTAAAATTTTTTAATATATTTAAAAAGATTAAAAGTTAAAAAAAAACACTTGTCCAATTTGAAAGACTAGCTAAAAAAAATTATCGTGTTTTGTCAAAGAGATGGCTGGAGTTTTCTTTGTTGGAAAGAGGTGTGTAAAAGATAGGTTGAAAAGAATCGAATAAAAAGAATTTGAACGACAATAAAGAAAACTTATCATGCGTCGCAGAATGAACTATCTTTTTCTTTCTCTATGCATGACTACGCCTATCAATTTTGAACAAATCAACAGTGATAGTGTTAGCGCTAGTTTTTTCTAGCTCTAGTTCTCTGGTGGCACCTATTGTTCCTATATTAGCAGCTAATCTGTCCTTGTTTGCTGCGATTCTACTTGACAGAGATTCTGCTAAACAATGAATATGCTATGGCTTCTAGCGTCTGTCTCTGTGTAGTATATTGGTAGTGTGGCTTGTCTGTCAGTGGCACACCTACGACATTGACAATGGATGCTCATCTTGGACAATGATCTATCAGGGCTTGATTCCTATGTTCTATAGACTGCTTCAGTTCTTGCTTTATTGTTACAGGTTGCAGATTGTTATTAATCTAATCTACAGAAACACCAGGGAACTAAACTAAATCTACTTCTACTGAAATCACAGAACATCAACACAACCTCTTTTAAACTAAAATCACAGGTCCTACAAAGTGCTTCCTACAACTGTCACTCAAGAGTTGTAAGGAAAACTCCTCAAGGAGCCGGAAATCGGAAAACATAAAAAATTACTCGAATGGTAGATCAATCTCCAAGTCCTACACATCTACCTGATGCTAACACAAATGGGAATCCTACAAAGTACTTATTATACTTGTCACTCAATAGTTGTAACAAGAACTTCTTAGGGAGCCGATAACTAGGAAGCGTCTGAACTGAGTAGTGATGAAAATCCAGCAAGTTCACACGTGTGGGGAACAATTCTAAAGTGCGATGATCTTGTTAAGCTTTGTGTTTAGCACATAATCTGACTCTAGATTGAATATCAAGATCTAGTACAAGAATTTATGACTAAAGCACAATCTAGCATGCTAGAAATCAAAGGATGATTGCTTCCAACATCAAAAGAGAAGAAGTACAAAGAATTTAATGCATTAGCATAGCCTCATCCATGAGTTAGAGAGAGAGAGAGAGAGAGAGAGAGAGAGAGAGAGAGAGAGAGAGAGAGAGAGAGAGAGAGAGAGAGAGAGAGAGAGAGAGAGAGAGAGAGAGGAGAGAGAGAGAGAGAGAGAGAGAGAGAGAGAGAGAGAGAGAGAGAGAGAGAGAGAGAGAGAGAGAGAGAGAGAGAGAGAGAGAGAGAGAGAGAGAGAGAGAGAGAGAGAGAGAGAGAGAGAGAGAGAGAGAGAGAAATTCAAGCATACAAGGTGATAGATCCAAATTGACATGGAATAGCTTCAAAGCTTGGTTCTTCATCAAGAATTATGAGAGAGCTCACATACATTTATGGAATAGCTCGAGGTAGAACCCCCTCTCTTCTACTTTCTCCGACATTTGAAAGTGATAACTAAAAGAGTAGTGACATTTGTCACTTTACATGCATGCATATCTACCTACTTTTACCAAGTGGCAATTTCTAAACTAGAATTGTCCAAATCACTATGCATGTGTCCAAGTCACTTTGTGCATGCCTTGCATGTCACTTTGGATCACTTACAATCATTGCATGTGATATGCCACGAGTTTGTACAAGCCCATATTTGGCATTTCTATGTCTACATTCTATATGCATGTTGTATATGACCAACTAGACTCAAGAAACCATGTAGCTCGAGTTTCCTCTAGGCCAAATTTGGCATTTGCAATATGAAACATTACATACACATAGAAAAAACTTTACCAAAGCCTAAAGTCAAGATAGATGATTTTTCATTTCTCAACACTCCTCCTACAAATTAATCTATGTTGACTTGAACATGGATCTTGGAATTAATCCAAGATTGGCTCTATGCTTGATAAAGGAATTTTGGCTCAAATGTTTGGTGAGCAAATCTGCAATACATGATGATGTGTCGATGTGCTCCAAATAGATCTCTCCTCCAATGAGCTTCTCTCTCACGAAGTGATGTGCAACTTCGATTTGTTTACTCCTTGCATGAAATATTGGATTGTTGGCAAGGGCTTTTGCTGAAATATTGTCACACATGATCAATGGTAGATCATCTTCCTTGATAGTCAGCACTTCTTTTGTTGTTGTAGTAAGTGGTTATATTCAGCTTCACAAGATGAGAGTGATATGGTATCTTGCTTTTTAGAAAGCCAAAATATTAAAATCTCTCCAAGGTATATGACATATGCACTTGTAGATTTTCGATCCACTTTATCACTTGCAAAATCCGAGTTAGAATAGCCAACAATAGAAAGATCTTCACTTTTGTATAACAAACCATAATCATAGGTTGAAGATATGTACCTAAATACCCTTTTGGCCATTTTCCAATGATGAATAGTAGGATTTTGCATGACTTGGCTCAACTTATGAACACTAAAACTTACATCAGGCCTAGTAATGGTAAG
This sequence comes from Diphasiastrum complanatum, assembly GCA_029204225.1. NCBI lineage: Eukaryota > Viridiplantae > Streptophyta > Lycopodiopsida > Lycopodiales > Lycopodiaceae > Diphasiastrum > Diphasiastrum complanatum. The sequence goes on from CM055114.1 coordinate 31,984,743, forward strand.
CCAAATTAAGGAGCCTATAAGACTCCAAAAAAGAGTGATGTCCACGAAGGATCTTTCATCACCTTTATTAGAGTCTTTTACAATTTGCTCCTTAGGTGTATCAATATTCTTACAATCTAACATATTAAATTTCTTCAACATTGAAAGAGCATACTTGGATTGACAAACAAAAGCTTTCTCATTATGGAAGTCAATCTCTAATCCTAGGATGTAATGAATTCTTCCAAGATCTTGCATCTTGAATTCTCCTCCAAGTGCAATTTTAGTTTCTTCAACTAAATTGATACAACTTCATGTTAGGATTATATCATCAACATAAATTAGAAGAATGACAATATCACTAGCATAGAACTTGATATACAAGGAAGGATCATAGTCGCTAAGATTGAATCCTAGTGAGATAAGGAAAGTACTAAGTCGAGAATACCACGATCTTGGTGCTTGCTGTAGTAGAGACTTTTGAAGAGCAAGCAAACTTTGGTCTTGTCTTGGATGAATCCAGAGGGTTGTTCCATATAAATTTCTTCTTCTAGATATCCATTTAAAAAAGCATTTGAGACATCTAGTTGAAACACTTGCCATTTGAAAAAACAAGCAATGGATATGATGATTCTTATTGATACCATCTTTGCAACAGGAGCAAAAGTCTCCTCATAATCAAGTCCATAAACTTGGACAAAGTCCTTTGCAAAAAGTCTTGCCTTATATTTGTTGATTGTGCCATCTTGATTATATTTGACTCGAAACACCCATTTGCAACCAATAGTGTGCTTGTTGGATGGAAGATCCACAAGCTCCCATGTCTTGTTGGCAATCAATGCATCATATTCCTCCTTCATGGCTAGAAACCATTATTTTGAGTTGAGTGCTTCATGTACATACTTCGGCTCTTCATGTGAAACAAAATATGCATAATTAGTGGAGTTGAGTTCCACTTGTTTGCCTTTTTCTCCATATGAGAGCTTCTCTTAGTGATCTTCTTGGTGAGAAGACTCGAGGTGACTCCTCCTCAATTCTCGGCCCCATCCCTCCATGATAGTATTCAAGAATGATGATAGGAGAATCTTTTTGAGAATCTTTGACCTCGGCCTCATCAAAGATGTATTTTTGATTCTCATGAAAAATAACATCTCTACTCTCAATTGTAATTGAGATAGAGGGAACATAAATTCTGTATACCTTCTTGTTGGATGAGTATCCAACCATGATCCCTTTGATTGAATTCTTTAGTTATCACTTTCAGATGTGGGAGAAAGTAGAAGAGAGGGGGTCCTACCTCGAGCTATTCCATAAATGTATGTGAGCTCTCTCATAATTTTTAATGAAGAACCAAACTTTGAAGCTATTCCATGTCAATTTGGATCTATCACCTTGTATGCTTGAATCTCTCTCTCTCTCTCTCTCTCTCTCTCTCTCTCTCTCTCTCTCTCTCTCTCTCTCTCTCTCTCTCTCTCTCTCTCTCTCTCTCTCTCTCTCTCTCTCTCTCTCTCTCTCTCTCTCTCTCTCTCTCTCTCTCTCTCTCTCTCTCTCTCTCTCTCTCTCTCTATAACTCGTGGAGGAGGCTATGCTAATGCATTAAATTCGTTGTACTTCTTCTCTTTTGATGTTGAAAGCAATCATCCTTTGACTTCTAGCATGCTAGATTGTGCTTTAGTCATAAATTCTTGTACTAGATCTTGATACTCAATCAAGGATTATGTGCTAAACACAAAGCTTAACAAGATCATTCACACTTTAGAAGTGTTCCCCACACGTGTGAACTTGCTGGATTTTCATCATGGTATCAGAGCCAAATTAGGCTTTGCATGCTATTATCATTGAGGGAATTTTGAGTACAATTCAAGCCAATAAGCTGTTAACCACTTTTCTTTACCTTTTCTTGAAAAGTGTTTGGATCAAAGAGGATAGAATCAAGATTTTCAGATCAGAATTGACCTTGTGCGAAATTATGGAAAGCACATGTGAAAATCAAGAATTTTCAGACCTCTTTATTTCCATCATCTTAGGTCCAAAGATACTGATGTTATAGCTTGATGGAAAGTTTATAAGATGTACTTGCCATTGCGATTGATCTCAAATCAAAGGGAGGAGCAAGAACTAGTTTTCTCAAGCCTTCATCAAAGACAAAGCAAAGGACAAGAACAAAGATGGAGAAGAGGATGACTCAACTCATCCTTCTACTTCCAAGACAAAGAAGAAGAAAGTCAAGTGTTTCTTTTGTGGCAAAAAGGGGCAATATGCCTCTAATTGCTTCAAAAAGAAAAATCAACTCAAACAAGCAAATCTATCCAATGAGAAGGAAGAAGACTTTATTGCAAGTGACGGAGAAAGATCCCTCATGTTGTCAAGCTTTTCTTCAACACCCTTCAAGAAAGATGGAGCATGGTACATCGATAGTGGTGCCTCATCACATATGTGTTGTTCTAAGGAGTCTTTTGATTCTATTGTACCTTATGAAGGACTTAAATGATCTATTTATACAACAAATGATCATAAATGCTCTATTGAAGAAATTGGCAATATTCCTCTAAAACTTACTTCTTCTAAAGTTCTATCACTTTCCAATGTCCTTTTTGTTCCTAATCTTACAAAGAACTTGATAAGTGTTGGAGTTGCTTGATTGTGGTTGTGATGTGAAATTCAATGCCAATACTTGCTTTATTAAGAAAGGTGATGAGATCCTAGCTCATAGATCTAGATATATTGGCATCTTCAAGTTAAATTCTTATGAAAAAACAAAATTTTGTGAAATTGCTTTTATGTGTAAGGACTAGTTGGGCATTACTCCGTCAATATTAACAAAAACTATCAAAACGTCTAAATATGAAATTACATGAATGGAAATTCTACCAATAGGATTTCAGTAACTCTTAATCTGTATCCAATCAGATTTCACTCTTCAGAGAAAGAGTACTACTACCACTCATTCTGTCTAGTCGTTTCATATTGTTTAACTAATTTAAATTCAATTCATGAGTATTTTGCACAAATGTTCACTTGACCCATTTCTAACGATCAGTATCGATTATAAATCTATCAGACAAGTAACCGATTTCAAATTTAAAACAAATATGAATTTCAACAGAAAAGAAAAAAATTTTTAATTTTAACTTTCAATCTGGGAGTACCATATTCCAAAAGTTAAAATATTATTATGCTAAACACTGCTAGCAAATTTATTGCAGTTCCTTTTGTCAATTCTAGATTATTAATAACCAAGAAATAAGATGCGATAAAGTTGTCCTGCTATCAATGTGAAAGAGACCGATTTAATGATCAACCTGCGCAATTCTACCTTGCTCATCTTAGGGGAAGGATGTCCCGACATAAGATATCCAACTATATCGGCAGCCCACTCAGAAACGGCTTCGACATGGAATAATATGGCGTCAGGAAGTTCATCATCAGCCCCTCTACTCTCAGGAACATTTCGGATCCATGAGAGGTGATTGGCCATAAGATATCGAACTATATCAGCATCCCACTCAGGGGCGACATCGACGTGGAATAATATGGCATCAAGAAACTCGTCATCGACCCCTCTACTCTCATGAATATTTCAGATCCGTGAGAGGTGATCGACCAGAGAGTGTTGTTTCCCTTTGCAAACGACTATTTTAAAGTCAAACTCTTGGAGAAGCAACAGCCATCGGGTGATCTGTCCGATCGTGCATGGTCTATTTACCAGATACAGTAGGGCTTGGTGATCTACGAAGAAGTTGAAAGGATTGGCTAGCAAGTAATGGTGGAATTTCTTCACGCTATATACCGTGGCTAGCGCTTCTCTCTCGGTGGTGGTATAGTTCATCTCTGCAAGAATCAACTGCCTACTGGCAAAGTAGATCGGGTAATCCTTCTTGTACTCCCCAGGCTGTGTCAAAATACTTCCTATGGCATACTTAGAGACGTCTGTATGGACATGGAATTATTTGGTCTAGACAGGGGATCGGTGCAGTAACTAAGGCCTTCTTGAGTTTGTGGAAAGCCTTAGTGGCTTCAGTTGTCCATTCTAGTTGGATGGTCATCTGATAGATCAAACGGGCCAGCTTAGCGAAATTCAAGACAAACCTCCGATAATAATTGTCCCATAAAGATGTATACTTCACGTATAGTTCTTGGCTCAGGTAGAGCAAGAATTATGCGGATCTTGTTGACGTTAGTGGTGATACCATGCCTCGAAATGCTGTGCATGACTAGAAATTGGCATTTGGTCGGGTTTAGGGATATGCTGGATAATCGACAATGGATGAACACTTTCTCTAAGTAAGCTAGATGTTGGGCTCTAGAGGAGTGGACACACAAGTCGTCCATAAAAATTTCAAGAAACTTTCAAAGAAAGTCTTTAAAGGCATAACTCATCACTCGTTGGAACGTGCAGGAGCGTTGCACAATCCAAATGGCATCACTTTGTAGGCATACGTTCTCCACTCAATGGAGAATGCAGTTTTGTATTGATCTTCTGGGCCTATCTGCACTTGGTTATAGCCACTAAACTTATCTAAAAAACCATAGGCTTCTACTTCGGTCATTCTCTCTAACACATTTTTCGTGAATGGTAAAGCATAACCACTAACACTTCATCCATCTCGTAATCCTTGAAGTAATGTGGCACATCATGTGTAGGCTTGGGTTCTTCTACGGTGTCCTGCCGGATTTTATCTTGTAGTTCCTGGTCGGTCATCAACTCAGATTTAATCTCTCGCTTATCACTCTCGCTTTCCACTCATCGGTTTTTGCCTTATACATGGGTTTACGTTCTCGGAGCGGGCTGGTGGCTGATTGTCGATTCCCATCCTATTCATAGCTCGGTTGAGTTTTCTGACGTCTTGGATGGTTTCATACCTAGATCAGCGAAGGTGATGGGAGCTTTTTCTTTTGGAGAACCTCCAGATGGGAGATCCAAAGTAATCGACTCTTTTCCCTTGGCATCCGTTGGTGACTCTAATCGTAGATCAGGGGTCGGATTTTTTACCATTGTTATGCTATTGTCCCATAATGAGATTTCTAACTTATAAAGAGCTTTATCCTCAGCTAGGTCCCAATCAATGCATTCTCGAAAGAGATTGTTAACAATTATTGGAACACTAGTCATGGATTCGTTGGTTACCGTATCCATTCGGCCTACTAGAGCATTGCCTTGTGGGGCTCTACTGTTTCGATGAGATCTTTGTTTGTTTGAGGCTTTGATCTAGTACATCGAGATTTTGGCATGGGCTTGAAATGGTCAGGATCTACATATCAAAAAAAAATCCACATCCTTATACTCTCGACCTTCTTCCAGGGTGAACACTAGAAGAACTTCTATCTCTCTCTCCTTGTAGTGGTTTCTGGGGTATAGCCTCTAGGCTCATCATAAATGAACAAAGTCATGATGGCCTTCACTAGATTTCTTCGCTGGCTGTGCTAATCTTTTAATCGGGATATTGTCTTCACCAAAAAATGGGTCTACGGTTAACCTTCGCTTTGGAGATTGCTCAGCTGATGAAACGTCGATAGTCCACCATAGCTAGGGCTTCGGTCCAGTTTACTATGTCCGTTTGCGAATCATCACGTATGACAATTCTCCTCCAACAATGTCTGTCATCTGACTCCTCGTCAGAATGGATGGTAATAGCAGAGCTTGAATCCATGGCTCTTTAGTCAGTCGGTTTCGTAATCCAAGTATCAGAATCAATCTTAGCTGCAGAATCATGATTCTACAACACGATATGATTTTGTTCCCAGTCAAGAAGAGCTTGGGATATTTTGAGCCACGGTCTACCTAGCAGAATACTGTAGGATTGGTGAGAATCAGACAAGTCCAAGACTACAAAATCTAGCACGAAACGAATTCTGGCTACTTTGGTTTGCACTTCGTTGGCTATGCCTAATGGTTTCACGCTAGATTGGTCAGCTAGTCGGATCATAAAAGGAGCACTTACCATGCGAGTAAGACTTCACTCCTTCATGCGCCTAAAATTATCCTGTTCAACAGTGGGATTTGGGAATTCACCTACATATAAGAAACTTGATGACCCAATAGTAGGACCGACTTGGATGGCTCCTTTTCTTTTCGTTTATGGGCTCTCATTTGGATGAATACTGGCATCGTAGATGCCTTGGGTTCTCCTACCACAATCATCAAATGCAGAGGGGCAGAGACTTCTCCTTGTTTCTCCTTTCTCATTGGATACGTGAGATATGGGTGTTCGTACCCACAATCTTGGCAAAGTGTTGATGGGAGATCTAAATCTAGTACCTCTAAGTTGATTGGCGTAGATTGGCACTAAGTCGCCATTCTCTTCGTCTATGAAATGCATCGCAATAGAGTCCTGTGCTTCCTCTCCAAGGTAGTAGGATTCTTTGGTCACTTCGACCATGTTCAACTGCTGAGTAGCTGGTTGCGGATTTCATACTACAAAACCTTGGGTTGTAGGGGGTTGGAAGAATCTTCGCCAGAGTCTTCCAACACTAAAATTGACAAAAATATAAAATTTTTGCTCAAAGAATCATCTAACAAGCTATCTTTGTCAAAGTGATATAAAAAGAGAGGAGTAATGATCATTATTTTCTCAAGATATATAAAAAAAAAAGATGAGACGTTAGAAGATTTTTTATATGATTGTTACGACAGTTTGGGAGGGAACGCCACTCTAGATTAAGAAGGTTAATATGCATTGTATGCTCTAAAACAATTTAAGATCAGAAGATGTTCCCATCGTAGAGTTATCGTGATTAGCTAGAGCCACTTGGCTTAATAGGAACGTTGTAGAATTTTGTAATGATTTGATTGATATACCTCCTTTATTCGATACTCTAGAAGCAGATAATAGACTTTGGCATTCTTTTGAGAAAAACCTTCCTAAGCATTGATTATATTTTGATGTCCACTTGTTGTAAGCATTGAATTTATTTTGATGTCAACTTCTTGTATATTTGTTCAGAATTATTAATAAAAGTACATCTCACAAAGGAAAAAATAATAATCATCTAGTCATTGCCACTATAGTATAGGTATTTGTTTTCCATTTGTCAACAATTAATCAACTAACATCATAATGTACATCATGTACATTTAAATAAAGATGCAAAGGTTTACTTGTGCAACAACCAAGATTCGAGCTTGGGCCTAGTGGGCATGGTTTCACCAACTCACTATTGTGGAGGACTATGTATATATAAGAAAGAATACAAAGGTTGAAACTTGAGGTGCATAATGAAAATTGTGTTATAATATAAATCAAACATTACCACATGCATGCTTGCACGTGTGCACACTTACATGCATACATGCACGAGTTAGTTGTAGAAGGCTTGTTAGCCTGTGAATGTACTTATCACCCTCGACTCACCTTATTAGAATAGGGCCTACAAGTTGGAGCATGTCTTGGTTTTCACGATAACTTGAAAAAGGCCCTCATACCATTGTTTACCAAAACATGAGTTTCAAGTCCTCCGTTGAACAATGAGTTGCTTAGGATTTCATTTTCTCTATTTATATCAAGAGTTTGACTCCAATCCACCTCACAAACAAGGACACAAAGGAGAATACTATGAACGACAAAACCTTATCATCGAATCCAACTAGATGCTGTGATGGAAAAAGGTATTGTATCCTTCATACTTGGCCAAATTAACCACAAAAGCTTTGATTCGAGCAATGCATGTTGCTTTGTTGACAGTTGGAGCTTTGTGCTTCTTGGCCTGACATACTTGGGATATTTAGAGTAGATATTGTGCATAATGATGCTAGCGAAGTAACTAAAATAAAAAACAAAAAGATGGTTGGTATATTGTGCATGAAGGTGCTATTGCAAAGTAACTACCAATGCAAAAGGACAAAAAGGTGGTTCATGTGGATCTACACATTGTGCATAATGCAAAGTTACTACAATTGCCACAAATAAAGGGATGTTGGTTTTGAATCAAATCTCGACAACAACAGTTTTTTTATAGTATCGTGTACACTACAAACAATTCATCTATAATGGAGGAGTAAGGAATCTCATAATTATAGACAAGACTTTGTTTCTAATTTCGAGAACTTGCTATGACGTAGTCATGATTAATAGCAAGTCTAAAATTTTTAGATATATTTCTATTTTAGGTACTAATCTAGTCTAAATATCCATCCATGAGGCATGAATTCAAATGTGGGTGGTTGGACAAGCCCAATGCAAACATGCCACACCACCAGAACATGTGTGGGTAGACCACATTACACATATATGCATTGGTAATGAATGACATTTGGAATTTAGGCACTAGACATAGGGACACACGTTAGCCTAATTTCAGGGACAAAGCCCCAATTTCAGGATCAGGGCATTCTGCACCACCACTCTAGTGCCAATGGTGAGCTGCCAAGGATCCAAAGGTGGGGAGATATCATACCATCTAAGGACATGACGGTATCATCTCCCATCTAAGGAAATGATGGTATCATCTCCCCACCCTTAGATCCTTGGAAGTTCACATTGGTGGTGCAATTGTATGACCACATCAATAGAGGTAAATGACATACAATTCATCGATACCCAAACAATACCGTATATATTAAAACTTAGTGTGTATCGTAACCTAAGCAAGGGTCCTCTAGTTGCGGAGCTTGATAAAAAGGTAGCATCATTACATTTCCATCCATGTTGACGAGCATTATACCCCCATCTCAACAAATTATGATGCTCCACCATTGGATGAGGGTGGGGCCATGCTCGCATTCTAAGAACACTCGCATTCCTAGCAACTAGACCACCAGTAGGAATAGGCTCTTCTAATACCTAACACCAAAGCTTGGAATTTAACGTGGTTACCCACTTTTGTAGATTGAAAGAATCTTCTTATTAATACGACGCCCGAGCCGCAAACAACAACATTCATAATACAACTTAGTGACGAGCCTATCCTAACCTAAGTAGTGCCTCAACCTCATCCAATTAGATTTTTTTACTAATATTTTGATCTCGAGTGTATGTGACGGTAATGTTTTTTTTGAATAATTTTTTTTTTGTGTTTTTATATCTTAGCTATATATATTTTTTGACCACCTATGAAATTCAAACTTTCAGACTCACCAAAGTTGCCTTTCGGGGCCGTTTTGTCGGGGAGGGCCTTCTCCTGAGAGCGATAGCCCGAGGCGGAAGGCACTGACCATGACCACGGTGGAACAGCCAAGGAGGTGGACTTTCCTCCACATGAAAACTTTTATTACTTTCTTTTCTAAAACCTTTCTTTTACATGCACCTTCCGCATCTGAGAAGGTGCACGTACAAAATTTGAAGGAAAAAGAAGGGAGGGCGCACCAATTCTGCGGTGGACCGTGGGATGCACTCCTTTTTCTTCACGAAAAAGGAAAAAATGTTTTTACGAATTAAATATGTGAACCTAATCTTGTTATAATTTAAATATTTTTGTTTGGACCGTCTATGAAATTCGACTTTTCAGACTAGCATTTCAAAGAGAATGAGTGATTTGTGGGATTTGCCTTTCAATTGACACTTTTCGTGAAGGGCAATTTTGCATTTGTCTGAAAGGCAAGTGCGGCGAGCCTTTCAACTGGCCGTCGCGACTGGGGAGGATTCACGAGCCATGGTCGAATTTCAATGCTCCTCACGGTTTCTGGCCCTTGGTGTAAACAAAAAAACAAAAAGAAAAGCCAAACAAAAAGGTGAGAAAGAGAGAACACAAAAATGAGGGCCGGGGGCCCAATCGTCAGTCACTGGTTCGTGTGTGAACTGGTAGTTGCATCCTTTGTTTTTTTGCTGCGTTTGGTAGAAAAGCAAGAAGGCAGGGAAAGGGTAGGGTAGGCCAACGGAGGGCTCCAGGCTCCAGCTGAGCTGAGCTGCGTCGTCGCCTCTCAGCTATGGACGAGAGGCATCTGCCCTCCGATCACCGAATTTTCGCCGAGGCTTCTCCTGTTGCGGAGGCAAGGAAGGTGGTGGGTGAAGGGGTGGCATCTCAGGGAGCAGGAGCAGGCACAGGCACAAGAGAGGAGGCGGATGATTTGAAGCAGGCACAGAGGTGGTGCTTGCCTTGGCCATCTCTGTGTCGTCGCAGAAGAAAAAGAAGAGAAAGCAGAGAGGAGGGAAGAGGAGGAGGAGGTGGAGGGTCAAGGGGTGGATCGCGAATGACGGAGAGCAAAGCGAGGGGGAGGGCGCAGGAATCCAAAGGCAGAGCTTCGTTGCAGGGATTGAGAAGGAAATCCTCTGGTGAGCTGCCGCTGCCTGAAGAGATAGACGATCTGATCAAGGAGGGGTTGAGTGCAAGCGGTGCTGCGGGTCAGTCCCTTCGGCAGCTAAGACTCTCCCCTGGTAGATTGTCTCCTGTTGTTAATTATCGGTTTGATGCTGCCATGCCCATGGCTGCTGCTGCCGCTGGCTACTTCACCCACTCCAAGAGCAATGGGGGGCTGTTTCATACTGGGTCGGCTTCGCCTCCCGTGGATAAGATTAAATCGTCATCTTCTCTGTTTGAGATGATGGCTCAGGAGCAGGAAATGCAGAAATTGATGCAACAGGGCCCGATTTCGCTCTCTGCTTCGCAGCAGCAGAACATTCTGCCGCCGACGAAGCAGCTGAGTGTACAAGAGAAGGTGAATTTGATCTTAGCTGAAAGCAGTTGCGAGAATCAGTTCAATGACGCTGCTTCTAGTGATCTGAAGCTCACCCTAACTGGCAAGGATGGATTCAGCGTTAGCGTGAATGTGCACAGACACATTTTGACCACCCACAGTAGATTCTTCGCAGCACGGCTGTCGGATCGGTGGTCCAGGCAGCAACGCTCTCATCCACATGCGGTCGAAATATCTGATTGCAATAATGTCGAGCTATACTTGAAAACAGTTCGTCTTATGTACTGCAGAGATTTGAAGCGCACTCTTATGAAAGAGAATGTTATGAGGGTGCTGGACATTCTCAAGGTCTGTAGGGTTCCTTTTCTCACTAAAAAGTCTATTTCATTTTCGAAATCTGCACAAATTTTTCAGCTCAATGTTTTTCTTTCTTTCTGTCTTAAATTTGTGAATCTTTTTTGGCTTCGAATCGATTGCATAACCCAGGAACATTGTTGGTAGATTCATTATGTTGGTATTTCTACAATCCTGATCATAAGTTTTTGCAAATTGAATCGCAAATGTAGAATTCATCTCATTCAGCAGTTTCTGCTTGAATAATCTTCGCGGATGTAAAATTTTTAACCACAAGAATTTCTGCATCTCATTGAAATGCATGGTGGGTTTCTAGGTTTCAGCTGCGATTGTGTTCGAGGCTGGCGTTGCTTCATGTCTGGAGTATTTGGAAGCCATGCCATGGGCAGAAGAGGAGGAACCAAAGGTGGTGACTATGATCTCGCAGCTGCAGCTGGGTAGCATATCAGCAGCAGCGCAGGTGCTAAAAAGAATCAGCATAACAGAAGACGGCAGCGGCACAGAAGACGTTCTTGTGCGGCTTCTCCAGTCTGTCATCAAAGGCACAGACGAGAAAGCTCGAAGGGAGATGAAAGCTCTGGTATCTAAGCTCCTCCAAGAGAATGTGGCACAAAATAAAGAGATGGTTGATATGAGCAAGGAAAGCCTGTACCTTGCCTGCAACAACTGTCTGAATTCTTTACTCCAACTCTTCATGCAGGTTACCAACTGCAGCTTTGGATCAAAAGAGGTTCAGGATCGTGGCAGTATGGTGACGCAGATTGCTCGCCAAGCGGACAATCTACACTGGTTGATCGACATATTGATTGAATTCCACATTGCAGATGATTTTGTTCGGATTTGGGCTCACCAGTCGGAGCTAGCTACTCTGCATGCACAGCTTCCTATTATGTACAGATATGGAGTGAGTAGGCTCACTGCTAGACTTTGTGTCGGGATAGGCAAAGGCTCCATTTGGGCTCCCAAAGAAGTGAGATTTCTGCTGCTGCAAACATGGCTGCAGCCACTGGTGGATGATTTTGGGTGGATGCAACGCTGCTGCAAAGCGATTGACAGACATGAAGTGGAGGAAGGCATAAGCCAGACCATTCTCACTCTGCCCATGAAGCAACAGCAGAGCATGTTACTGGCATGGTTTGATAGATTCTCCAGCAGTGGAGATGACTGCCCAAATCTGCACAAGGCCTTTGAGGTGTGGTGGAGGAGAACTTTTGTCAGGCCATGCCTGGATGATGGTGTTGCCACTGCACGTTGATTTCACACGACCTCAGCTCAATCTAATCTATTGTGCTACTCAGCTGCTCCGTCTCTTGGTTCTGAAGAAAACAATCAGCTATGTTGTACCATAGCCCTGTTTTTCTCAGGATTTTCCTCACTGGTAATAGTAAAGATATACAGAGCAGTGAGGAAACTTAGCAATCGGGATTGGAGTCATAACAGCAATTTGCAAAAGCCCAAAGCAATCAGCAATCATTCTAGTACAAATAAAACACCTCACTAAAATCTGACACCAGTTGAGTGTATGAATGGAAGTCGGAACGGTGGCCACCGTGGCCATTGTGCATAGAATAGAAGCTTTTTGTTTTTCCCATATTATCACGTGCTGTAGTGAGCTTAAACTTGTCTTAAACTGAAGTCCCATGGAGAAAAAAAAAAGTGCCATGGAGACTAGGGAGTCAAAAACTTAAAGCCTGAGGCTTGAGCTTTGATCAAATGAGTATAAGGTTATATTTCCATTGTTCAAATTAGTGGTTTTAAACTTTAGCTGGTTTGTGTACTAGCAAATCATCAAATATATATAGATGATTAAGTACATCATGCAGTCCTGAACCCAAATTTCATTGGTGCAAAAATTTTAAAGTGGGCACGGTAGCGATCCAGACTCCAGTTATCAAATTGTACAAAGCATTGGGTATTTGATGCTCAATCTCATTAAACTAAGGTGATCATAGTACTCCAGCCTCTGGTGCAGGGCCTTTGGACTATAGAGTCTAGAACCTCAGCGACTTGTCCGGACTCCGAGGTAGCTATCGCACAGATAAGTGCAATTATTGAAAGCTTTTGCCAGGCTGCCAACATTTCCAAGGACATAGATGGAACATTTGTTATTGGATCTTAGAGTTAATGAATCCGAAAAATATGTTTTTTTCTGTCTACTTGTGTGTGTGTGTGCAGCATGCTTATCACATATGTATATGTTATTTCACCCTTATTTATTTTCAATGTCCTCTTTTGTGCAGCAAGATAAATTATAAATAAGGACCATGGGGACTGGAAATAAAGTCTTCAAACACACCAAGGACAACTTTTTCACCATACTTTTATATTAAAAAGAAGCATTTAAATGAATGCTTTAAAACCTTTCTAAACATAACCTTATAATTTTGTTTTAGTTACAAATGTATCTACCTTGAACTAGCTTCATCTTTGTGCACATATACAAACCATACATTTGCAAGGCGGCCAATACAACTTTGGAGTACAAGGCTTTAATATAAGCTCGCATTTTGAGAAATTTGTCGATTTTTGAAAATTGTTTGTTTTCTATCCTCCTTTGTTGTCAAGTTGCATAAGAGTTGCAAGTATGCGCACATAAGTGTATATACTCGAGTCTTGTTTGTTGTGGGAGTGGACTTTTGAAGCTTTATGTGGCTTCTTGGCTTTGACTTACTATATGATGTAAAATGATGCTAGTTGAGTCAACCAATTGTTGGCAAAGCAAAAATTGTGTTGCTACGGGGAAAGTATCCCTAGTTGGAAACCACTCAACATTTAGTGAAAGGGCTTCACACATCTATGAGGAGGCCTTTTGGGAGGTCATACTAATGTGATATTATGAAGTACAAATCATAACAAATTACTTTGTCATTCTTCAAAAACATTCCCTCAGTTCATTCCCCACATAGCCAGCTTGCTATAAACTATTCAAGTACCTTGACTTGAATATTAATTATCATTAACCCAACACAAAAGTTCACACCACTCGCTCTTTCGAGTTCAATAATAGCTCTGCATGCACCTTGCACCTTTTAATTCGATGAGTATATCCTTTGAAGATGACCTATCCTTTAACCGCATATCCTAACATGTTAGAAATTTCTAAAATCTCTTACCATAAAATACATAAAATTTGGTCACTTGTGCTCTCTTTTTAAGAAACTTTCAAAGTGTATCATTTGCAAAAGTAGTGTCATTTAAATATTGTGAGCACTTGAGTGTATGACCTATTGCTTACGCTCCTCACTCATGTCTTAGGTACATTTGAGCCTCTTGCTTTGAAAGGCAATTGACCTACCCCTTGTCTACACACTAACCCTTAGGCAATATCATTTGCATTTGTTTCTAGACGTAACTACCTATTTCAAGGTTGTGAATTGCACTATGGTGTTACTACCTTGTAATTGATCCAAGAAGGGATAAGTCACCATGGAAAAGTTTTTCATAAATTTGCACTTAAATTGCACAATCCAAAGTATGACTAGATCTAACCTATCCTGAAAGATTATAGAATTATTCTTCTTCTTTTGGTGATGCACTTTTGTTGCTCTTTATCAGGGTCCACTTGATTTAGCATGTAATGACTCTTCCAAATAGTGTTGTGCAAGGGAAGTCTTCCCACACAACTAGATACTCTTGGAGGATATGACTTTTCAATTGCCCCTCCCTCCTATCTAAAGTGCAGGTTGGCTCATAATTTGAGGCCTCTTTCTACTGTAGTGACACCAGGCCTTCTACAAGATTGTCAAGTCGATGTAAGCACTTTTGTAAGCGACTTACATGCGAGCGGTACTTGGATCAGGCATATCATCTCACCTGATTCATCATCAAAAATGGCTTTTCACCATTGATCAAAATGATGGAAACTCAAAAGTCATTTTAAGAAATAAATCACAGAAAAAACTAATAATGTTGGAGATATCAAGGTACAACTAGTATCAAGACAAAAGAAATGCATTCTTTTTTTCAAATTTGGCAAAGAATTTATTATCGATTGGTTGTTTAATGGATTACAAAGTTAAATTCCACAAAGATAGATTTTTTGTCAAAGATCTAAAGAATCACTTCAAAATAGTTGCACAAAATAATAAGCTTTATGTCTTAAAGATTGTTTTGGAACAATGTGCAAGCACAAGTAGCAGTGATGATTAGAGTTCTGTATGGCACGAGAGGTTTGGTCATCTCATTATGAGGTCTTAACGCAATTGTACAAGCAAGTGATGGTCAAGGGAATACCTAAAATTGTTACCAAATTAGGTGTGTGGGAATCTTGTGCATTGGGTAAGCAATCACATAATTTTTCGACACTAATTCATATACAACAAAAGATATCCTAGAGCTGATTAACAATGACTTATGGGAACTTACCAAAATAGAATCCATTGGTGGTGCTTTGTAGTTTATATCATTTGTTGATAATTTTTCTCACAAATTTTGGATTACTTCTTGTAGAAGAGGTCAAATGCATTTAGTCACTTTGTTGGTCTCAACCATTTAGTGGAGAATCAAACTAAAAAGAAGATAAAAGTTTTAGGAACTAACATGGGTGGAGAATTCAATTCCACTAAGTTTGATTCATTTTGTTAGAATCAAAGAGTTCAAAGTTAGCTTACAGATACTTATATAGGCCATGACAAGATGGTTTAGTTGAGTAAGAGAACTTGATAGTACTTGAGTATAGGAGGAACAAGACTTGTATTATTCGTATTATTCAACTTGTCAATGAAATGATACAAAAGCCTTCATTCTTTAACTAAAGCGGGTAGGTTCGAAGTTGTTATGTTGATTGAATTTTTTTGCTTTTATTTGACTATTAGTTAAATATTTTGTTTTCTCAATGTATTTGAGTGGATGCATAGTGTACATTTTTCATGAACTTGGACATAGTTTAAATTGGTCAATTTGGCCATATATAAAGATTGCAAATTGTTTATGGTGTAGTATTTTGTTCTTCTTGTTGTCGGCAAACCACTTACTACATGGATCATGTAAAACTCGCTTTTCGGTTCTAGAAAGATGTATTTGGCATACTTGTTTAGGCTTTTAGATCTAAATCACCAAGTGCTCATGTGCAATCTTTAAGAGCATTAGACATATTCAGGGAAGTAGGATTGACAAATTGTAACAAGATCACAAAGAGAATCTTAGGGCTAGAGGAACTAGCCAAGGGCTTGTACCCTTGTCTCGAGATGACACAATTTCTTGGCAGTACTAACTAGCAAATCCTTTCATTCGATCTTTTCATGTACCATTGGGATGACTCTATTACAAGGACATTGGCATGCCAAAATATATCAACTTTATTTGTAATTTAAATCCTACGTCTTGCAATTTAGATTATTTTAATGTGATCTCAATTCTACATTTACAAAATTTCCTTGTATGGATACAAAAAAGGTTTCCATGTCTTTATGTGTATCACATTCTTGATTTGGGTAGAATATCTTAAAATTTGGAGTAAAGTAAAAAAAAATGATCTTTTTTTATTTTCATAATTCTATAAACTTTGGCATAATCAATATGACAATATTTGGCATAAAAGAATGGCTATTAATGGTCATCATTTAAGATAATTTAAGTGACGGATCTTGGTCATCATTTGAGGTGTTTCATAAGAGGGTATTTAGTTGTCATTTTAATTTGAATTTTTAAAATAAAACTTAAAATGGCCATCATTTAAGTCAACTTAAATGATGATTTTTGATTGCCATTCAGAGTGATATAAATGAGAATCTTTGGCCATAATTTATTTTTCATTTTGGCTAAATAACAAGATGCTTTTTTATAACTATAATTCAAGTCGGCTTAAATGGATTTTTGGTCGTCATTTTTTTGAATTTTTTTTAGATAAAAGGAAGACTTCTAAATAACCATCATTTAAGTCAACTTAATTGATGGTTTTTTGTCGTTATTTAAATCGGCTTGGTCATCTTTTTTTATAAATAATCAATTGAAAGGATGACTTTCGTCATTTAAGTTAGCTTAAATGATAATCTTTGGCCAACAGTTGTTTTTAATTTTTTTAAGATAAAAAAATGACTTCTAATGATTGTCATGTAATCAACTTAAACGATGATTTTTGGCTATCATTTAAGTCGGCTTAAATGATGATTTTTGGCCATCATATTTTTTAGAAATTATTTCAGTTATTTAAGTCGGCCTAAATACCAGCTATTTTTCATCATTTAATAACAAATTCAAATAAAAGGACGACTTCTAATGGCCATAATTAAAGTTGGCTCAAATGACGATTTTTGGGCATAATTTTAGCCATTGGTTTTAAGGACATGAATTAAACGACAACCCTCAAAACTATCATTTAAGCTAGCTGAAATGATGATTTTTGGCCATCATTTATTTCCCATTTTGGCCTTGTGCACATGCCAAATGATCAAGAGCGTTCTCTAGTTGTAAGAAAAGCCATGGATTTGCTCCCAAGAAAAGGCATAATTTGCCATAAAGTCCTTTGTATCCTAGTTTTTTTTGGAAGGCGTCATATTTGAAGTGCTACTGCTATGGATCTACTATTGCAAACCTACACATCAAAATTTTCATCAAAATTTGAGAGACACAAGATATGAGCTATAATCAAAGACTGATTGGAATTAAAGGTTTCAAAGTGCTTGTTTGGATTATGATTGAAAGAGGTATAGTTGTAGCAAATTCTAAAAATGAATAGCCAACCATGAATATATAGAGACCACAAAACTTACTATTTATTCTGCCACACAATACAGGAGTAGATTGTAATCAATAGTGTTTTTGGCATTTAACTCACCACCCAAATGTGGACCACAGACTCATGATCACTCTCAAGATTAGAAGACAACATTGGCATAAGGAGGGACTTTGAAAGGCCTAAAGAGGGACCCACCTTATTTTTAAGTCTAGCAGCTCCTTTTGGGCCTAACAAAGCTTACACTAGATATGATAATGTATTTCTAGGCATGCATGTACTAAAAGTACATGACACTCCCCCTACTTAAACATTTTGTCCCAAAAATGAAGACGTTTGCATAGTAAACTTGAATGCTCCAATTAAGCAGTCTTGATTGAAAATGTCATGTCCAACATGGTAGTAGTCGTGACCATTGTTAAATAGACGAGTTGTTGACCTGTCAGAAGTGGTGAACTCCTGCAACTTTGTCGCAGCACGAACACGAAGCAAAGGTCGAACGAGAATAATTTGCGACAATCAACGTGCTTTGACTCGAAGTAACTAGTCTTGTGATTTCTGCGTCAAGCCATCTTGTAAACTCCACACAATGGAGGTATAAACTATCCTTTTTGGATTACAATAATAACAAGAAAGAGATATGAATAGACAAAATTTCTGTAAGAGACAGAGAGAGAAACGTAGCGAGTAGAGCAGAAAAGAAAAATACTAGAAACAACAAACCTGTGCATGAAAGTCTGCCAACGAGAAGAACATAGCGAAGAGTAGAGTGTCATTCTGCCAACGAGCGAGACATTGACGATCTCGCTCTAAAATTAAACTGATAATACAGTCGCTCTATTTTCGTGCATCTCCTTGTCTTGTGCTGTCTATCTTGATTGCTAGAATAGAATGTGTTCTATGATGTGTAGTCGCGTGTCTAGGATCCTGTGAAGCTTTCGCGCAAAAGAAAATTCAAAGACACAAAATTGTTCGCGAATACGAAAATGAAAACAAAAAGAAACAGTTTCGCTATCGCGACATTGAACAGTTTTCCGCTTCCGCGACATGGTATCAGAGCGCACAAGTTTTCACTACTGATATCCCAAGAGTGATTCTTCCAGACAACACAATATGGCTACAACAATCCAGACAAGAGTAGCAATCAATCTTGATGGCGCAAATTACAGAATCTGGAAATTCAAAATCAAAACACTTCTGAAGGGCGAAGGCATCTGGTCAGTGACCAAACTCTCAGAGGTGCAGCCTCCAGAGAGAGACCCGAGGAGAGCTGAATGGATAAAAAAAGATGAGCGCGCAATGACGATCATTGTTTCGTCCATAAATGAAGACCTATTCATGCAGATTGAAGACTGCGAAAGCAACCATGTAGCGTGGAAAATATTAAAGTAGAAGTATGAAGTGAGGACTGCAGCTTCAGTCATGCACCTTCACAATCAACTGCAATCCATATGATGGGATGACAACCAATTGGATCAGCACGTTGAGAAGATCAGAATGATCTTCGCTCAACTCGCTGCATCAGGACAGTAGCACTAGGTCCTAGCACCACAACAGCTGATGTAATTCATGAAATCTCTACCGACGTCCTATCAGCCGCTGAGAATGCTCATACTGAGTCTACCAGATATGACATTCGACAAAGCAATCAGTCTTGTCACTGATGAGAGACTGATGAGAGACGAATGAGAGAAAAGCAGTGATAAAGAGAAGGCTCTCTTCACAAAAGAAAAGAACAAGAACAAGAACAAGCCAAGGTTTGAGAAGACGAAGTCCACGAATCAACAATCTTCTTCCTGCGATCACTGCCACAAACCAGGCCATACGACCAATAAATACTGGTTCAATCCAGCAATACCTTGCATGCACTACAAGAAGAAAGGGCATTCTGCATACGATTGCAGATTCAACCCGAAAAGAAAGAACAAAGCTGAAAAAGCTAATGCTGCAGAGTCATCAAAGGATGCTGACAGAGGTGACGAAGCTTTCACGATACTTGATGAAGCTTCAACCAGCTACACTGAATACGCGTCAGCAGCTGTTTGAAAGAGACCCTGCGACAAGTCCGCAACGATTATAGAGCAATGATTCTAGGTGATGGGAGCAAACACGATGTCAAGGGCATCGACACTCTACAGCTACGAACACCATGTTTCGGGCCTTGAAATCTTGAGACTTGTGACAATGTCCTTTTTGCTCATGTCATACGGGCTTCGCATGTTTAGATGATACATGCCCCTATGCCAGAGCTGATTTTCATTTTTTGATGCATTTAATATGCCAGCAGAGTTGCTGATTATTTTGGCCTAGTAGAGGTTTCTTTCTCTGCATCCGACCATTAGCAACTTGTTTGTCGTCTTCTCGATCATGCGACATGTGTTGCCGTCGAACAATACTCGAATGCCAAGATCTGCCATCTTGGAGACGAATAGCAGATCTTTTCTGAGTGAGGGAACATAGAGTGCTCCTGGCATTTGCAGAACGACACACCTTGAAAAAGATACAGATGCTTAGATCTGACAACGGAGGTGAATACAAAAGTAAAGAATTCTCAAGATTCTGCAAAGAACATGGGATAGAACACCAATTCACTCCTACATACACACCAAAAAACAATGGTATTGCAGAAAGAAAAAACAAAATGCTAGTCAAAGGAGCCAGATGCATGATGGCACAGGCTCAATTGCCAAGTCAGTTCTGGGCTAAGCCAATAGCTGTAGCTGTACACCTGCAGAACAGATCAACAACGACAGCGCTGGATAACAAGACGCCGTACGAAATGTGGACACGTAGAAAGTCTGATCTGTCATACGTACATGTGTTTGGATGTGCAGCATATAAGCACATTCCAAAAGAAATAAGAAACAAGTTCGATGACAAATCAGAGCAATCATGGTCGGCTACTCGAACGAAACACATGTGTACAGGCTCTACAACCCAACCCATATAGAGTGGAATCTGTGAACAAAAAGCATAATTCAAAACGTACAGAAGAATTTGAATCATCTACTAAGTTTGAATTGAAATCTGATTCAGCAGATGAGTAAGAGTCTTCAAAGTATTCATCTTATTCTTCTTCATCAGAAGAATAATCTTCTTATAGGAAATCTGAGAATAGGAACTCCGATAGAAAGAAAAGAATGGAGAAATCTAAAAAGATGGATCCATTAAGGAAGAGTGTTGATATAGCAAAAGAAATGAGTGA
Source organism: Diphasiastrum complanatum (assembly GCA_029204225.1). Taxonomy (NCBI): domain Eukaryota; kingdom Viridiplantae; phylum Streptophyta; class Lycopodiopsida; order Lycopodiales; family Lycopodiaceae; genus Diphasiastrum; species Diphasiastrum complanatum. Next base: position 32,005,524 of record CM055114.1, read on the forward strand.
TTTAAAAGTCCAAATGTCTGACGTTAAAGCCAAACAAAAAAAAGCGAAGCTTAACGCCAATGTTTGGTGTATCGCTTGTGGGAATGAAGGTCATTCTAAGACCAATTGTCCCAGTTTACAGAGTAACTATTTAGAAGCAGAATTATTTCTCTGTCCGATTAATAATCATGAGGAGATAGCTTATACTGCAACAACTACTAACCAAAATAAGACTATACCGAAACCACGTACTGGTCAATAGTACACTATTCTGCTTAGAGGAGGGACAAGAGATTCCACTCCTCCATCTAGAGTAAGGGGTTCATGCTACAATTGCGGAGCCCCGGGTCACTATTTGCCTGATTGCCTTGAACCCAGGAGGTCAGTAGGATATGCGCCGCTCTGTGCTAATTGTAAAGGCGAAGGGCATGTCACTGCTGAATGTCCTCAACCACAACAACCGCGGTCTAAACCAAGGTTTGTAAACTCGCCTAGAGAAGATGACCTTCGGCCATCTAAAACTAACACTGACATGATAGTTCAGAGGATAAAAGTAGAGTCCGAATCATTAAATCAAGACCATCAATGGCCGATTTAGATGTAGAGATAAATAAAGTAACTACTAGAAGTAGTAAAGATTCTTCAACTCTTAAAGATAAGAAAAAAACTAAGATGAAATCTACAAAAAACGCAAAAAAACATGACATAAAAAGTGAAAGTCGTAGAACAGGCAAAAAGCTTTTAGACGAAGAAACCAAAAAAGTTAGGAAAGTAACATTTTCAGATCCAGTTATAAGTAGCGAGATACCTAGAGATCTATCGCCACTTAGAACCCGTTCTTATGATATAGTAGAAGACCTTGTCTCCCGAATGCCCAATATAACTTTTAAACAGTTATTAGATGATAATCAGTATTATAAAAAAGAAATTAAGCAATTTTTGCAAAGGAAAAAGAAAAGAAAAGTGAAGTTACCATTAGTCAATGTAGGATCAGTTAACTATGGTGATGAAGGTCAACCCAAGATTCAGATAGTAATCAATGGCTACATTTTAGATAGTGTGCCCATAGATTCCGGATCTAGGCCACTCATGGCCCGAAAAATTTCAGACTTGGATAGCCCAATTTTGGCTCATGGGTGTCCACACTGAAGAAACAACATACGAGTTAGGCATTCACCATAGAATAGCACCCACATTAAGACATTTAAATTAGCTGATGCAACTAGAAGACCATCGATAGGAGAATTGTCCCAAGTTACAGTCTATATTGGAGACCATAAGTTCCTAATGGATTTTATTATATTAAGAACTACAAGAGAATCATCGTATAAAGTATTATTGGGATGACCATGGCTCTACCAGGCCGATGTCATAACCCACTGGAAGAAGAAGGAGATTACCTTCAGAGATTAGATGGAGACACCGACGAGGAAAAGTCATAAAAGAATTATGATATCCTGGGAAAAGGATAAGTACAAAGGTGAGACACCTACATCATCTTCGAGCTATACTTTGAAGGATGAAGGGCTTCAGTCCATAAGGACTGAAGAAGGGGAGAGATTTGTCATACTAAGTATACTTGCATAAAGTAATAAAGTAGAATATGTAGATAGAGGAGATTGTGGAGTCCCAGAGATTAGTGCTATTATAGGAGATCTGTCAAGGATCTTACTGGTAGTATAGTTAGCTAATTTGCAAGCAATCTAACATCAATCAGATAAACAGTAAAGAGAGATCACACACCAACCCAAGAGAACACTTCTGAACTGTATTTATAAAAGAGACTGAAAGATATATATACAAAGTCTAATTTTTGTGGGGTACCGCTGCATGGCAGTTTGGTCCCCGTTACGGGATGTGTGTCCCAACTTACACTACGTGTACCGTCAAACTGGCACACATGCATACTATCACAAAAGCAGTAAAAAAACTCGAAATCACTGCCAAACACGGAAAGTCATGAACTATGAGAGAAACTCGGGCTTACTTATTCTAACACTCTCTATTAAGCCCTAGTTTATCTTTCTTACAAGGAACTTTTATCTAAAAAACTCAAACTTATCAGTACTTAAAGGTTTAGTGAATATATCAGATAACTGATTCTCTGTCTTACAATGCACTACGTCTAATTCGTTAGATAATATCTTCTCTCTAATGAAATGATACTTAATTTCTATATGTTTTGTGCGTGCATGAAATGCAGGAATTTTATCTAGATGTATAGCACTCTGACTATCACATCTGATCATAGTTGGCTTATTCTGCGGAATTCCAATGTCTTCTAACATTCTTCTTAGCCAAACTGCTTCCTAAACATAGTGCTTTGTATTTTGCTTCTATAGTAGAAAGAGCAACTATGTCTTGTTTCTTACTTGACCAAGAAAATACACCATTACCAACATGAAATATATAACCTGTGGTAGATCTCCTGTCATCAATACAGCTTGCCCAATTTGAATCAACAAAGCCTTGTAAAACTGGTAAAGTATCTTAGGCATGTGGCCTTACAAAGTCACACAAATCTTCTTACAAGAGATCTTCATCAAGATCTACCTCACCCTTGGATCTCATACATTCTGATGTACATAGCTTTTCACATGCAAGTAATGGAGGTGCTTTGATGTATGTAACTTTTATAGATGATTGTACTAGATTCACACGGATTGAGTTACTATCAAAGAGAAGCCTTGTTTATGAAGCTTTCATTAAGTTCAAGTCTCTAGTAGAGAAACAACTTAGTACTTCCATCAAAGCACAAAGATGTGATAATGGTGTTAAAAATTCACAATTCTAGCTTGACTAGTTTTGGTCATATGACTTGTAAATAGTTAGATGGTCATGATGTGGCTTGTCACACGTGCCAAATAGCATAGGATTCCATTCATAAGGATGTTCTCAAGTAGACCTAAGTGTTAGAACCTTTGGAATGAGTCCAAATTATGCTTAGATACAAGGGAGAAAAAATAGGAGCTATTTTTGGTAATTTTTGCATTGTTGAGGGATCTCCAAGATTCCAACCCTAACTTGGTAGGGATGAAAGATCCACCAAAATTAGCATTAGGGATAGGTTTAGGGCTACTCATACCTGCCCAAAACCGTGATGGATCATGTATATATAGGTGATGATATCTCACCAAAATCAATCAAGCAATTTCATGTTTTTTCTCTCATAATGGTGCAATTGCTCTCTATGTTCATAATTGTTTGAGTACTTGTGATTACTAATGATTATAGGATTGAATGTAGGTCTGGTGTACAGTACTCAGACTGTGGGAGGCCGTACTTTCACACGTGTGAAGCCTTCTTCAAGGATTTGGGCCATTTAGTGAGGTTCAAGCATAGATTTTTGATGGATTTTGATGGTTCAACTTGTGCTAATCTTATGAAATCATAATCTATTGTTTCCCTCATCATTTCAAGTGTTTTAGGATCCTTATTTGCTATAATTTTGACATGGTATCAGAGCCTAAAGGCTGAAATGAGCTAAATCCTTGGTTTTCATTCAATTTGATCACAATTTTTGATCTAAATCTTGTGTAGATTGGATCTTAGCATCTAGTATTGATTCTAGAACTCAAAGTGAGTCAAATACATTGGAGATTGGTGTTGTGTGACTTCATTTGCAGGTGTTTAGGTGTCTAAAACCAGAGGCAAAGTTGAATTCAATTCACATTACCAAGATAGCAAGTTTTGCTTGCTCCAAGCATTGATTTCTAAGCGAGTTTTGGAGGTGATTTCATAGAGAAGGCTTTCTAGCATTCAAGGAGAGGGAAGATCAGAGTTTTGAGGACTCTTCAAGGCTGTTCTAAGGTGTAGTAGGCACCTCCTAAAGTGATTTAGGTTCAGTCCAACCATTGCTTGACTTATGCACCAAATTAGATCAATTTTTCATCAATTTTGATCATTTTTTGCTTGTGATTGGATAGTAGATTGTGTTGCATCCTCATTAAGTTCCATTTAGATCTTTTACAAGTGATTTTGGAAGTATATTAGGTTGCTGAAATTCACTCTTGATCAGATCATTTTGAAGCTTTAATGTTCTTTATAGAAAGAGGGGCAATTCTACTAGTATTGTCTACTTCAATCAAGCAAGTGCATTGTTTCTAGTATTCTATGATTTGATTTTGTTAGAGATCATTCTTAGATATTTATAGGAAGTCTATTACTGATCTTTTCAGGTCCCTAAGAAGTGGGATAAGGTAGACCTTCAATCAAATCAATAGAAGTAACCTTGGGTTCTTGGAGAAACGATGTTCATGAACTATTTTTGAAACAATATTTGTGAGTTGCATTCAACATTTGGATCAAACAACAAGCTAAGCATGAGGTACTTTTCATTCTTAAATTACTTTTCATTCTATATTTTATTGCATTACTTCATGTGCATTATGAATGACAATTTTTATTGCATTGCTTTATGCACATCATAAATTTCATTGATTTCTATATATGATATTGATTCTCGATTTGAAATCCGACATTGCACATGGTTTTGAATTCTTAGTTGGTTATTACATCAATCCGCATCTCGAAATTCGACATTGCAATTTTTGAAAAAAGAACATTGCACATATAAAAGCAATGGCAATATAGCACAATCATTTGCAATAATAATATTTTCATAATGTCAACCAATATATTACAAAATTGGTGCTTTAATGTCGCATGAGTCTTTCTAGGCTTAAAAATTAGACATCCAGAGATCACAAAGATCCCAACCATGCATGATCACTCAAATATGGACGACTCCTTGTTCTAGACGTCAAGTCTGCATGAACACAAGCAAACAAACTACATTAATTTTTAATGCTTGATTGTATTAAATTAAATAAAATTGACATCAAAATACAAAACACATTAGTATGAATACGAAAACTAGTACTTACATTTGGAGGATGACCCTCGCTCTTTAGTTTGTTGACTAATGCGTCATATGATTCCCTGACGGCAAATTCGTACTCCTCCTTAGTGGTAGACGTCCATAGTCCGCCAACTATCCATGCATTCAATTTAAGTTGAGATTAATTTAGGGCTACGTTTGAGCAGCTAGTCATAATGCATATTAAAAAATAAAAGCATATGAATCAAAGATAAACTATAAGAGTAGTGTAGGTTCACTTACCATGCTTGCTTGCAATCCCGTCTTTCCGCTCGAGCCCACAACCTAGGATTGCCTGTCCCGTGCATCCTAGCGGCCGCGACATCTTTCTGAATCTTGTATTTATTTAGTGTTCGTTCATTCGCTTTTACACGGTTCCAATCACTTCTTGAACACCAAGAGAGCTTGGATTGCCCGTCTCTATAAACTCGTCATGCCATATCACGACGATGCCTAATCCATAAGCTCATATGCTTATAAATTTCCTTCTCCTTGAATTCCTCTTCTTGTTGGAATTCGTCACGAAGGGTAGCAATAACCTGTTGTTTATCGACGACAGGTTGTTTAGACCATTTACTAAACAATCTGTCGCCAAAATGGCATTGGCATAAAGAATAGAGCCGGCCCAAAACCACCCTCCCTTTTCTGTTGGCAATTATATTACCTTGAGGATCCACGTCATAATAAGGATTTGTGGATGACTCTTTGGTGGGGGCGGGAGCCGTGGCCGCTTGTGAGAGACCACCCTCATCTCGGCTAAGCATACTTTGCAGTTCTGCTTTTTGCTCAAGAGAATGATTCATATAAATTTATAACATAATCTCCCAAGCTTTCACCACTGCCTGACCCCGACATGATTACTACATTCATAAACATACAATACGTTACAATAAACCCTAATATATTGAAATGAAGTAGAAAAGAAAATCGACTACAGAACTTTAATGCATATTGGAGTGAGACTTTCATACCTGTAATAACAAAAGAAGAGATAGATATGCGTTTAGAGCTTGCACCAAGATGCAAAAGAATCACATAAGCGACAACGTATAAGAATAGTATTATCTAAAAATTAAAACATTAGAATCATACAATAATTTTATGTTATTTGTGTTTTGTACTTGTGCATATATGTAGTTTATCACAACGAGATGAATTACATTCATATCAGTCTAGCGATGAAGACACTACTCAAGTTAACAGGGTAAGTAATAAACATGCATGTTTTCTTGTTCATAAAGACTTTGTTATTATAAGTTAAACTATTGTGCTAAAGATGTACTTGATTTTTGTTTCTCGTAGAAAAATTATTTTCAAAATAAAATATGGTGCACATGCCTCAAGTGTGATGGGAAAAAGATGCGTGAAAGATGCATTGTTGAAAATCATTTGTGGAAGTTTGGACGAAAAGAAGAAGGTCAACCATCGAATTTGAAAGACGTTGAGGTCTGTTAACTTTATATGATTGTCTTTTATTATAATCTTCGTCAATCTATATACGTCACTTATGGAATTTGTTTCATGTGTGTAGCCAATACATCGAATGCCATTCCACGGAGTTGATCCATCGGTGTTTAGTTACAATCAACGTCAAGTTTTGATAGACATGAGAAAACAAAGAATGAAACAAATTGAAGAGGCAAACACAATTGAAAAAAAGAGTAATCAACTTGATTCTAATGATCATGATGATGAGGTGCAACACGATGAAACAATGCACAACATGTTTGAATCTTACTTTGAAACAAATGAGATTGATGATATGCATGCATCTTCTAATGAAAACGGAGATCACGAACAATTTGAGATGGATGAAGACGAGATTCTATTGAGCAAGGAGGCAGACACTCCTTACTATCTTGGAGCATCCATTTCGAGACTAGCTATGTCAATTCTTATTCTAAACCTTCAAGCAACATACAAATGGAGTAATCGTAGCGTGACATCTTTATTCGGGTACTTAACGCATAACACAACTATTGTACTTTATAGCGTATTTACATCAAGTTAATTTTTTTTCTAACAACTCACATTGCTCTTTTTTTAGGTTGTTGCATCGAATACTTTCGAAAGAAAATGTGATACCTAAAACACGAAAAGAAGCACGAAAGATGATGACCGTGCTTGGAATGGATTACGACACAATACATGTATGTCCAGAAGACCATGTTCTATATAGAGGTGAGCATTCAGAAAAGCTTCAATGTCCAATGTGTAACGCTTCACGTTTTTGAGATGACGTACAAGGGGATAAAGTGCCATGAAAAGTGTTACGACATTTTCCAATTATCCCACGACTGCAACATTTATTTCAATGTAAATCTTTGGCACAACTAATGGATTGGCATGTCAAAAATCGATCTACGGATGATGTGATGCAAGTACCAAGTGATTCACCTGCATGTAAACATATTGAAGACCAATGGGCCAAGTTTAAAAATGAACCTCGTAATTTGAGATCTGGCCTTGCTATGGATGGCGTAAATCCTTTTAGCATTCAAGCATCAACTTGGTCCACATGGCCAATTGTGCTGGTTAATTATAACATACCTCCATCGTTGAATATTAAATCGGGGCACTTGTTATTGGCTTTATTGATTCCAGAAAAGTACAAGGCTAAGAACATGGATGTGTACCTTGCACTTTGGTCGATGAATTGTGCATTATTTGGAATGGTATTCACACTTACGACATCTTGAGACCTTTACAAAAAGGAACTTTGTTGTTTGTGGAATTCTAATGTGGACGATGCATGACTAACGCAGTTTAAGCGAATGTTCAGGTATCTATATAATGAATCTAATCCGTTTTAGGTTTTAACATTTGAGTATATGTAACTAAGCTTATGTTCAATTTGGTTTATGAATTATGCAGGTTTAACCACATCGGGTTACAACACATGTTAAATCTGTGGACCACTTTTGGAGGGTCGACAAAGCACAACTATGTTGAAAAAAGTGGTGTACGAAAATCATCGCAAATACTTGTCACCTGGTCATCCTTTTCGAAGGTTGAATAGGCGATTTTTTGGAGGGCGAGCAGATAATCCTCTAACTACACCACCACCCCCACGCATGGGAGTAGCGGAATGGCATGGTGGATGGCTTAAACATCACGACGTTAATTATTCATGGAATGAATCCATTGATGGTATGAAACGGTTGTCTATTTTTCATAAATTACCCTATTGGAGGAATTTATTGATAAACCATCTATTGGATCCTATGCACATATTCAAAAACGTCGGTGAATCCTTATGGAACCACATCATTGGCATAAAAGACAACTCCGCAGCTCATCAAGATCTACAAGCAGCCGATGTGAAAAGACCCTATTGAATTCAATACACCGAAGGTGGAGATGAGATTCTTCCTAGCGTGCCGTGGATTCTTGCAACTCTCATATGTTAAACATGTCATAAAACAAATGAGAACTCCAACAGTCTATGCACATTCTTTATGCAAATCATTTACCAAAGATGGTAAATTAAGTGGATTGAAATCGCATGATTGGCATAAGATGTTGCAATTCATATTTCCACTTTCTATTCGAGGTCTCTTTAACGATGACGTACAAAATACACTTTACAATTTGTCATTGATGATTAGGTTTGTATATTTTTTTAAGAACTTGTATAAATTTGTGTTATTTCAATATTTTTATGTGTTAAACAACCTAATGTACTATCAATCTTGTAGGTGGATTTCCTCAAAAGAAATAAAAATAGTGAACTGGATTCCATGAAATTTAAATGATCGAAATGGTATGTTTGTTGGAAAGAGATTTTCCAACTTCCTTTTTGGATATACAAGTTCATTTTCTTATGCATTTGGTCGAAGAAGTATCAATTGCAAGACCTGTGCACACGAGACGAATGTTCTACCTTGAGCGGTTTATGAAAGTTTTGAAGGGCTTTGTGAGACAAAAGGAAAGGCCAGAAGGTAGCATTGCAGAAAGTTGGCTTGTACATGAATCTTTGTTTTATATCACCAAAATAATCTCACAATTGCATCCTGCAAGTCCAAAAATGTGGTGTGAAGAAGAAGATGAACGTGTTGAGGGTGAAGTACCACATGGAAATGGTGTGCAAAAGAGACTTTCACCTCAATTAAAAGAGAAAATTGACATGTTCATATTATATAATTGTGGACAAATGGAAAAGTGGATTTCAAGGTACGAAGAAGCCAAAAATGAAAAAAACATAACATTGAAACGAAGAAGAAATATCAATCGAAGAAGAAGAAGGACGTTGGAGAACGACAGACCTTTGGAGCCTTTACCTTCAAAATGCTCTCGTGAATGGGTTTTTGATACGATGCTAAAAGCATCCGAAACCGGAGAAGAAGTGACCGAATTAGAATGGGAATTTGTTCGTGGATGTGGATGGAAGGTTAGTGTAATATTTTTTTTGTAAAGTTTTGTTTTTGTACTACTCAATATATGAATAATATTTCTAATTACACACATTTGTTTTTTTTTTTTTGTGTTTTAGTATACATCATACACTGCCATGTGGGCATATGGACACCATTACCATGTTGAGAGAGTTGACAACAAGCGACGTACATATGATTGTGGTATAATGGCCAACTTTCAACAAGAGAGTCGTTCTAGTGCGAGGGACCCTAATGTCATTTCGGACGACCTAGACTATGTCGGCACATTGCCACATATTTATGAAGTCGATTACGAGACTAACGACAAATACTTTATTTTTGACATAAAATGGTTTAAGGTCATCTATCGTGGAAGTAACGCCACGATTAGAAATGATAACTCAAAGTTTTTTCAAATCGACTCAACAAAATGTATATCAATGGACTCTCATGACACTTTAGTATTGCCACGACATTGCAAACAAGTGAGACTCTAAAATTCCAATGTCATTAATATTCACAATCCAATTATTTATGTATCAATCTTATAAGACTAACTTAATTTTTTTTAATTCTTTGGCAGATTATATTTCTATGTGATCCAACTTAATGCAAGAAAACTACGTATTTTTGAAGGAAAAGATATTGTTGAATTGGATACACACGACGAACTACCACCCAATTTTGGCGACGTTTTGGAAGAAGTTGAACCACTCATCCAAACTCCAAATGATGTCGACATGATGGGAGAAGAAGGTACAAATGGAAATGATGAGATTCCTACGATCGTACAAGACCAAATTGGGGGTAATTCGAGGCCCCCACATTTGCATGAGATAGAATTAGAAGAAGAGGAGATTGAATATGAGGGTAGCTCACATCATCAAAGAGACACGATGGGAAATTTACGATTATACCTAGACCTAGATTCAGATAAGTGTCAAGACTTGTGTGATGATGAGAATGACATAACAAATGAGAATGATCTATGATTATTAATACTTAAATTCACTTGCACTCATTTTTTTTCTATTCATGGCAATACTTTTTATGTATACTTTTATCGATAGAGTTGAATGCGATAATTATAATACTCGAACCTTGCGGTTATGTCCTATTTCAGAATGTCACCACATATTCCCTCCCTGCGACGTGTAAGTTTTTTCATGCAAGTTGGAAAGATTAGAACCTCGTCTTTAACGGGAGAAAAGTAAGGGCTACACACCTTCCTAGGATTAAGAATTTTGATTATCTACATTTCACCTTTGCATATAACTAATTGCCAGTGTATGCAGTAAAATACGATATTGCTTTGAATAAAATGAAAATGATGAATTATAATTTATTTCTTACTATGTTAGATAACGTATACTAATAATAAAAAAAATTGAAACAACACAACTCACCGGTAAACTCACTCAAAGCTTAAGTGCAAACGTGCAATTGCTCGCTCTTTAAACGCTTGCACTTTTTTTTTTTGAATATTTTTGTCACATGCACAAGCAATTACACTATATTACACAATTGAACCATTTTTATAAGCAAATTCTTCTAATTTACCTCAAATTCTCTCATTTTATTCTTGCTCATTCTCTCTCTCTCTCTCTCTCTCTCTCTCTCTCTCTCTCTCTCTCTCTCTCTCTCTCTCTCTCTCTCTCTCTCTCTCTCTCAAATTACAAATCTAATATACATTAATTATCATTCAACATTATCTATTCATCTACTACCCTAAAAATCTCTCTCTCTCTCTCTCTAACATACAAATCAAACATACAATTACCATCAAACACTATCTAGTCATCTACTACTCTAAATCTTAATAAACACACACACACACACACACACACACACACACACACACACACACACACACACACACACACACACACACATTCTCTCTCTCTCTCTCTCTCATTATAAATCTAATATAAATTTTCTATCAAACACTTTATTTATCTATCACTCTTAAATATCCTAAACTAATGCATAATACAAAACACACACACACAACATTTTCTCTCTCTCTCTCTCTCTCTCTCTCTCTCTCATCTCAAATTTTAAATCAATGCAAAATGTTAAACACAAACACACACACACACACACAATCTATTCATCTACTACCCTAAATCTTAATCAAAACACACTCTCTCTCTCTCTCTCTCTCTCTCTCTCTCTCTCTCTCTCTCTCTCTCTCTCTCTCTCTCTCTCTCTCTCTCTTTTTAAAACTAATATAAATTTTTTATCAAACAGCATTTATTTATTTATCACTCTTACATGCCCTATACTAATGCATAATGCAAATCTCTCTCTCTCTCTCTCTCTCTCTCTCATCTTGAATTCAAAATGCAAGACACAACACATACACACTTCTTCCGTCTTCCCTCCGCCCCTTCTCTCTCTCTCTCTCTCTCTCTCTCTCTCTCTCTCTCTCTCTCTCTCTCTCTCTCAAATCTTAAATCAATGTAAAATGCTAAACATGTTCACAAACACACACACACACACACACACACACACACACACACACACACACACACACACACACACACTCTCTCTCTCTCTCTCTCTCTCTCTCTCATCTATCATTCTTAGTCCTAAATAAATATAAATCTAATAATCTATTACTACCATATTTATTTATAATCTTAAATTCTAAGTCAATACAAAATGTTAAACACACACACACACATCTTCTCTTTCTCTTTTTTTTTTTCTCTCTCTCTCTCACACACACACATTATAAATTTAACAATCTATTACTACCCAACACTATCTATATCTATTTGTCTACTAACCTAGATTATAGATCAATGCAAAATTCAAAACACATACACATCCTCTCAAACACACACATACACTATCTTAAATAATTCTAACAATCTATTATAAACACTATAAAAAATCAATCTATTAAAACACTCTCTCTCTCTCTCTCTCTCTCTCTCTCTCTCTCTCTCTCTCTCTCTCTCTCTCAACTTTATTTTTAAAAAAAAGAACAAAACATAAACTCCAAAATCTTTCAATATCTTCAAGCATACATCTACACTCCACCTCTTCTCTCTCTTTCTCTCTCACAAATTACAAATCTAATAATATACCACTATCCTAAATAATACTAACAATCTATTACAAGAACATATTCATACTAACAATATTCAAAACCATTCTAAATCAATGCAAAATTTAAAAACACATAAACATATAATACACACACACTCTCTCTCCCGATCTCTTTCTATCTTTCACACACTCTATTTCTTCTCAAAACAAACAAACAAACACCAACCTCAAACAAACAAACAAAAAGCAAAACAAACAAAAATCAAGCACCAACCTCAGTGGTTGCTCTCTTTCAAGTGATTTTTGGACGTTTTTCTACGTACAAATCAGAGGAGAATTGGGGTTGCTATTATTCTAGCGTAGATTTAGCACCCTCTTTCAAGTGTTTGGGATGTTTTTCTATACCTCTTTCCATCGTTTTTTACACAGCTGTCCAGCGCTATTCTGAGGCTGTTCTGAGGCAGTATTTTGGCACTAAGTGGGTAAAAATCAATGGCCCAATCAGCGATCATCTGCTGCAGCCCTGCACGTCTCTGGAGGGGGCAACTCCGATTTTTTTTCTCTGTGGTTTTGGGGGAATTCTGAAGGCAGAATCAGTGCTCACCTATTGCAAGCACTGATCTTCAAGCCCTCAAGCACTGATCTTCAATCGCCCTCAATCGCTCCAAAGACGCTCCAACCTGCAAAAAAAACAAAGTAAGAGAAAAGGCGCTGGATCGTGCAAATACGAGAAACCAAACAGACGTCGGAATCCGACGACTTCCAAACGCGTCAGATTTCGACGTTCGTGCCCATTCAGGCCCGGACGACAGGTCCCAGATGCAGGTCCCAGATGTCATGGACAGACTTTCGGATTGCCGACGTGGACGTCGGATTCCGACGTCCACGTCAGATTACACGTATTTTTTGTTTTTGAAAAAACATGTTAGGTCATATCCACGTTTGAATGTCGGAATCCGACATGTCTCAGATTCCAACGTGCCTTTCAAAAATTGGTTGCCCGCCCATATTTCCTGATAGTCGGACTCTGATTTTCGGATATTTTACTTGGACGTCGTATTCCGACGTGTAGGATTGCGACGGATTATGAAATTTTCGAAAATACGTCGAAATCTACGCGATATGTTATTGTGATAAAAAAATTTGTTCAAATTTTTTTGAGCATATAGAATAGTTGCAATGAACCAAATCATGAGAAATAACTTCTTGCACTTTTTTTTACTTAAGATTTTGATAGTTCTATAGCTCAAGGATGGATGATACACATGCCACCCACGTCAACTATACGACCTAGATAAGATTAGACAGATCATTGTAACTATGAAGAGCAAGGGTGAAGAATAAATGTGTGAGAAATCATTTCTCACATGTGAAAGGCTTTAAAAAGAATTCACCCAATCTATGATTTTCACTACTAATATAGTAGACAACTATAAATAACTATATCATATTTAGATTTAACTATTTTTCTTACAAAGTACTATGACAGGAATAACAACAACAAAGAGCACAACTTCACATAACACTTTATTAAATACCAAAGACTATTATTGAAACTTAAGAATTCTAAACAATGTACAAAGATCAATTAATATTGACATGAGCATAGACAAACAATCGTTCCAAATAAACAATCATCTTTTTCTCACATGTGGAGTTCGAATAGGAAAGACATTCACACCACTCTTGATAATACAAGGTTTATTAAGACACTGTTATAATCAAATAAACATAAACACTATATTGCCAAAAGCATTTCTTATGGCTTACACAAGAAAAGCAACTTACAATATCAAAAGAACAACAATACATTCTACTCTACATCTAACAATAGAGAAAGTCCTCACACATGATCATCAGAAAGTTTGATACATTAGCAAAATTTTATTCATAACTACAGCTAGTTTTACTGATGAGAATTTTGCTTATTGGAAAAATAATTCCGCAATTCGTTGATCAAGCAGTAATAGGTTGTATTTGCATATGGTGATTTGTATAAAGTTGGACATGTTTTGGAGTTAGTCGAAATCATGAGACAAAAATGTGAACTTTTTTTTATCTCTATATTACATAAAATATGGCAATGTCAACATACCATTACTAACATAGAATACTTAAACAACCTATGTCGTCTCCAACCTCCTTCTGATCCCACATTCCCACACCTATTTTATCTAAACTTTGACAAAATAAAGCACAATGAGAATGCCCTCAAGCAATTAATAGAAACAAATTACATCTTACAAGCAATTGTCTGTTTTTATGATTCTTGTCCAAAGAATCTAAAAATTGATAATGGTTCCCAAAGCCGCACACATGGCTATTTCCAATTTCAAGAAAGGCAAGCAAAGCTGGCATCGCCCATAATTTTTAAAAATTTTTTGGCAATATTTTTCTTGGCTCCTTGAGTGCATGCATAGTCCTTGAGCATGTATATTATTTTGCGGGCCCCCATACACACATACATGTCTCTTTTACCTATATATTAATAGAAGTTGCTGAAATTTAAAAACATTATGGGTCAAAATAATATTGGTAGCAGACAACCAAGCAAGGCTTGCAAGCAGCAACGGTAAAAGCTCCCGGACATGCGACAAGTGTGTTGTGGCCAAAATGAACTTGCTAGTAAGATGCTAGGCTCAAGGATGCCCCCGTATTTAGGGTTGGTTGCAAATGTGAGGTGTTGCCCCCCACACATCACAACCAAAAAATTTAAGACCATAAAAAAGATGTTAGAGTTGCGCCCCACCTACTATTAGCTTTGTTAAGTTAGTTAATTGGCAGAGTGTTAGCGCTAACTGATTTATTGTTGCCCCACCTGCAATTAGAGCTAGCAGTTAGTGCTAATCTAACAAAAGCCAAGCCCCATTCAACAGTCATTATTCTTTTGTAGGGAAGGTGGTTTTTTTGGAAACTGAGGGCATTGGTGTTGCTCTGGCAATTGGAAATGCTGCTGCCATTCCACACTACTACTGCCAATGGATTTGCTGCTGCCCCTCCACCTATCTACCATACCTTGAGAGTTTTTGTTGTTGATTTGCTTAGCATCCGTTGTCATTGTCCCCAAAGTTACACGAAGGAGTTCTCACCTGCGCAGCTATATCATTCTTTTCTCCTCGAATGCATATAAGTTCAATTAGATATTTCACCAAGCCATTATGATACAGTACATTGACTAAACGCTCTCTGAAATTGTTGTACAATCTTAATGCTCACATATGCGTACATATCTAAAATTGCCTACGCTTCAATTGGGATGGCTTTATGCTAGTTAATTGTGCCCTTCCAGCTTAGTTGACGAAGGATGCAAAATACACCGATTCAGTCACCCTTCAAGGCCATTTTGCCGGGGAAGAGCCTTCGGCTCTTAGGGTGAGACGGAAGACCCTTGGCATGACGAAATGGCCGAGGAGATGAACTGATGCAAAATTTTGTTATGTGCATTGTGAGGCACCTCCTTTTTCTTCTTAAAAACAAAAAATGATTTTACATTATCGTAATGGATTTTTGGTGACTATTCAGCCCATTTATGAACAGATTAAAAAGCAGAATAGTCACCTGTTTTTTAAAAAACAAATTTAGTGCAGATTCTGCCTGCTTCTGCCATGTGGTAGCATCAGATTGGTCTCAAATTTCTTTAGTGCTGATTCTGCTTGCACCTGCCACGTGGCAACTAAGGATTGGTTTAAAATCCGAACCGGGCACAAGCCATTTTGCCCGGTTCGGATTTTCCTGTGCCCGGCTCCTTCCATAATACTCAGAGATATGACTTGAACTTACACCACAAATCTTTTGGTATTTTGATAAGCAAAAAGAAAAAGATCAAAGTTATGCCTCCGAATCGCCTAAATTTTTTTGAAAATCCGAACCGGGAAGAATGGCCTGTGCCGGGCTCCTTCCATAATACTTACACATATGACTTGAACTTACACACAAATCTTTTGGTATTTTGATAAGCAGAAAGAGATCAAAGTTATGCCTCCCAATCGACGTCGCTCTTCTCCTTCTCCTTCTGCTGCTGCTGCGAGTAGCAATTCTTCTGCTCGACTCGCTACCTCCATCCCCGCCTGTATCCGCCTTCTGCCTGACTCATCATCGATTGCTATCACACTTCGCGTCAAGCCTGGCTCCAAGATTGCTGCTGTCACCGGTTTGTGCTCTCGCGCTGCTAAATATCCAATTCTTTGTTTATCCCTAACGTAATTGTCACCTGAGTTTGGCACTTGATACTCTCCACTCTACGTTTGTTTTGTTTATTAGTATACCTGCACAGACGTGGTTTCTAAGGATTTGTTTTGTGTTGTGTATTCTTTTTATAAATTTAAGTCGAGTTTGCGGTTTAATCACTGTTGGCCCATACTTGTGTTCGATTCTAGTAAGCTGATGGAGATGAAGGTTTTTTAAGTGTTTTTGATTCATTATTACCCGTCTGCTGGAATGATCCCAGATTTTAAATGAATCTGCGTTTTTGTATAACTTTAACAAGTGGGTTTATAACGCTTGGTATCAGAGTTGGGGGAAGATGGTGTTGGGATACAAATAGATGCCCCTGCACGTGACGGTGAAGCTAATGCAGCTGTTTTAGACTTCATGGCAGAGGTAAGTGATTCATCCTCTAATAAACTCACTTGACTTGAAATAACCTGCAAGTGTAGTTATCGCATCTTGTTAGAAATATTGTTGAAAGCAGAAAAGAAAGTGGATTAGACATGCTATGCCGCTTGAATTGCATATGCTGGGATTCATAAGATAGCAGACCTCAAAGCATGGATGCTAATAACGAAACGGCAGCTCTCGTTTCAGGAGCTGGCCAATTTCAAATTATCTACGTACCGATGGGGCAATAACAAAATTGGACGTTTTGAAAAGTTTTGCATTGCTCTTGGTGATTTTCTCCTAGGGTTTTTATAAACTGCTATCAACTTGACGATGACAGATTGGTTTGGTTCCCGCGAGTTTCATGCAAGGCTTCATTTGTGTTTCACTCGTCGGTGCTTTATGAATGCTTGCTAAACTTTTGGTGCTACGTGTATGAAAATCCCCCAATATCGCTATCCCATATTAGGTTCTGGTACGCTATCCCATGTCAAGTTCTGCGCATAGCAGGGGGTTAGATTCTTGACTCACCACCTTATCATGGAATCTATCTGTGCCCACGCATGAGCCACGGAGGACAAGTACCACCAGCACCATGCCTCATCCATCATTAGGTCAAGTATACAAGAAAGTGTCATCTTGGCATAGCACATTTGCATGCCATCCGCCTAACTAGGAATGGCAATGGACACCTCTCGTCTCTTCCTGGCACGGCACAGGGCCAGAAAATGCCCGACACCATTCAACCGCCAACATGTGTGCACAAGGGCCCAAAGTCTTGAGAACAAGCCGCATGTTAAAATAAGGTCTTTTATCCCATAACAAAAACTCAGAAATTTTAACCACAATATATATATATATATCATAGTGTCCCTTGGTACCGGTACCATAACAGTGGTACCGCCAGTACGGTACTGCCTTGGGATTCGCGGTACCAGGGCGGTAACATTTTTTAATATATATATATATATATATATTTTAATATTTTTAATATTTAATTATTGCCTTTTACATATCAAAATAGGTTTAAAAAAATGGAAAAAAAAGGGTTTTGGGTGTAAAAAAAGAGGGTATAGTACATGGTGCAGGGGACAGGTGCAACAACACATGGGCACTGTGGGTGAGCAGACCATGGGGCCAATGGGAGAGCAACACAGGGGGGGAGCAACACATGGGGGCAGGTACAGAGGCACATGGAGAGATGATGGGGATCCATATGGCCGATCAGGCTGTGGGGATAAATAAGCACTCACAATGCCATTGTGAGAGGCATTTCCAGAGACTGTGAGAGAGCCAGTGATAGCCAGTGAGAGAGCCAGCGAGAGCCATTGATAGGCTGTGAGAGGCTGTTTGAGAGCCAGGGTATTGTGAGAGGCTGTTCGAGGACCAGGGTGCTATGAGGAGAAAGTCGATCGAGATGGCAGAGCGCATACCACCGAAGCCTGAGGGCGAAGCTAGGAGGAAGCTCGAGGAAGATATTCGAAGGCACAACGAAAGACATCGGAAGCAAGAGGCAGACATTGCAGAGATGCTACGACAGACTCGGCAGAGACACTCAGAGCTACAAATCCCCGCCCGCGCTGTGGCCCTTGCCCTCGTTGTCGAGCTGGATTTGGATGAGCAGATCGGAATGAACTTCACACGACGGCAGCTCATCATGGTCAGGGAAAGGGCGGCTAGATGTCGGGCTAACTAGGAGGCAGAGCGAGAGCGACAGAACAATGCACCTGACGAGGGCGAGGAGTCAGTGGAGGATCAGTAGGCATGTTTAGAATAGATAAGGTCCAGCCGTATGTGGCGGACTGTTGCTATGTATTTTCGGCAGTTTAGGGTGTAGATAGCTGCTTAAAAAAAAGATGGGATATGTAATGTTATCTTGATACAACGACTGAATCAATATATAGTTGTTTTTTGTGCAACGCGAGCCTGGTCATGTGAAATGCAATCTCTGTATTTTTTTAAATGCAATGTAATACACGTGTTTATGAAATGCTGTCACGGGTTTGGGGTGTAGGGGTAATTGCTATGCTCATGATCGTTTGGAGTGCATGTGCTATCAGTTTGCTGTGGCATCAATGATCGGTTTGTAGGTGCATTTATGTGAAGCTATCATTCACTTCAATCGAAATTAGTTGAGAATACGATTCACATGAGCACACAAAATTTGACATAAAATTGAAAATACAGCGTCACATGTACAGAGCGACATACGCACAATGTGCAGCAAATAAAGTACGCCAAACACTGTATATAATGTGAAAAATGATCCGAGTACAATGGTCGACCGTCTGCTAGAAACAAACTACTGAAACTAAAATAACAGAGCCACAATCAATGCTCTGGCTCTGACTCAGACGAATGCTCCGAAGACAACTCAGGGCCCCGAGCTGACTCTCGTAGCCGATATCTGTGCCTGTCTGGAACTGGCATGGGCTGTGTATCTGAGGAGGAGGACTCGTCACCAGCATCATCCCAATCTGCCTCTGCATCAGCCCCCAAGCAAGCCAAACCAACAACACCTGCTCCAGCTGTTACAAACTTACTTACTGCAAACCTCCAGGTGCCGGTTAACCACAAGAGACCGAACGATTCACATTCCACCCCGCCATAGGACCTAATCCGGGTCCACCCACCGTGCCCTAGCCTGTGACCGTATCAAGCTGGATCCGACCTCCATCCCAGACGGCGTCCCATACCACCGCCTAGGCTCTCAGCCATCTCCTGCCTCACGCTAGCAATACATCCTGGCCGTGCACACGCTCTCCATCCACCTCCTCCTAGGTAGACAGAATGGATGGCAAATGAGTCCTCCTCCCCTTGTATACCTCCAAGGAGAGAGACTCCAAGCCATGTGCACTCCTGGATCATGACACGTGGCAACCATGCAGGTTCACGAGTCACCGGTCAAGTCTACAGGCCCAGTCATCGTCTGGTCTCAAGTCTGGGTTTGGGACCCAAGGGAGTTGGGTCCCTAACATCCCCTCTTCCTTAAAAAATTCCTTATCTAAGGAAAAAATCCCGGGAATCTCAGTTTAAGGTCAAGTTCCTTCTCCCAAGTGTCATCATCCTCGGAACTTCCTTTCCAACGAACCAAGTACTTAGTTACCTGCCGGTTTCTGAGTCCACGTTGACGTACATCAACAATGGCCTGTGGTTCAGTAGGTACAAAGGATGATAGGTCCTCCAGCCGAACTAAGTCCTCTTGAGGCATTAAGTCATCCTTTCCACCAAGTCGTTCCTTCAAACGACTAATGTGAAAAACTGGATGTACCTTAACACCTTGAGGAAGTTCCAGCTGGTATGCATTTCGATGGAGTTTCTTTACTATACGGAATGGCCCTGCATAACGAGGTGATAACTTAGGACATTTTCCAGTCCTTAGTACCTTAGAATCTTTTGGAATTCTAAGATATACCCAAGCTCCCTCCTCATAGACCTTAGGTTGTCGCTTTTGATTGGCGTAAAACTGGGCTCTATCCTGAGCCGTTTTTACGTTTTCGCGAGCAACAAGCAACATTTCTTGCATATCATGCAGGAAATCTACTGTTGCTTTAACCTTAAGGCCTTTGAGGCCCACTGAAATGGGAGCCCTAGGCTGGAAACCATACATCAGAGAAAATGGACTAAAACCCGTCGCTGAGTGCTTTGCGCTATTATACGCAAACTCAATCATTGGAAGGTACCTTTCCCAATCTGACTGTCTTCTGGAAACATATGCCCGAAGCGTATCTTCCATAGACTGGTTTGTCCTCTCTGTCTGACCATCCGATTCAGGATGATCTGATGACCCCAAACTTAGAGTGGTCTCTAATTTCTCAAAGACTGCTTGCCAAATTTGCCAGTGAACTTTGGATCTCGATCACTAACAATATCATTCGGCAAACTAAACAACTTGAACAACTTTTCCACGAAAAGCTGCGCAAGTTCAAAAGCTTTGACAGTTTGCTTGGTTGGTATGAACTTGCGCCATTTTAGTTAACCTGTCAACTATTACCCAAATGGCATCATTTTGCTTCCCCGTCCGAGGTAGCCCAACCACAAAGTCCATGGAAATGCTTTTCCATTTTCTTTTGGGAATTTCCAAGGGCATTAACAAACCAGCTGCCTTAAGTCTTTCAGCTTTATTAGCTTGGCATTACGCACACTTGCGAACATATGCCTCCACTTGACTTTTTAAATTTGGCCAGGAAAAGTTCCTTTCTACTAAGTCAAGCGTCCTTTGAGCGCCAGGGTACTCTGCACACGGGCTGTCATGACATTCATGCAGGATTTGGGCCCTTATATCATCATTTTCTGGCACACAAACTTTTCCATTCCGGAAAAGTAACCCATTCCTAATGGAATAGTCTCTTTGTATCTTGTCCCGAGGAGAAATCTTGGAATCCTGCATTCCAAGCATTACTAGATCTAGTAGAACCTGCCAGGACGTCTATCCAAATACGACCGAAGTACCTATCGGTCTTACACAAATCTCTTAAGGACAGATACAACTCAGATTGGATCTCAGAAAAGCTTAATTGATTAACCTCTCCAATCCGGCTTAAGGCATCCGCGACACTATTAGAGGTACCCTTCCGGTACTCAATGTCATAATGAAATTCTTGGAGCATCTCTGACCATCTGGCCTTACGACCCCTAAGGTCAACCGCATCGTTAATATACTTTAATGCTTGATGATCAGTAACTATAGTAAACTGGGAGCCATACAAGTAATGTCTCCAAACTTTCAGGGCATTAATGATAGCAAAAAGTTCCTTGTCATAGGTGGAATACCGCCTTTGAGCAGGATCCAACTTCTTGCTTTCAAAAGCTACCGGTCTACCATCCTGATATAGGACTGCGCCTATAGCATAGTCACTGGCATCCGTTTCAAGTACATACGGCTTGTTAGGATCCACTATGTGTAGAATAGGCGCTGTAGTTACACAGTATTTGAGGTTCTCAAAACTTTGATTCAACTCTTCAGTCCAAGTAACTGGAGGACTGAACTTACTGTGCCGGCTAACTCTTTTAGCCCCTCTGAGGACATTTGTCAAGGCCAATGCAATTAATGCATAGTTCAAGATGAATCTATGAAAAAACCCCATAAAGCCCAAAAAGGACTTAACCTCCCGGATGGTTTTAGGGATAGGCCATTCACGTACTTGTCGGACTTTATTTGGGTCAATTTCCAACCCATGGTCCGAAATAATGTGACCAAGGTATAACAACCTCTTCTGGAAGAACACACATTTGGACTCTTTGGCAAACAGCTTCTCCTGTCTAAGTAACTTTAAGACAGTTTTGAGATGCTCCCATGCTCCTCCAAGGTCTTACTATAGATGAGAATATCATCTAAGTAGACTATTACGAACTTTCCCAGATATGGACGAAGAAGATCGTTCATCATCTGCTGGAAAGTCGCTGGAGCATTTGTCAAGCCAAATGGTAAAACCAGAAACTCATAATGGCCGTACCTAGTTCTAAACCCGGTTTTTTCAATATCCTCAGTGTTTATGCGAATCTGATGATACCCTGATCTCAAATCGATTTTGGTGAAGTACTTTGCACCATGCAATCGATCAACCAGTTCAAAGGATAGCGGTTTTTAATCGTTAACTTATTCAACTTTTTAAAGTCCACGCAAAGACGAATGCCTCCGTCTTTTTTATCAACAAGGAGCACAGGTGCCCCCCAGGGAGATTTACTAGGCCTAACATGACCCATCTTAAGGTAATTTTGCAGTTGCCTATAAACCTCATCCTCTTCAGTAGTACTCATCCTATTTGGGTACAGTGATATAGGAGAACTACCAGGAATCAGTTTAATACCATGGTCAACACCCCTAGAGGGGGGAAGACCCTCAGGAAGCTGTTCAGGAAGAACATCGTTAAATTCTTGTCTAAGTTTCCTAAAAATTTCGCCTTCCGGCGAGTTTTCTTGTTTTAGGTTACTAGACATTAATTCCATTTGGAGATTGTAAAATTGCAAACTACGTTCTTCATGGTAAGTAAAATCTTTTAACCAACACAAATAAGAACTGCAATCCACAATATCCATACATTTAACTGTTTCCAAAGTTGAAAGCATATACGGAGTAGAAATATCAACATTTCCGTTCAATTCTAAGAGTTAGCCGTTATGTAAGAACGACAAACTGTTTGTTACATAGTTTTTCTTCATAGACTCGTTCCTCTCATAGAACCACTCTTTACCAAGTATAACATCTACCCTATCTAGATTCATAATATGAAAGTCTAATTTATCCTTATAGGCTTGAATCTCTATTGGTAGTTCAATGGCATCGGTGGCACTAGAGGTGCTGTGCGACGCACATATACTCTCTGAGGAACTGGAGGAACTGTAGGTGTTGGGACTCTGTGTATGGCATGCTAGCAAGAGATGAAGGGGGTGCCCTGACACTCGGCATCTGCTGGGCCTCTGAATCCAATGTGGCAATTAAGTCGTCTAGCTGGGCATCTGAATACAAATGCTTTGGTCTCTGGGCCTCATCCTGTGCACCATCCCCTGAATCAACCCGTGCCTCATCATGTGCACCCTGTAGACCCTGCATGGCCTCCCAATCTGTGCAATCAAAGTCATCTGGTACCTCCTCTGGTGTGCTGTCGTAGTAACAGCCATGACTCTGTACTGCATGCATCCAAGCAGTTGCGGGACCGGCATCCAAATCACTCTGCCCTCTATCAAGAGCCGCCTCCATCATATCGACATAGGTACGTATGCCACTGGCCCCCCCTGTGTGCCTTGCCTGTCTCTCAGTATAACCTGCGCCATGTGCCCCACCTCTGCCACGTGATGCACCTGTGACCCCTGCCCGTGGCGTGTGCCCTGCACCTGTATCATTTGCCTCATCCCTCTCTGATCTGGCAAACACAACCTGAATGGGCTCATCCTCATCATGCTCATCCTTTGACACTGGCTCATCTGCCTCATACAATGGAGGCTCTCTATGCTCAAGCCCAAGCTCTCTCTCTCTCTCATCTCAGCAAGCTCCCTCTCTCTCTCTGCCATCAACTGTGTGCCCAAGTCATCTGCAGGCATGGGATGGACGCTGTTCGTAGGCAAGTCAACCTGGCGCTCCAAATCAGATATCTTCGTCTACAAGGTCAAAATTGAGCATGCCAGGAGAACAACTTGATCCAAAATTGAAACCTACATTTTTGTGAGACGTCAACCAACATGCTATGGGAGAATAGCCCATCACCTACAATGCGCTCGTAATGGTCGGCAGTCTCCTGGCGAGACGTGCGTTGGTGCTGCAGAACACCAACCGCTCTAGCTGACTCACTGACAGCCTGTTTCTTCTCCTCGTGTGAACGAGGGCCCATGTGCTCCAATTACGCTCACACACGGAGGCAGCGCAATCCTGTGTTACGTGCAATGAAATGGTTCAGCACATGTGCACGGGTGGAATGTCAATGAAATACAGCAAGAGAGGATGAGATGAGATGCATACTTGTGAAAGGCCCATAGTGCAAGACGCTGTATGGAGGGATAGGTGCTACCAAACATGGTCCACCAGGTAATGGGGAGCTGCCTCCTCTCTGGATCCTGAGCAGCCGGGTGACCGAACGTGCCCATGCCGAAACGAAATGCAGCTAGCTCCTCCATGAGTCTGATAGGATCCAAGCCAATGTGTGGACCCACCCTGTAGATGTACTCAAGCCAATCCGACTCGAGCTCCCTGTCTGATATCTGTGTCGGAGAGAGGAAGAGGGGATGCAAGATGTGTGCAACGTTGTGGATACTCCTGTGAAAGTAGTTCCACTGCGTCTCCCAGATGAACTTCAGCTCCGTCATCCTGCACGAAGTCGAAGCAATTTTTGGAAAAAATGTAACATTGACAGAAAAACAAACTAGCAAACACTGAAAAAATAAAGACCAATTACAACACTATACCGTTTACCTCTCTGGCTGCAAGATGGGCAACTGCAGGAACTGTCCGATCCGGTCCATGAGCTCATACACCAGTCCAAGTGTGGACCCCTCGCTGTCAGCCATGCGGAGCACAATGTAGAGTGGTCGAAGTAGTCCTGACAATGTCTGTGCATCCCTCTAGAATTGGTCTCCCCTCACCGTGGAAGAAAAGTGCTCCCCATCCTCCGTGTGTTGAAACGTACTGGCACGCCAAAGATCACTGGCAACCATTTGTAGAAGCTGTGCCCTGGACCTGATCAGACGGTCGATGACCACCAAGTCGAATGCAAAGCGTGTGGGGGCTGGCTTACGGAGGTCCAAATGGCTGAACACCCGGAACATGGCAAGAACACGCCTCTTCCTGGTGACAAAAGTCACCAAGAAGAGGGCCTCGCAGGACACTAGCAGGACACCCATTTGAACGCAGTTGGTGGCATTGTCCGTCACCACCGTAATGACATGCTAGGAGCCTATGGACAATATGGAAGACCTAATGACGTCGTACATGAACTCTCAGATATGACTCTCCCCCCTCTACTGCAATTCACGGCTCTCAAAAACTGTGTACCCATGCAGCTGGAGACCAAGATGTTGAGGATTGGCCTCCTCCTGACATCAGTCCAGCCATCGAACATGATGCTGCATCCATATGTGGCCCAGTGGCGGCGTAGAGGCTCCATCTCTCTAGACAAGGACTCGACCCTATTTCTCAGGATGTGTGTGCGGACAACCTCTGAACTAGGGACTCTCCAGCTAAGGCTGACAGACTGAGCAAGGTGGAATGCCCTTCTGAAGGGCTCAGAATCGGTGATGGCAAAAGGTAGGTTCAGCTCGTAAATCAAACTGGCCACGCCCTGTGTGGTCTCTCTGTCCATGTGCGTCTGATGCGCGCCGCGAATGGTCTGCTGCACAAGGGCTCTACCTGGTGGGCGACTGGTGGTGGACCTCAAGCATGGTGCACCAATCGTGACGGGAATGGACGATGACGCGACAGGCTGGGCATTAGTGGATGCATCGACTGTAGACGTGGAATGGGGAGAGTGGGATGCACTGGCAGGGATGGGTGCAGCAGCATAAGTGGGGTGCACTGGTGGAGGGTCAAGATCTGGCATGGGATACGAAACCTGCTGGCTAGGGAGGTCATCCGGATGGGAAGGGAAAGAAGAAGGGATCTCATCCACATCCTCGAAGGCCTCGTCAGTAGCATCTTGGGCCTGCTCGGGTGGTTGAGAGTCCATGAGAAAATCGTAAACTGGGGGCGTGCGAGCAACAGGACGTGGTGGTGGAACCGCAGTGGCAACTGGCGGACGCGATGGGACGGGATCCACCGGAATGGGTGCAGATGGGGGTGCGTGTGGCAGAACTGTTTGCGGGGGATGAGGGGCAATGGGACTTGATGAGGATGCACTCCCTCTCTTCGTGCGTGCCAGCCAAGCAGGCAGCAACTCTGGGTCAGCCACATAAGGAGCGGTGCAGAACCGGAGAACGCCCTCCGAAATGATGTTCTCCCCCGACACGAGCCGCGGCCCGTAGGTGTCCGGTAGTCGCTGCCTGTCGGGGACGGACATGTCGCCACAAGGGGCAGCATTTAAGGTGACACCATTTTTGGCGCGTGCACCGAGTAGGTGGCCTTTAAGGCGAGTGAGGGACGCATCAAATTTGACTAGGCAGTATCGGCAACGCATGATCTTCTGACCAGTTTGTTGGTCTTGTCGGCAACCCGCCTGACAACGTCCACCTCGTCCCACAGACCGGAAAGGTCGGATTGCACCATTGCGATGGGGGAAAAAATGCAGATGAAGCTAAAGCTGGAAGGATGGATTGCTTGAAAAAAAACAGCAAGGTTCATTGTTGGAGAGACGCTGAAAATGGGCGAAGGCAGGGCGAAGCAAGTCAGATGCAAGGCAGGGCGTTGCGTGGGCGAAGGGCGACGCAATGATATATAAATATATATACATATCAGACATGGGGGTCCAGGCCGGGCGTGGCTATTTCGCGTCTGGCGCCCGAACGCGTCTGCATCCGACTCCCGGGCGCGGGGTCAGGCGTGCCCATTTTTTTTTTAATTTTTTTAATTTTATTAGGCTGGACGCGTCCAGGACCCGGACGCATTTAAAAAAAGAAGAAGCAAAAAATAGGCCGCGGACCCCAAACCCGCGCCCGTGAGAGAGAGAGAGAGAGAGAGAGAGAGAGAGAGAGAGAGAGAGAGAGAGAGAGAGATGGTGAGAGCGAGAGGGAGAGAGAGGTTGAGAGAGGGTGTGTGCATGTGGGTGTGTGTGTGTGAAAGATGGTGATGTGTGTGTGATGGTTTGTGCGCGCGCGCGTGTGTGTTTAGGGTTTATGTGTGTGTGCTTGGGTTTAGGGTGTAGAGAGAGAGAGAGAGAGAGAGAGAGAGAGAGAGAGAGAGAGAGAGAGAGAGAGAGAGAGAGAGAGAGATTGGATTTGGGGTTTAGGGTGTGTGAGAGAGAGAGAAGAAGAAGAAGAAGAAGAAATTATATTAATGTTTGTTGGGTGCCCAAGGGCACATAAGAAAAAGAAATAAGTACATATCTCGTAGGAACATTGTCCGTGTCGGACATCATAAAGATCACTAGTCTAAGTGGAAAGAACTATATAGAAATCTCTCTAGCTAGTCAAAGACACATCCAATATAGAATCATAAAAAGCATATAAGAGCTTAACCTCCAGCTCTAAAGAGGATACAGGTGCAAGATCTTAACCGCCTGCTCTGCTGAGGGAAGTAAAAAGGAAGAATAAAATATCAATCCCGGAAAAATTGTCTGATACCCATAGAAGCTGTGATCCGTGGCTGGTGTTGAGGAGCTCTGGTAGCTCTGGAGGCTCGTGTAGATCTGGCAGGAGGTGGTGGCTGAGAGAGAGAGAGAGAGAGAGAGAGAGAGAGAGAGAGAGAGAGAGAGAGAGAGAGAGAGAGAGGTGGCCGCTTCTCCCATTTGGGATGAGGTGGAGTTGTTGCCCGACAAAAAGTGGCGTTGCCCTCTTTGTCGGACAAAGTTGGGAGGGAACGCATCCCGGGTCCGAGCACATTTGGGAGGATTGCGTACCCGACCCACAGGGGGACGCTATGGGATCGGCCTTTGTACATCCATCCCCCCTGCGGAGAGGGCTCGCATTCTCGACACATATGCTGAGCCAGGTGCTAAGGCCGGTGAGCCATCCACAGATGCCGTGGAGATCCCTTCCACTGTTGCACCCACTGTCACCCCCACCACCGCCCCCGACTCCATGTTCCTCCGCAACATCAACGCCTCCGAGGCAGGGAGAGTGCACATGGCGGAGTACATCTACGACATCATCCGCGAGGCGATACAGGAGGTTGGGCCACAACGAGTGTCTAGGTACTAGTTCTTTCATTGGTTGTTTGATCATTTAGTACGCAATGTGTTAACAAAGGTTTCATTAGTTTTCAATTGATTGCAATGTGTTTTCAAGCTGTGCATTAATTGAATCAACTCGGCCACGTGGCACTGACGTGGCCGACTGCACGTCGGGAACCCAATTGGGGGCCCTATCCTGCTGACAGGGTCCCTAGACTGTGTTAGGCCCACCATGGCTATGGACCGTGCTGGGGCACACTACTCACACTGTCTTGCCCTGTTGGTCGTGTACGCTGGACACCCCTAATTGTGGTATCTGACCTTCTGTGTTCTCTAGGGTTCGGCACTGGTCACGAGCTCGTAACACTCCCTCCCCCTTAAGAACCGTCTTGGTCCTCTAAGACAAAGTCTGGAAAAATCTTGCGAAGGACGCTGCCTCTTTCCCAAGTGGCATTCTCAACAGGCTGATCATTCCACTTGACCAGGTATTCTTGGTATAGAGTATGACGAGTTTGTGTCTCTCTACTATCAAGAATCTCCTCTTGCTCATGTGGAGGTTGTTGAGAATCCAATGGGAAAACTAGAACACTGTCCCCTACCAGATTTTCGGATTTGGCTAAGGCTTTTCGTAATTGACTTACATGAAAGACTGGAAAAACCTTACTACTGGGTGGGAGTTCTATTTCATAGGTGACCTCGCCTAGTCTTCTACTGATGGTAAAGGGACCACAATACCTAGGAGACAACTTAGCACACACTCCTGATTTGAGGGTTTTAGAGTCAACTGGGACTCTCAAGTAGACTTTCTCACCAGCGGAGAACTGTACATCCCTTCTGTGCAGATCTGCATAATACCTGGCTCGATCCTGGGACTGCCTAATGCTACACTTAGCATGTTCTATCATCTGGTTTAGGTCTTCTAAAAAGTTTCTAGCTGCTTCGACTTTTTCTTGTTTAAACCCTACAGCTGTGGGTGAGCGTGGCTGAAAACCGTACATCAGCATAAATGGGCTGTATCCCGTAGCGGAATGTTTGGTACTGTTATAAGCAAACTCTAATATCGAGAGATATTCCTCCCAATTAGTCTGCTTCTTGCTGACGTATGCACGAAGCATATCCTCCAGCACCTGATTTACCCTCTCTGTTTGACCGTCCGTCTGTGGATGGTCGGTGGTACTCATATTAAGTTTAGTATGGAGATGATGGAATACTGCCCTCCAGAAATTTCCATTAAACTTACTGTCCCGGTCGCTGACTATGCCGGAAGGTAGACCGTACAATTTAAATAGCCCGTCTACAAACAACCTCGCTAACTCTGGAGCTCTGCCGTCTATTTCGGCCAGTGGACAAGCTCGATAGGAACCTGTGGGAACATAGAGGACGAGGAACGGACCGACGGTCAGCCCAAAACGTCCGTCCGAAGTTCGACGTTGAACAGGTGTTAGGGACCCAACTCCCTTGGGTCCCAACCCTAAACTTGAGACTGGACGATGACTGGGCCTGTAGACTTGACCGGCGACTCGTGAACCTGCATGGTTGCCACGTGTCATGATCTAGGTGTGCACATGGCTTGGCTAGCGTGAGGCAGGTGATGGCTGAGAGCCTAGGCGGTGGTATGGGACACCGTCTAGGATGTAAGTCGGATCCAGCTTGATACGGTCACAGGCCAGCACGGTGGGTGGACCCGGATTAGGTCCTACGGCGGGGTGGAACGTGAATCGTTCGGTCTTTGGTGGTTAACCGGCACCTGGAGGTTTGCAGTAAAAGTAGGGATTGTAACATATGGTAATAGAGCCACTGCATGCTGAAAGCAGGTGTGTTGATCCGTAGTAGCTTTCTTGTAAATTTCAGTGCTTTTGACGGATTTCAAAACGGGCTTAAAATGCATTTTTTACGCACTTTTTAGTGTTCTTTCCGCTGTTTTTTTCGTAGATTTGAAGGAAAAAGTTGAAAAAAAAAAACAGTTGGGGGCCCAAAAAAGGACCTGCCACGTGGCACTGTCTAGGAAAGGACAGGTGGCAGACTTTTGGAGATCTATTCCGCTCAGATTCAAGCAGAGATCTGCTGCGATGGGCCCTCCTCAGTGTTAAAAACTTGTAATTTGTGGTTCGCTGCCTGACCAGCGATGGTCTTCAAAAACTACTTTGAAAATCTGCCACGTGGCACTGTTCTAGCCTGGACAGGTGGCAGAAGGCAGCGCCTTACAGTTCCGATTTACTTCTGATCGATTGGCTGGCAATTCGGGACCCTCCCTGAGAAAATAAACACCTTTTTCTTTCTCCTGTCTCTCTTTTCCAGCGCTGGACAGTTCTGGAAAGGAGGAAGAAAAAGAAGGGGAGGGGGCGGCTGGGGGCCACCTGGCAGGTTGCTAAGAGATGGCCAGAAGGCTGAGGTGGATGCCTAGTTGGCAAAGCAAGGCCACATGGCAGGGGTGGATCAAGCATGGAGTGGGAGGTATACCTCTCCTATGCTGGTTTGTTTTGTGAAAAGAGGTGGAGGTGGTGGTGCATCCTTCTCTTTGCTCTCTTTTATTCCTTTTGGCAGCCATGGACAATACCAATTGGTTTGTGAAGAGACAGCAAGAGTAGCCTTGTAGTTACCTTCCTTGAGTAGCTTTTGATTCTCTTCTATCAGCTCTTCCTTAATTCACCTCTCTTCTTCTTGTAAAATGGATCCTACTCCTACCACACAGGTTACTGCATCTACCTCTACCTTAGATCCTGATACCTTGTTGCTGGCAATCAACAATCTACAACAACAGATTGTGGATATGCAAGCTAAGCACAGTCGGGATCAGCATGAACTCAAGGAATTGACGCAGCTAAGGCAATTGGTGCATCAACCCTTGTTCACTCTTGAGCCTGAATTTATCTAAAATTGACCCAAATGGTCCAGGAATACAGTCCAAAGTTTTGTGAACGACATAGTAGTGTGTAGGTCTTCTAATTCCCTGTCGTGAACGACACAACATTCATTTCTCCCAAAAACCTGTGGTCTCCAGAGCTTGTCACTCATCTGATGAGCATTCACTTATCCCAAAAACTCGTGGTATTCAAAGCTTGTCACTCTTCTGGTGAGCATTCATTTCTCCCAGAAACCTGTGGTCTTCAGAGCTTGTCAGTCTTCTGGTGAGCATTCACTTCTCCCAAATCTTCTAGTCTTGAGCGAGTCATTCTTCTGGTGAGCATTCACTTCCCTTTTTGAAACAAATTGCACCCTTCACTACATTGCATTCTGAGAGGTAAATATGAAATAACATACCTAGTCAGAGATGTATTTGAACACAAGCAAATATCTGCCAAGACTATTCGGTAGTATAAACTTCTTGCCAAAGAGAGAGAGACTGCGAGAGTGTGAGGGAGAGTTTGCTTGTCAAAATAACAAATTGTTTGCTTTTTCAAGCCCGATTCTGTGGCATCCCAGTTATGGGAGGCATGGGCAGTGGATAGGCTTTTTGCAAATTTTTTGAGTACCTTTTTCTCTTTTTTAAACCGAAGGGGGCAGGCAGTCGCCGTCCACCCCCTGATAATTAATTCCGGGGTGGCACTGTCAGGAAAATAGTTTTTAATTGATTTTGGGCATGTGGGAGTGAGCGGGGAGGGGCCTGTGTTTTTTATTTCTTTTGAAAAAAAAGAAATTTGCACCCGGGGTGGACGCGCCCACCCCAGATGCGTCCCCGGACGCGCGTTTGCACCCAGCCCCCGCTTCCTTATCTATCTATATATATATATATATATATATATATATATCATAGTGCCCTGTGGTACCGCTGTTATGGTACCGCCGGTACCATAACAGTGGTACCATCGGTACGGTACCGCCCTGGGATCCGCGGTACCAGGGTGGTACCATAATTAAAAAAAAGAAAAATTTATAATTTTTTCCTGTGTTATTTTCGCAATTTTTTTTTTTTTTTTTTGGTACCGCGGGACCGATATGGTACCGCTGTACCCGGTACCGCGGGACCTATGATATATATATATATATATATATATATATATATATATATATATGAAAACCCCTATCTCCTTCTATTCTGGGCACGTAGCACAGGCCTGAGGCTTGCAGATTTCTCCCGAGGTGTGTGTGAAAATTTGTTGGCACATTTTCCTTATTGGAGCTTGTCTGACACATGTTGAATTCTCATTAGAGCAAGGGCTAAACTCTTGCCCCGTGTCAATAAGGGGCTTCAGTGGACACCATGATACCATCCACCTCTTTCAAGTACAACCAGACATGACGATGGACACCTACACCTATATATACGTTTCTAGCAGACCCTCTCCCATGCACCTGTCCAGCATAGACAGATGACAGGTGCAACTTCCTATACTGAAACATGTCAAAAAACATGCATATACTTGCATTGTCCTTATATCAAGATGATCTATCCCGACACAAAACCATGTGCATTTTGTTCCTACCAGGTTTATTCCCACATTGGCCCTCAAAAGGAACTGAGTTTTGGTTTAAAAAGCCAAAACAGGCTGATATTTTTTAGAAAGAATCTGAGGCAGTGTCCAGCGATTGCATCTGAACTCCATCCGAATCTCAAGAGGAAATCGCTGTTGCTTCGCGATACAAATGGTTGTGCACGTTCAGATACGGTTGACTTTAGTGCTCATAATGTCAATTAAATGAGTGATTTTGCTTGTAACCAAGTTGTCAATGTGGTTTGATGATTTGACTCATATTCTTGCCAGCGCTAAATTTGTGCATGACCAAGCCAAGTAATTGCTATTATGTGGTAATATTGGCCACAAGAGGAGGATCGAGAAATTCAGAATCAAATAGTTTCTGAATAGCCATTATGGAATCTCAGACATAATCATTTCTCTTGACATCAATGTGGAAGGATAAATGTGTTACTACTTCAAAGTGGTTCTTGGATACTAATTTGTCAATAGAGGACCACGCCATTCATAGTTTGAACATAGCTGTAGCGGATTGTGATCCACGTGATCTTCTGCAAAAAAATCCGGAACGCACGTTCTGGATCATCAGTGATCCAGGACTTGGATCTAAATTCATCTAAATTTTTAGGAAAAGACACTACTGGTTGGAAATTTTTTGACAATTTTGTTAGCCTAAAACAATTACTATATAGATAAACCAAAGTTGTATATATGCAATAGACAGACATACAGAAGTTATACAATTCAAAGTTATGTACTGTTATATAGATAGATAATATGGAATACAATTTAGGTTAGATGCTCATTGTTTTCATTGGTTGGAGACTGCTGTATGACTCATTAGTTTGTTGTCCATTATCATTGTAAGTGACACTTTATGTGATACTATGATTATAACTTATGTTCTTTTAGGGGGGATCAGTGTAGCAAAAAACACATATTTTTCCAATTTGATGTTCATTTTTACAGCTTGGAGATAGTCATGATGGTTTAATAACTTTATGTAACCTACCTATGATTATACCTGGCCTCTAGGAGTTATTGCCACCCATTTCTTTGTTGTCTCTGGCCATCTACAATATGTATGCTCATACAGATCTCAAGGAAAAGTAAAAGAAGAGAAGGTTCAAATTTTTCTTCTGTTTTGAGGTACCCAAACCCTCATTTTTGGATCATGTTCAAAAACGCGTTTCAAACTGTGGGCTGCATCTATAATTTGAATTTCCGATATAATGGCTCATTTGTAGAATCAAAAACATGTGAAACTTTTGTGTGCTTCGTTTGTATCTGCTCTTGAGCTTAATGTTTAGAAGATATTGAATGTCACATTCAAATCTTGGTTGGTTAAAAACCTGAAAGATAATATCTATTTCAATGGGTCATTCTTGGGATAGAAGAGACTTTTTTGCTTTTCCTTTTCATGCTTTTATCCTTGAATGTTTTTTCTTTTATTTCTTAATGATGCTCTCTTCGACAAGGCTTGGCTCCTCTTTTCATCTAGCACGATTCCAGTCTTCCACTTCACTTCAGACCATCCATTTGATAATGGAATTCTTCATGTTTTTGTACTTTCTCTGCCTTCCTCCACTTTGTAGCAAACAGATTTTCCCTTGTTTTGTAGAAAATAATTCCGTTTCCTAGCAAATTATGTCCTTGTTTATTATGACTTTCATCCCAATCAGCTTGTTCTTTCATGATTGAGATGTGATTGTCCATCTCAGTTTTTTTTTTAAATGCTCTCCATCTTGGACAAGTTTCAACACTGTTCCTACTGCTCATTCAGGCAATGACGATGGTTGGATTTCATGTAGACAGTTAGTTTCTTTCTTTTCATTGTCATTCCTTTTCTATTTGGCCTCCTGTTGCGGGATGAGGTTCTTCTCAAATAACAATATTCAAGTTTGAATGCCTGACTACAATGGCATCAAGGAAGTTTCAATAGAGTCTCTTTTAAGCCAAATAAATTTTGTGTTGTGTCTTCATGATGGCCTCCCTTGTGTGGTACTTGGCGTCTTTCAGAATGAAGTCTCGACTTGCCATATCCTTTTTTTTTTTTACCTTCCTTTGCGTTGCAAGATGCTTGATAAATATTTTGCCATTCGCCTTTATAATCTTCAGTGTTTATTTCATAGTTGCACTGCATTTCTGAAACGCGTTCAGAAACGCGTTTCAGAAATATGGAAATTTTTTCCAAAAACGTTTTTTTAATTTTCTCTCGCTCTCTCGCTCTCTCTCTCTCTCTCTCTCTCTCTCTCTCTCTCTCTCTCTCTCTCTCTCTCAGATCCAACAAACTAAACAAAAATGCTGAATCATGCTAAACAAAAACCATGCTAAGTGTTCTAAACCAATCACCATACTGCATCGTCCTGAACCGTACTGAAGCATTTTTCAACCATATGGAATCGTTTTTCAACCATACTCTCTCTCTCTCTCTCTCTCTCTCTCTCTCTCTCTCTCTCTCTCTCTCTCTCTCTCTCTCTCTCTCTCAAAGAACAGTACTGAATTGTTACACTGCTGTGAATAGGATCATCGTAATATATAATATCGGGCCACATGGCACCAAAATGGAGTACAATGATGTTCCATGAACATAATGAAAACTACACAACTAAGTCTCGTCAGAGTCATGGTAGGAACCATCATCTGAATCTGTGCCTGACTGCAGATCCCAAGGTTCTGTAGATGAATCAGAACTGGAGGGAGCCATATGCCGTGGTGTGGCCCTGGCTCTGCCGCGTGCTCTGTCTCTCTACTGCGTGCTCTGGCTCTGGATCCTCCCTTTGCCTCTACCTCTGCCTCTCTCCCCTCCTCTGCCCCCCCTCTGCCTACCCCCACCCCTGTGTCTACCCCTGTGTGTCTGTGTGTCAGGTGGCTGTGAGCCAACGCCCTGGGATGGCCCTACCCACTGTGATGATGCCTGGCCGACGGCTGCCTGTGATGCTCCACTCCTGTCTACAAAAAGCGAACTCAGCCCCCCCCCCTCCTAGAACCTCTAGGTCTCCCCCTTAGGCCTACGTGTAGGAATGGCTGGCTCCTCCTCTGTCTCCGCATCAGGGTCCACCAGCAAGTCAGCAAGGTCATCCCCCTGTGCCTCCGCCCCCATCTCCTCATCCTCCTCCGTATCCCCCTCAACCCACTCCTCCTCCTCCTGATAGTCAGCCCCGAGCTCCTCTCCACCCTCCAAAGTCTCATCACCCCCCTCCTCAGCCCTAGCCCTCCTCGAACGCCGTAGAGCCCGTGCGTCAGCCTGCGCCTGTCTATATAGATCTCTATAGATCTCATCATCCATCTCCTCCTGCGTGGGTGGTGCCCGAGGAGCAGCAGCTGCCGAATCCACCAAGCAAGTGTCAGGGTTCACCTGCAACCAAAAACAATACATTGTTGTCAGCAATTCATTGCATAATTCAAAAGCAATTCAGTTCGTCAAAGCACAGCAACAAACAGGGGGTGAAACCGGCCACTTCATGGTTGATTGTCCAGTTAAGACCCAGTACCATGCTGAGTGTCCAGACAGTACGACCAGTCGTCGCAGGTCACCTGTGCCGTGCCCATGGTAGCCCCACCATGAAACAGGCCTCAACATATCCTCCCTCCGCGGACTCTGCTCTCCATCGAAAGGAAATTGGTAGCACTCAAAGATCAGTAGCTAGTATGCAATGTTAGTGAGCATCGGACTTGTTGGCAGAAGAAAAAACATGGCTCGTGTAAGTCCTCTTGAATTCACACACTAGCAATGAGCACACTACAGTCACTACTACAGTACTTAGCCTACCAAGCAATTTATCACACGTACCTGGTCCAGGCCATACGCGCTCCGTGTACTCCACCCATCCCCGGTGCAGCTCCCGATCGTCCCGATCCCGAGTCTCGCGCCACAAGGGGTGCAATGTGTGGGCTACGACGTGGATGGGTCGGTGGAAGTAGTCCCATCTGGCCCCCCAGATACGTGAGATCTCGCGCCTCCTGCAGTAGGCAAATCACAACAATCATGTAACCATAGCTGCCATAGCATAAAAGAATCGAATCAGACTTGAGTGAGAAACAATAAACTAGACACTGAAGAGTCATACCTGTGCTCGACCAAGGCTGATGTCTGAATCCGCTCGCCGATGCGGTCCATGAACTCGTAAATGAGGCCGAGAGTGCACCCCTCACGGTCTACCAGGCGCAGCACTCTGAAAATGGGTAGAAGGACCCCAGTAATCTCCTCAGCATCTCTCCAGAACGGCTCACCAAACATAGTGGACCGGAAAAACGCCGCATGTGGGACGTCCATGAACTCTCGGAAGGACTCGTTGGAAACCATCCGCCGCAATGCGTCCTTCACTAATACTAATCGCTCTAGCACCAAAAAGTAAAAGGCAAAGCGTGTGGGTGTTGGCTTCTTCAGGTTCAGGTGCGAGAAGGTGCGGAATAGGGCCAGCACACGCCTCTTCCTGGTAACAAAAGTGACCAGGCGCATGGCCTTAGAAGTGACTAGCAACATAGACATGCGCCACAAGTCAACCCTAAACGCATGCAATGGGTTTATGAAAACAAAGTACTTACATCTGCCAAGCTGAGCGAATGGAACTCAGCTCCCGCGTAATGGTCTCCTCCTCCTGACGAAGCATCCTGCCTCGCAATGCCTCTCGTCTGGGAGGCGTCCATGTAGCATCCACGACTGCCATCTGTGCGCAAAACTCTCGGAACACCCAAGTGTCAGCAACAACAAAGGAAATGCCGCACTCGTAAAAGAACTGGCCAGCAAGTCGAGTGCACCGGACATGCTGCTCTCTCTGCCACCCGCATCAATCAAGGGTCTGCTGTCTGGGCCTAATCTCTCTGTGCTGTGCACATGGCGCTCGTGGTCTAACACGCGAACCGAATGGCTGATCTGTGGGTGTATCACTCTCTCTGGGAGGACCTGTCGAACCATGTGCTACATCTACCGCCGAAGAAGAGGAGGGACGAGAAGGACCCGTTGCTGCTGATCCAACCTGCTCATGTGACGCTCTCCCCTCTGAAGTAAGCCCTGCTGTTGCGGGTGGAACTGGAGTGGCACTGCCTGGACCATGCACTGCACCTAAACCCTGCCAAGAACGTGTTGTACTAGGCTCTGCACCCGTAGTAGGCCGTGCCTGTATACCTGTGACCCCTGCCTGTGAACCTGCAGTTGCTCCTGCCCCCTGTCCTGGTCCCTGTCCTTGTCCAGAAACCTGTGATGCAGCACCCTGTCTTTCTCCCTGTCCCTGTCCCTGGCCAGAAACCTGTGATGCAGCACCGTGCCCGTACGTAATAGACAACCTCTGTCTCTCCTCATCGGAAATCTTGGGGCAATCAGATATGCCCAATGCCCGCCCACCCGGCCCTCTGACCCTCAGTAAGTGAGCCCTAACCCTGGTAAGTGATCCTGTGAAGAGACCACCACAATGCAAGCATCTCCATCTACGGACTCCCGAGCCATGGTGTGTAGCCACATCCCCCTCAGTAAGCTCAACCTCGCCCCAAAGGCCTCGGCCCTGCACCGGCATCGTGTCCACACGAGATCAAACCTGCAAACAAAAACAAGCAAACAACTATTCAGTAGAAGAAAACACACAGCATTGAAAAACATTACCAGCCTAAAATAGAGCTGAACACATCCGAGCACGCGTCACATTGATTTTAGCAAGATCATAGCAATTGCCAAAAAACACACGAGACAGGGCGAGGGATAGAATAATTCCAATGCGAGCGAAAACGGGCGACTGACGCTAGCATGGGAGTCCTTGCAGGCGTCTATGAGTCCAGTGCAAGCCTAAACCACGCTACTGGCGGATGCTTGCACGATGCTCTAACCCTAAACCCTAAAAAACATGGAATTAGGGCAACAAAATTGAAATTTGTGCTACGGACGTAGACGGGCAGAACGGAGGTCACAGGAGTCTGTGTGGGCATGTGGAAATGCATTCTAGGCTCAGACACCACCTGAATCAGTTGCCCAAAAGCCATTTTCTGAAAATGGCAAAAAAAAACAAGCACTTGGATTGTGGTGTTCAAATCTCGCAAGGTGTGCCGTAATGGTTGAAACTGACCCCGTAGGAATCACCGTGGGCATGAAGAAAGGTGGTCTAGAGCCAAACTGCGCTTGATTTGGTTGCCTACAGTTCAATGTCAACACTTGCAAAAAAACAAGCCTACACTTACCAAAAATAAAAAACTGATCGTTTCGATCTCCACCAAGCTCAGATCCCCCTGGCACCGTGCACACCACCTCCGTATCGCTGAGTAGATGCCTGTTGACTATCCACACGCCAAGATCCAATGCCTACAGCTCAAAACAAAAAAAATTAACACCTCCACGGCTGGCGCGATTCTGGCCGTGAAGAGTTGTTCAAAAGTTTTTATTTGTTATTTTTTTTAAACGTCATTTCTGGAATGATTCTGGGCTGAGAATCGTGTTTCTCAGAAACGCGATTTCAGAAACGCTCAGCCCCAGAATCACGTTTTGGTGCAACTATGGTTTATTCATAGTTGAATGTGTTTGGGTCCTCAAGTCTTGATAATTTCGAAAACTTTGTGTAGTCGGGACTTATTATTGATCTTCATGTACCAGCCAAATTAAAAGTCCATTGGCCTTTTGGCAACTCAATTTTTGACTCTCTCACCGGATCATTGGCATGAGGGTTTGTTTTGTTTCTTATCTTGCTCCTCAACTTGTCTTTTATCAGATCTCTGATATGCTTGAGAAGGCCCAAGCTGTGGACTTAATATTTTTCAAGTTATAAAAAAGACAATAATATCTGCATAGTTTTTTTATGGAAAGAATTGGGCATAAACCTTTGACAAACTACTGGTTGAATTTTTTGTTATATTTTTCTAAAGCAAAACAACTCTAAAACACCTTATGAAAGGATACACCAATTAGATTTAAATCTATGCTGGTAGTTCACTCCTTAGTTGCCCGTTTCGGAACGGAATGCGTTCCGTTCCCGAACGATGCCCTCAAAAAAAAAAAATTACGCTATTCGATGCTCATTTAAGATTGTTTTGGAAAACTGCAACCTTAAGTTACACCCCCACTCTTACATATTTAATTGTAACAAGCTTGTGCTTAGTTTTGTTTTCTTGTTTACAAAAGATGTAATTCATTCGATAAATAAGGATGGGCTCAGTTAAAGCATAAAGATTATTTTCTCAAACTTGGATATAATGTTTTACTAGTTAATCAAGATATTATGCTTCCGAATGTGCTGTTGGAGAGAGCTGAAGTGATGAAGTTTTTAGTTATTAGATTGCAACCATTGTCTTCTTTGATGCTTTTACATATGACCTTGGCCAAGTTCCTGATTCTTTAATTGTTAGCATCATCTTGGTATCATGTTTATGCAATGTGTATTCACTATTCAACGTGAAACAAACTTGATTTAATCTTGTTGATTTAGTGTTATATATATTTTGAGTGTCACACTATTTTTAAGTGCCAAGTTGGAAGTCATACTATTTGTGCGTGCATGAGGAACTTTTACTGTAGGTAATTTAATGTACTTTCAATATATTATATTATAAACTTGCACCCTTTTGTTATGTTCTCATGCAGATATTAGAGGTGAAAAGGCGTGATGTTAGTTTGGGTGCTGGATCAAAATCGAGGGAAAAGCTTATCATTGTCAAAAACTCCTCAGTGGAGTTTCTTCATAGTGCCCTTTCTAAAGCTTGCAATTAGACATTTCCAAATAAAAACCTTGTCATATATTTGGTTGGTTCAAATTGCAAAAATTGCAGTCTTGTGCTTATTTCTAGCATTTGGTTTTGATCGTCTAGCATATTTTCTCTAATGTCAAATTATCACAAAATGTAAGTGTTTTTGGAATTTTATTTGAAAGCTTTGGTTTTAGTTGAAAAATTTATACATTAAAGTCTTTCTTATTCTTTAACTTTTTCCCTACCTTAAATGCTTTATACATCAAACTTTTTCTAATTTTGTGACTTGTTTCCTACCTTAAAATCTTGATATACGTTGAAGGATTGTCTCCCTTGATGTCTTCCTTCATCAAGGTTTCTATTTCTTTAGTCAAAGTGCTTTTAAATTCAACCTCATAGTGCTTACTTATGCGCACCATATTGAGTTCCTCCAATATGAGTAGACTTATTGGGTGAAGGAATTGCAATTTGCATCTATCCAATGCATTGTAATCACTTAAATCCTCATCAATACCTTAGTAAGACAAATGTTCTTTTGCCATTTCTTATTACTCTTAGTCTTCCTCTTTGAGTGCTTTCATTGAGGCCTTTGATCTCAGCACAAACATGAAAATTAATGAAATTTTATTGATGAAACGTGCAAGATTTTCAATGCAACATCACAATATTCTTTCAACAGGTTAGCAGATACAACTCTCTTGTGAATTTTTTCAATATCGTGAGCAGCTATTTCTGTATTCATAGAAATTGTGGATGTAGCCATGTCAAATATAGCGAGTCTACTAATATCATGCATTACTCTTGTGAATGATGATCATGATCTATGACTAGGACTTAGGTAAATTTACCAGGTAAATCATCAAAAGAATGTCGAATGAAACAACTAGTTGCCATTGAAATTGTGCATTTTGTGCAATTTTCAGTGAAGCACGTAGCCAAAAAAAAGGAAAGTAAGTGGGTATGGTTGATTTTGTGAAGTAAGGCTCTTGAAAAAAAATGCAAGTTGAGTTGGCCTCCTAATGGTCTTAGAAGTAACCCTTTTGAAGATGCCACATTGGAAGAATGGGTTTATGGATTTAGATGTAAAATCCAATTTACGAGTATTTGCTACTAATAAGTATAATGTATGCCCCCTGCATTATGTCATATCATCAAAAGTCCTTACTACAAGCAAACCAAAAAGTAGAAAGTGGGCTCTTTTGTATTGTCAATAATTTTTTTTTTCCTATTGTACTCTTCTAAACTCATCCCAAGGTTCAAATTAGCTTATGATAGATGAAGAATCATAGGAAGATCACTAAGATCTTTTAGGTAGATAGGTACATTATCAAATTAGCTTGTGATAGATGAAGAGTCATAGGAAGATCACTAAGATATTTTGGGTAGATAGGTATATTATCAAATTAGCTTGCGATAAATGAAGAGTGATAGGAAGATCACTAGCATCCTTTAGGTAGATAGGTACATTAATTTTTCTTTAAAAAGAGAGTACAAAAGACCTCAAACCTTAATACATTGGCATTTTAGATCCACCAAATGTGGTGAACGACACTCATCTTGGCATACTATCTTCCTAGAACTAATCATTTTGATCTCTCACTCACTCCATCCATTTGATCCATACTAAAAATGATATTTAACTATTAGACTAATTGTCATGCCATAGAGCAATTGAAAAGGCATTTCTAATCGTTAGGCAATAATTAGATAGTATTATTTTGTGTCAAACATAAAGAGTAGCTTAGACACTAAGTAATCCATTACTTTCACAAATTTCTATATTTTGGTGCATGTTTGTATTGTTTTTGATGGGCATAGTGTATGTTGACATTTGTGTCAATGTGGTTCTTGCAATTATGTGATTTTTTAAAAGTTTGATTCGTTTTTTTTTTTTTTTTTTGGAATGTAGAACATATACATTATTCATTGACAATTAGTAACTTATCTTGGTTTTTCTTGTTAGCATATAAAACCTATTTGGAATTGCTACTAAATTATATAGTAACCTTGTTGTATTGTGCACTTTGTTGATGTATTTGTACCAATGTGCAACTTGTAATTGAATCTTTAGTGTGAGTTATTTTATTTGTTTGTTAGTCGGCGTCAAAATTTTATTCACCTTCACACGTGTGAAAAAGAAACGAAAGATTTGACTTGAAATTGGCTAAGATTGCTCTTTGGGTGTATTCTTTTTCATTTTGGTTTCATGTTGGCCCAAATCTGAAATTTTACTAACAAACAAAATACCTTGAAAACATCAAAAGACATTCGAATAATTTGAATCATATGCATTTGAGATATTTTCCCTAAGCCTTCAAGGAGAAATAATTTTGAATCTCTTATGTTGAATGGATTAGGAATCTTAGAAGTAAAGAATCCTACTCTTATTTGTGTTGAAAATAAATGGTCAATGAGGTTGTGCACGGTGCTTATGTGAAGCTTGCTAGCTAATTCAATTTTTGTCTTAATGTTTTGGAGGCCCTCAAAAAATCAAAGTAGTTGCCACTCAATTTAGAAAAGCACACTTCAGAAGATCATGATTTGCAATTTACATCAATTTTAGAGAAATCCCAAAATAGCAAGTTTTTGATCTAAAAAGCTAGTATATGAGGGCCAAGTAGAAATTGGATGATTGGATGGAAATTTGTGGATCAAACTTGATGAGGGCCTAATTTCGTACTATTCACATGGGTCTGCACCCAAAAATAATTTCCATTTTTTCTAAGATCCATAAAAATTCATAGTCTGCATCTCACTGAGAGAAGCACACAAATCTTTGTGAGAGTTACCTTCCAGTCTAGCACCCCCTGTGAGAGTTCCCAAGATCCAAAAGAGCAAAATTGAAGGCATAACCCTTGCAGAAGTTAATTTTTTAGTTTTTTGTGGCAACTAACTCTCGTAGAGCCTCCTGTAGCTCCATCTCACTGAGATAGGTATACAAACGAGTCTGTGAGAGTTCATCTTGTTCCAATCAGTTGAAAAGTGGTTCTAAGTGCCTAAAAATGGGAAAAATCATCAGAATCAGAGAATCCAAGCATAAGTAACTCTCGCAAACTGTTCTATTGTTTCCAGAAGGTCATTTTACATCGGTGATCAAGCCTGCGAGAGTTAGTTTGAAGTATTGAGTGATCTGTAAGCCAAAAAGTGGTCAAAAACATCATCAGACATCAATAACTTCTAGATCTGCGAGAGTTAACTCTCACCACCTTGCGGTTCAAGAGTCCAGACCTTGTTCTTCTTCATGGATTCCATCTCTTCCTCCATGGCTTTTATCCATCTGTCCCTATCGGGATTGTCGATTGCTTCTTCATAGGTTTGTGTTTCACCACCGAATCCACAAAACTCTTCGGCTATCGAAGCTGAGCTGTCAGGCACAAATCTGATTGGTGCTCTTCTGTCTCTTGTCGATCTCCTTGGAGATTGAGCTTGCACTTCGATGGCTTTGTCTTTGTCGAGTGCATTTCCTTTGTTGACTACAGTGTTGCTGTGTATAGCAAGTGTCTTGGATGCAGGCTGCATGATGTCGGGCTCTTCTTCCTCTGAACTGTCACTCAGTCCATCTGGAATTCAGACATCCTCATCTGGATGTTCAGGGTCCACTCCCTCTGTCGAGGTCGGTAGGTCATAGTATTGCTTTACCAAGAACTTCGTAGCTAACTGGATCTTCATTAGCCATTGTTCTTGCTTCATCGAATTTGACATCTCTGACAGTCTTTACCTGATTGGTCTCTGGCATATAGATTCTGTAGTATGATGAATGAATATCATATCCTACAAGGTATGTAACAGTAGATATCTAACCGTTTACGATGGTTGATATTCAAATAGACGCTTTGTTTCCAGGGTCGAATAAATTCCGTTCATGAATTATTCGTGATAGTCCATCTCTTCGTCTCAGCTTCGTGTTTTGCGAATTGTTCGCGACACTTGTCTCTTTGCGACATTTTCATCTTTCGCGAATTGTTCGCGACAAATGACAATTCTTGAGGTTGAAGAAGAAATCTAGAATATTTCTTGAACTGATCGAGATAGTTTCGCGATAGGTGAGCTTGAAGAACAGTCCAGAAGATTTCGTGAATTGTTTGCGACAATTTCGCGACATCTGAGGCTTGAACAAGAAATAGTATCCTTGCATTCTAACCCTTCTTGACAGGCGGAGGGCTGCTCACCATCGACATTTTACACCCTACATCTTGCCACTTGTGTCTTTATGAACCTCAAGTGAGTTGCTAGTGAGGCAAATTTTGGAAAAGAGCTTAGGGAGGGCCAACAAGTACATCATTAGTACAAGTTATTAGAGAGATGAGAACCATTGGTGGATTCATTCTTGGATCTAGTGAGAGACTAAATTCTGAAAACTACTCAATATGGAAAGTGAGGATGGAGTCACTCTTAGTGCTCCAAGACCTCTTTGATATTGTCCTAGAAGAAGAGGATGAGCCTCTTGGAGGACAAGAATTGGTTAGATACAAGAAGAAGACAAGACTAGCACTTCATAGCATCAAAATGAATGTTAGTGATGACCTCTTGAAAAAGGTAGCCTCTTGCACATCGGCCAAGGAAGCTTGGGATTATTTAAAAGCTATGTATGAATCCAACAACACTTCAAGAGTAATTATGCTAAGAAACCAAATCTCAAAAAGTATGAGAAGAAGTGATGAAAGTGCACAAGAATATGTGCTTAAGA
Source organism: Diphasiastrum complanatum (assembly GCA_029204225.1). Classification (NCBI taxonomy): domain Eukaryota; kingdom Viridiplantae; phylum Streptophyta; class Lycopodiopsida; order Lycopodiales; family Lycopodiaceae; genus Diphasiastrum; species Diphasiastrum complanatum. The sequence goes on from CM055114.1 coordinate 32,050,430, forward strand.
TCAAGTCTCTCAACAAAGAATTAGTTTTTATTGGAGAGAAGATTTTAGATGGTGAGCTTGTACAAGTGATCCTAAATGGCTTAGGAGATGACTTATCCAATTTGGTTCAAAGTTTTGCCATCCAAGACACTTTGCCATCAATTGATAAGCTCCATAGTGTGCTAGTGGTTGGAGAGTGTAGGATGCTCCATGCAAAATCTAGGATAAGTTCCTTGTCATTGCAAAATGGAGATGAGAAGACAAATTTCTCATTCAAAGGAAAGAAGAAGACCAAGGGATCTAATAAGGATCAAACAAAGGAGGCCAAGGAGGAGGATCAAGCATCAAGTTCAAAGGCAAAGGACAAGTCATAGCAAAAATGCTTCTTTTGTGAAAAGAAGGGGCATTATGCATCCGAATGCTACAAGAGGCAAAGAGCACAAGAGGAGGAAGACAAACAAGGAAACCTTGCACATGAGGAAGAGGAGGATGAAAGAGATCTATTCTTGATGGCATCTACATCCTCACCAACAAGCAATGGCAATTCAAGATACACTTGGTGGATTGATAGTGGGGCTGTCTCCCACATGACTTGTGAAAAAAGACTTTTTTTCAACCTTACACTCATTCCATGATGCTAAAAAGTTTGTCTTTACTGCAAGTGATGAAGAGTGTAGGATATATGGTGTTGGTACCATCTCTTTGTGTCTAGAATCCTAAAAAAATATGGATCTAAAATATGTTTTTTTTGTACCATCAATCACCAAGAATATGCTAAGTGTTGGTCAACTTTTGGAAAGTGGTTTGGATGTCCATTTTAAGCATGGAGTTTGTTCCATTTTGAAGAATGATGTTTGCATTGCAAAATGATTTAAACATGGAAGATTGTCTAAATTGGAAGCTAATATTGCTTTTGAGGATGTGAACTTGGCAAATGAGGAGATCACTCAAGTGGAGATCTTGTCAAAGTGTGATCTTGCTAGCAATGAGGAGGACCATCAAAGAGAGGAAGATCTTGAGGATCAGCCTCAAGACATGAGAGTTCCAAGGAGGTCCTCAATGACAAAGGCCAAGTCATTAAATTGCATGCAAATTGTCCATTGAAGTGTGCATCTTGCAAGGGTAGAGAGCATTGGAGACACTACTATCTTTGATTTGTTCATAGATAATGTTAATAGACATAAAGTGACTTGTTTCTTATTTTTAAGAATGATGATATTTTAGTACTTTGTATAGATATGACAATACAATGAAGTTGAATGCTTTTCAATCTACATTTGTTGATGATAAAGCAATTTCATTGGATAACTATTTTTGTGATAGTTTGAATAGTGTCATAAAAGATGAAACATCATTTGCTTTGGAAATCTTTTGTCCACATGCTTTGTGCATGATCATTTCAATGTAAGGACCAAAGATTATCCTACTTCAATGATAGGAATAATGGTAGTGTTTTGTTCTTCAAGTAGAGATTGTAGAATCTACATGTTTTCCACCAAAGAAGTTGTCAATGGCGAAAATGTGACCTTTCAAGAGTGGAAGATTTGTAAACTTGAAGAAGCACCTTTGGATCAACACCTTATTCAAATCATTGATGGTTTGGAGTCAAGTCAAGTGAAGGAGCAAGCTCAAGACCCGAGGACTCCAAGAAGAACTTAGCTTGATCAAAACCATGTAAATGTACATAGGTGGGTCCCACACGTATGAGGCCATGGTGCCACGTGGGAATACACACTAGTGTAGGCTAGATCAAGTCTAAAAAATGGGTCAAGTCAATTTGCTAGTAATTCCTACTTTATAGGACCTAAACCCTAATCTGCCCGATGTCAATACCTCAAGTTAAATTTACTTAACTATGCAGGTTAGTATAATGAAATTTGCTAACTATACTAGTTACAGTTATAGAAATATAGTATGTACAGTTACTTAAAATATGGTATACACAGTAACTGTGACTATGGTGGCATTCACATTAGATTAAATGTGATACAAAAAATTGAAATTAAGTATCATATAAGAGAGATTTTTGGCGCCCAAGCTTTGAAAATAGCAATGGCAAGGAGATCCAAATCTACAATCGAGTCTGTGATTCTTTATAATGAGAAAGATGAAGCTGATAAAAAATGCAACACTGGTACCAACAGGCAACATCCTTCTTTCAAGCCATTGAGTTCCAGATGCCAGTCTTGACGGGGTATCAAAGCCCATACCTCGTGCATATGATATATGCCAACTACAATGCTACAACAAGGTCATGCCAGCTAATAGTTCCTCCTGTGAGGAACTATGTTTACAACATATCATTTGCACCGGCCGACTTGCAACCTTTTGGGTTCCCAAGAGGACCCAATGTTGTCACCAGGACACTTAAAAAAATCAAGCAAACAACATATTTCAAATTCATTGACCCATCCGTGGCCAAGTGGAAAAACAAGGACGGGTATCAAATCGAAGTAATCAATGACCCACAACTACAAGCAGCATGTGCATACTTGACAAAGTGCACACAACGACCAAAAACCAAGTTGCAGAGGGTACCCATGTTTCTGTTTCACATGATGACAGATTCACGACTGCATGCCTAGAACCTCTATGATTGGGCATAGTTTGTTTCTAACTGCCTTCATGAGTGCACTAAGAACAAGCAGCCGACAGATATCACCCTCCACCAAGTCCAGAACGGGCCAAAGCTTCAACAACACTTGCAGCTTGCGGACAAGGCATGGGAAATTCCCATTGAGCCATTCCAACCGCGTAGGACAACTTCCCCTACCAGGCCCAGAGGCAAATTGGCTGACACAAGAGAGTCAGAAAAGTTTGAGAGGAAATACCCTCCCAACATGAGGGGAGACAAAGAGGACGTAGATCAAAGCCAATACTCCACCAGGGCCGATATCATCGCAGCGCTACAACTGCAACCGGAGTGGCGGAATAAAGTCCTGAAAGATAGCAGGCGACTCCAAGAGTATCTGAAGGCACCGGCATGGAAGCGAGTGGATCCCTTCTGCATGCCACTCAAATGTATAAATCCATGGCCGGTAGAAAGGCCACGAGTGGAGTTGGTAAACTGGCCAGTCATTCCAGGAATTTCAAAGAGAACCTCCCCGGATGATCTGAGGCTACAGTTACTCGACTTCGGGCACAAGTACAAAACAAGTGCCGATCTTTGCGTTCAAGAAAGTGTCGACTATTGCAGATCTATGGCCTTTCTGATGCAGCAAGATTGTTTTTGGGATCGAGGCTTGGATCCCATTAAGATAACCTGAATGTAGCCCTCCAGTCGGAAGAAGACCATGAAATGATGGCCAGGCTATACTACAGAGCGGCCTTCATGTCATCACGTTATGTGACCATGGTGGAGGATTGGCAAGAAATGGGCTTTGTGGAGAGGATAAGAGAATACCTGGGGCCGCTCAATTTCAGAAGTAAGCTCCGCTTCCAAGTTTTTGAAGCCTTGGGGCGAAAGACGAGCAAGAGAAAGCAAACGACACGACGATGAGGCGAGCAGGACTCGCAAGAAGTTCTCAAGAAGGCTAGAATGTAGTGGCCAATTGAGAGACTTCCAATTTTGAAAAAAAATAATAATAATAAGTTTTGCGGATAATAGGCACCTGGTTTTACGAAAGCGAACAAAGATCCATGCTTTTCCAAGTGCCAAGCAAAAGACATCATCGATGTTGTAGTGGGTCCTGCAACAGATTAGGGGTGGATAATGCTAGCAGATTCCATAGAATCCCCAGATGCTGAGCCAAGCCGAAGGCACAAAATACCTCTCACCCATGACTGACGAGGTCTCAGAAGGAGGAGAGTAGAAGAAGCTGAGAGCCGAGCATGAGAGCCGAGAAATTACTAGCTAGGATGACAGTGAAATATCTATGTGAGCCTACATGGTGTATCCCAAAGAAGGAATGACCATGTAGGAGCTAGTCATATTTTCTAGGCTTTGTAAATAAATGTAATTTGAATGCTTGACCTTCACCATCCCATCCATGTCTGGAGTCAAGAAATATCATTGTTCTTTACATGATCTGCATTCCACCACTTTTGGATAATCTCAAACTCCTGATCAGCTGCTTCTTTGGTTGGAGCATTTCCTGCATTTTCGCTTGTGTTCCTCTTGAAATTGAGGTTTGATACAGGAGAGCGTGTGCTGAACCATGCTTTTCTCCCAATGAAAAATCCATGATCTTTCTTTCTCTAGCACAACAATGTCTGGGCCACCATTGAATATCGTCCTGATTGCTCTCCAATTCGCTTGCGCTTCATCAGCCATAAAACCACCAAATGTTGGCTTACTAAATCCTCCCATCTGCATGACATTTATTAACATGTTCCAAAAAGAAACTCGGGCCTCAATGTCTTCTACTTTAAAATCACATACAACTATAGTTAACAGCTCTTGAATGAAAGGATCATACACATGTGCTCCCATTGTATCACATCCCTCTATTCGATGACAATGATCAATGCAAATCAAAAAATTTCTAGATCACCCCTTGGTTGCATTCTATTAACCAAATCAACTCCTGATGCAGATCTTGTTGTGGACATTTTGAAAACATGACATCTTGTATTGTCATGCTTCTCCAATTGTCCTGAATACAACACCCCATGGATGTTTTCATACGTTGATCTTCTTTTCAATTCCACAATACTTGACAAATCATCACTTCCTAGTCATTGTAACGAGCGCTCCTACTGCATCCAACAACCAATCCTAAAAACTCACACATCAATGTTTTAGTATATACAACATCAATACACAGAGTCAACATGCACCGCCAATTAGAATCACATACCTTCTCTTATTAGTGAGAGGTTCTATGGCTCGTTTCATTTCCCATTGAGTTCTCATCCTCACACTCCTTGCTTAGTAGATTAACCATGATAATATCCTTTATGACACATTGTTGGAGGTGTCTTGGTCCTCCAACAAATGCATTATGTCTAACCTTTTGCTAAACGGACTTTTTTACATCATCAACATTTTTGGAAATATCTGGAGCTCCAAGTGGATGGTTATGAACACCAACATGGATTACACATCTTGTATATATTTCGCCTTCGACTTTGGGGATACAATAAAAGATTGTTGCAAAGCAGTTGCTACCTCTATTTGCATCACCCTTGCAATGTCGACATCGTAGTAACTTATTATGGGTATATTTTCCTTCCCATTGAGTCTCATTCTTCTCACCCACCTGTAAAGAATAAATATTACCATCATAAATAGGGGGCAAGACATCAACCAAAAAAAAAGTGGTAATTTCTTCAAATGTCTCTCTCAACTTGCTTCGTGACGGCATTTGTTTCAAATATTTCAATAACAAAGAGTACCATTCAATATTGATTATTCCTTAATTGTTGTATGGGCATCCAACAATAAATGAGGTGTTGTGAATTAAACATTGGGCTTTGCAAGACTCGCCACCAAGGTGATGATTACCATCATCGATAGCACGCACTCCCATTCAAGGACATTTCCCACATCCCATTTGCATTTTAGGATGCGCTTCCTCTCAGCTAAGTCCTCAGTAATATCCAGTAGGCATATTCAAGATTAAGGTCGGCCTTAATCTTGTACAGCCTCTTTTTTGAAAGAGGAAACATTATATTGCGTGCTCATTCTCTTCCACACGGCCAACAACAGGAGTTTCTCTCAACCGTTGATAGGAGGGTTGTGCACAACTAAGATACAAGGAATGAATCTTGGGTCTGAAAGTAAATATTCTAATTTTATCAATAAAGATAGACTATATGGTAACAAACTTGGCAAACTAGCTAGCCATATTATAGATTAAAGCTTGTTTTAAATAGTGACTCTAGCTTCTTGAGGTGGGTTGTTGAGACCTGGTTTTATGCTTATAATAATCTATAATTGTTGGTCTTTTTCATGCTAGTTCCTCAATTTTTCATCAAGAAACACCCAATATTAGTCCCATATCTAATTTGAAATATCAGCTAACAATTATTTATTGTCAATTTTGAAACTATAGGATTGAAATTAATATCATTGTAATACAGATGGTTAACTTCTCCCAATTTTTTTTATACTTTAACTTTGCTATGGGCATTATCAACTTATCCATTGATGATACAAAAATATACTATGAAAATGCAATAAACGACTCGCTTGAAGTGCTTTCTTTTGTTACAAATCATAAACTTGTAGGATTATAAAATTTATTTATTTATTTTCACTTGACTCATTGATTCACTTGGTCTGTTTGGAGATGATAAATTCTCTCTCTCTCTCTCTCTCTCTCTCTCTCTCTCTCTCTCTCTCTCTCTCTCTCTCTCTCTCTCTCTCTCTCTCTCTCTCTCTCTCTCTCTCTCTCTCTCTCTCTCTCTCTCTCTCTCTCAAAATTGCCTCTGTTGGCAAATCTAGCCATGTAGAATATTGTACATTTTGTCTATATTATACACTTGTATGGCCAAACTGCCACATGACACTTGTTGTAAATCGTACTACAGCCAATTCTTCACACGTGTGGACTCAAATTTGGGTCTTTGATCTTGTTTATTGATTATCAATACCTGTTATGTGTCAAATTGAAAATCTAGATCAAGATTTGTTGTCTAGTTTTTTGATGCATTGTTAAGCAAGCACATAATCTCTCTTGTGGAATATTACAACTGCAAGGTCTGGATAATTATTTCTTGAATACCTTTCCAAGCTGTTGGGTCAATTTTGTATCTCCCATGTGATACACAGGCTCCCAATGTGACTTCGGCGCTTATTCGCCATAAAATTGCCTCTTCGGCCTATTTCTTATAGATTTGGTTGCCTTTCTTCAACATATTTGCAGAATTCTGCAGTTGGGCAATCGAGTCCTGGAGCTACCTTTGATTTGCTTTGGCATTCTCCTTGTCAGTATTGGCATTGCTGAGTTTGTCGCTCAACTCCTCATTACTACTCTGCAAATTATCTCGTACATGTCTTTCCTCCTGCAAAGAAGCCTACAGGGCCTAGATCTGCTGCTTGAGCAATAGATTTTCATTTTCAAATGCATTGAGCTGCTCAAGCAGAGCTGATCAGGAAATATATAGCCCTCGAAGAAGCGAAATGTAGACAGGATGCTACGTTGGAGGTATTTGAAGCAATTCAGGAGGAAATAGAAGAAACAAGGATATTGGAGGTTAGTGCAACTGGTAGGCAATGACTAGTGGTTAGAAGAGACAAAGAGAAGATTCTTTTGCATTTACATTATTACAATAGATGCCTTGAGAAGATTAATGTTAGACGACTTATATCCGACAACACATGATTGATGTTGCCATTAACTTTCCATGAACCCCACTACTAAGCTTCTCGCACACCTTTCGAAAAATTGAACGCCTTTTGAAAAAATCCAACTTCTCTACCTTGCAGGACAAATACTTCCAAAATACAAGCAAGAAAACATGATCCTTCAATCTGAACAATCCAAGCTCAGTGATATCAGGCAGCGGTAACAATAAGAAGAGAAAGTACTTTCCTAACAAAGGCAATGAGGGGCTTTGCTCTTGTGTGACAGCTCAGTCTTGATTTCTTCCAACTCTTTATTCTTCTGGATTAGATCTGTTCGAATGGAATTATACTTTGATCCAAGCTTCTTTGAGACTTTCTCTAGGCTAACAAAATGTTGAATGGCTGTCTGTATGTTTGACAGCAATGTACCAAAAGTCTTCAAATATAATTCTTCATCAAGAATTGGTGCCTTGGCATCACTTTCACTTTCTTGCTGAATATCAAGAATTTGTTCTTCTTCTTGTGCTGGCTCCTGCTGGATATCTTCTTGGTTCTGCCCTGCTCAGCAACATTTTTTGTTTCTTCTTTCGCTTCTCGGCTCCTTTCTGCATTGGAAGGCGGCTTATATTGTGATGACGGAGAGGACATCCTCACCGAGCTCCCTTGGTGCTGCCTTGATGATGATGATGTCATCTCTATAGTGGTTTCCTTTGATGCTTGCATTTGGGAATCAGCCTCAACTGAAGGGGCTAACTCTGGCAGCACTGGTGCAATTCTGATATCTTCTTGCACATGTTAACACACCGACATGCATACATAGAATACCAAACTGCAAACCAAGTCTAGAAAACTGATTAATCTTTACTATCTTACAGAATTACTTAAAAGCAATTTGTTTGAAGGCAATGAATGGGTTCTCCATTTAGGGCTCTCAGTAGGTATCCCATATTCGTGTTAGAAATGGTATACTCTTGGAAAACTATACCAATGGCTAAAGAATTGTATGACGTTGTTACAGGTGTAGAAGGAAAACCCGAAGCAGACGATGCATCAATCGCCAGATGGAAGCTGAAGGATGGAAAGGCTTTCACATTGGTCGTCCTCAACATTACGGATACCCAGATCGGCCATGTATTCGAGGTGTAGACATCAAAAGAAGTCTGGGACATCTTGAGCACACTATACGAAGTGCGAGATATAGCTTGCAAGCTACATCTCAGGAAGAAATTTTACTCCCTCAAGATGGCAAATGGGAATTCCCTGCAGAATCACATCAATCAATTCAAGAACCTGCTAAGGCAAATGGCCGTTGTCGGATCTATCATAGACGATCAAGACATAGTGATGCAACTGCTTACAAGCTTGCCAAGCTCATACGATAGCTGGGTGATGATCATCACGACACATCTATAACTGACTCTTTCGAGATTCAATACTATGTTGTTGCAGGAAGACACGCGAAGGAACAAAGCCTCAAGTTCCTCAGCTGATTCTCACGCTTTATACACCAACAAGAGCATGACTAAGAAGAAGAAGAAGAAAGGCCCAAAGAAATCAAAGCCAAACCGAAAACCAGCATACCACAAAGAACAGTCAAATCCGCAGGCAAAGAAGAAGTTGTTCTACAAATACTACAAGCGAAACAATCATGAAATTCAAGACTACTAGATACTACAAGCAAAGAACAACAAGAGGCAGTTGAATCAAGTGGCAAATGTAGCTACAGAAGCTCCACAGCCTATTCAAGAAGCGGATCATGATGCCTTCATGACCAGCCATCAAGAGCATCTGGCGACAATTCTTGGTTCCTGGATTCCGGAGCCACTCAGCACATGACCAGTCTCATTGGCTTTTTCGAGTCCTATACACCTTACAGTGATAAATTTTACAATTTTTAGGACAATAATGATTGTACTTTACAATCATAGTGAGTTATTGGTTGCTTAATCAATGAATCTATCAAGTTTTACACATTAGATCTTGATCTAGATTCACTACACTTGGATTTAAGCAAGAGCGATGGATCAACACATCATTAATTAGTGAGAGCGGCCTCACACGTGTGGAGTACTATCCACAGTACGGCCTGCACCTGAAACAACAAGTACAATAATCCTAGATAGCAATCATTCATAGAAATCACAAGACGAATGACTAGAAACCTCACAAAAGTGTAGATGCAAAAGTCTCATCAATCTTCTTAGCAAAATGATGATCCTTTTATGGATCAAGTACATCCACGAGTCTGGTATAGTCCAGCAGGTCTTCACACGTGTGAAGAGTGCCACATCACTCAGATCTATCCATTTGATCCATCCTTGATCCTTATCCAAAGTTGACCTTCTAGAATATGGCTAAAATCCAAAAAGTTAGTCTCCTAGAATATAGGAATATTTCCTACAAAATAGGATCTAAGGAAAATGGTCAACTCTTATCTTCTAGTACTCTATACATACGTGTGAACATCCACTTGCCATGTGGGAGTATTTACTCAGGCACATGCAAGGAAAAGCTAATTTCTAGGTGACTAGCTAGTCATATCATCTTCACACTAACTAGATTGATACAAAATCAATTTAGATATAGAAAAGTATGAAAAGTACATCCTTTCACATGTGGGAATAGGCTCCACACGTGTGAAATCAGATCATCAACATTATTCTAATGTTTGATCAATATTTACAATAACCAATGTCAAGTGAAAAGTGATAATTTTCAACACTCCTCCTCACCCAATCCATTTATTTGAAGAAATCCCTTAGCAACAAGCCTAGCTTTGTACTTACTAATAGATCCATCTTGATTGTACTTTATTCTATAAACCCACTTAGATGCAAGTGATTTCTTCCCTCTTGGAAGATTTACAAGATTCCAAGTATGATTTTTTTCTAATGCATCATACTCTACTTGCATTGCATCTCTCCAAACTTTAGATTTATATGCTTCTTCAAAAGATGATGGTTCTTCAAGCAATGTAGCTAAGGAGGAGTAAGAGGTAGAAGGTGTAGAGTCTTCCTTTTGCTTTCCCTTGTCCACATAGGTGAGCCTTGAGGGCTCGGCCTTGCTTCTTGATGATCTTCTTGGCCCCTTTTGACTGGGATCCGTGTCTCCATCCTCGGGTTTGTCAAGATCTTCAATGCACAATGGGTTAGATCCATTTGACAAGCTGTTAGCAAATTGTGACTCATCAAAAAGTACATCCTTGCTTACCTTTACTTTCTTAGATATAGGAACATATATCCTATAGCCCTTGCTATTTTCTCCATAGCCAACAAAGATCCCTTTGAAGGAGGTAGCATCTTCTTTCCTTCTAGTCTCCAAAGGGATGTGAACATAACAAATACATCCAAAGATCTTAAAATCTTTTACATTGGGTTTCTTATCAAACAAGGCTTGATAAGGTTAGATCCCATCTATAGCACTACTAGGAAGTCTATTACACAAGTAATTAGCACATGTTATAGCTTCTCCCCCAAATGAGATGGGAAGTGATGCATCAAGTCTTAAGACTTTGCACACTCACATAGACTCCTATTTTTCCTCTCGGCCACCCCATTTTGTTGGGGGGTGTAGGAACAAGTGTATCGCAACTTAATGCCATTGATCTCACAAAAGTCTTTCATTTTATTGGAGGTGTACTCTCCTCCATTATCACATCTTTGTGCTTTGATGGAAGTACTAAGTTGTTTCTCTACTAGAGACTTGAACTTAATGAAAGCTTCATAAACAAGGCTTCTCTTTGATAGTAACTCAATCCATGTGAATCTAGTACAATCATCTATAAAAGTTACATACATCAAAGCACCTCCATTACTTGCATGTGAAAAGCTATGTACATCAGAATGTATGAGATCCAAGGGAGAGGTAGATCTTGATGAAGATCTCTTGTAAGAAGATTTGTGTGACTTTGTAAGGCCACATGCCTAAGATACTTTACCAGTTTTACAAGGCTTTGTTGATTCAAATTGGGCAAGCTGTATTGATGACAGAAGATCTACCACAGGTTATATATTTCATGTTGGTAATGGTGTATTTTCTTGGTCAAGTAAGAAACAAGACATAGTTGCTCTTTCTACTATAGAAGCAAAATACAAAGCACTATGTTTAGGAAGCAGTTTGGCTAAGAAGAATGTTAGAAGACATTGGAATTCCGCAGAATAAGCCAACTATGATCAGATGTGATAGTCAGAGTGCTATACAGCTAGATAAAATTCTTGCATTTCATGCACGCACAAAACATATAGAAATTAAGTATCATTTCATTAGAGAGAAGTTATTATCTAACGAATTAGACGTAGTGCATTGTAAGACAGAGAATCAGTTATCTGATATATTCACTAAACCTTTAAGTACTGATAAGTTTGAGTTTTTTAGATAAAAGTTCCTTGTAAGAAAGATAAACTAGGGCTTAATAGAGAGTGTTAGAATAAGTAAGCCCGAGTTTCTCTCATAGTTCATGACTTTCCGTGTTTGGCAGTGATTTCGAGTTTTTTTACTGCTTTTGTGATAGTATGCATGTGTGCCAGTTTGACGGTACACGTAGTGTAAGTTGGGACACACATCCCGTAACGGGGACCAAACTGCCATGCAGCGGTACCCCACAAAAATTAGACTTTGTATATATATCTTTCAGTCTCTTTTATAAATACAGTTCAGAAGTGTTCTCTTGGGTTGGTGTGTGATCTCTCTTTACTGTTTATCTGATTGATGTTAGATTGCTTGCAAATTAGCTAACTATACTACCAGTAAGATCCTTGACAGATCTCCTATAATAGCACTAATCTCTGGGACTCCACAATCTCCTCTATCTACATATTCTACTTTATTACTTTATGCAAGTATACTTAGTATGACAAATCTCTCCCTTTCTTCAGTCCTTATGGACTGAAGCCCTTCATCCTTCAAAGTATAGCTCGAAGATGATGTAGGTGTCTCACCTTTGTACTTATCCTTTTCCCAGGATATCATAATTCTTTTATGACTTTTCCTCGTCGGTGTCTCCATCTGATCTCTGAAGGTAATCTCCTTCTTCTTCCAGTGGGTTATGACATCGGCCTGGTAGAGCCATGGTCATCCCAATAATACTTTATACGATGATTCTCTTGTAGTTCTTAATATAATAAAATCCATTAGGAACTTATGGTCTCCAATATAGACTGTAACTTGGGACAATTCTCCTATCGATGGTCTTCTAGTTGCATCAGCTAATTTAAATGTCTTAATGTGGGTGCTATTCTATGGTGAATGCCTAACTCGTATGTTGTTTCTTCAGTGTGGACACCCATGAGCCAAAATTGGGCTATCCAAGTCTGAAATTTTTCGGGCCATGAGTGGCCTAGATCCGGAATCTATGGGCACACTATCTAAAATGTAGCCATTGATTACTATCTGAATCTTGGGTTGACCTTCATCACCATAGTTAACTGATCCTACATTGACTAATGGTAACTTCACTTTTCTTTTCTTTTTCCTTTGCAAAAATTGCTTAATTTCTTTTTTATAATACTGATTATCATCTAATAACTGTTTAAAAGTTATATTGGGCATTCGGAAGACAAGGTCTTCTACTATATCATAAGAACGGGTTTTAAGTGGCGATAGATCTCTAGGTATCTCGCTACTTATAACTGGATCTGAAAATGTTACTTTCCTAACTTTTTTGGTTTCTTCGTCTAAAAGCTTTTTGCCTGTTCTACGACTTTCACTTTTTATGTCATGTTTTTTTGCGTTTTTTGTAGATTTCATCTTAGTTTTTTTCTTATCTTTAAGAGTTGAAGAATCTTTACTACTTCTAGTAGTTACTTTATTTATCTCTACATCTAAATCGGCCATTGATGGTCTTGATTTAATGATTCGGACTCTACTTTTATCCTCTGAACTATCATGTCAGTGTTAGTTTTAGATGGCCGAAGGTCATCTTCTCTAGGCGAGTTTACAAACCTTGGTTTAGACCGCGGTTGTTGTGGTTGAGGACATTCAGCAGTGACATGCCCTTCGCCTTTACAATTAGCACAGAGCGGCGCATATCCTACTGACCTCCTGGGTTCAAGGCAATCAGGCAAATAGTGACCCGGGGCTCCGCAATTGTAGCATGAACCCCTTACTCTAGATGGAGGAGTGGAATCTCTTGTCCCTCCTCTACGCAGAATAGTGTACTATTGACCAGTACGTGGTTTCGGTATAGTCTTATTTTGGTTAGTAGTTGTTGCAGTATAAGCTATCTCCTCATGATTATTAATCGGACAGAGAAATAATTCTGCTTCTAAATAGTTACTCTGTAAACTGGGACAATTGGTCTTAGAATGACCTTCATTCCCACAAGCGATACACCAAACATTGGCGTTAAGCTTCGCTTTTTTTTGTTTGGCTTTAACGTCAGACATTTGGACTTTTAAATCACTCATTTCTTTTGCTATATCAACACTCTTCCTTAATGGATCCATCTTTTTAGATTTCTCCATTCTTTTCTTTCTATCGGAGTTCCTATTCTCAGATTTCCTATAAGAAGATTATTCTTCTGATGAACAAGAATAAGATGAATACTTTGAAGACTCTTACTCATCTGCTGAATCAGATTTCAATTCAAACTTAGTAGATGATTCAAATTCTTCTGTACGTTTTGAATTATGCTTTTTGTTCACAGATTCCACTCTATATGGGTTGGGTTGTAGAGCCTGTACACATGTGTTTCGTTCGAGTAGCCGACCATGATTGCTCTGATTTGTCATCGAACTTGTTTCTTATTTCTTTTGGAATGTGCTTATATGCTGCACATCCAAACACATGTACGTATGACAGATCAGACTTTCTACGTGTCCACATTTCGTACGGCGTCTTGTTATCCAGCGCTGTCGTTGTTGATCTGTTCTGCAGGTGTACAGCTACAGCTATTGGCTTAGCCCAGAACTGACTTGGCAATTGAGCCTGTGCCATCATGCATCTGGCTCCTTTGACTAGCATTTTGTTTTTTCTTTCTGCAATACCATTGTTTTTTGGTGTGTATGTAGGAGTGAATTGGTGTTCTATCCCATGTTCTTTGCAGAATCTTGAGAATTCTTTACTTTTGTATTCACCTCCGTTGTCAGATCTAAGCATCTGTATCTTTTTCAAGGTGTGTCGTTCTGCAAATGCCAGGAGCACTCTATGTTCCCTCACTCAGAAAAGATCTGCTATTCGTCTCCAAGATGGCAGATCTTGGCATTCGAGTATTGTTCGACGGCAACACATGTCGCATGATCGAGAAGACGACAAACAAGTTGCTAACGGTCGGACGCAGAGAAAGAAACCTCTACTAGGCCAAAATAATCAGCAACTCTGCTGGCATATTAAATGCATCAAAAAATGAAAATCAGCTCTGGCATAGGGGCATGTATCATCTAAACATGCGAAGCCCGTATGACATGAGCAAAAAGGACATTGTCACAAGTCTCAAGATTTCAAGGCCCGAAACATGGTGTTCGTAGCTGTAGAGTGTCGATGCCCTTGACATCGTGTTTGCTCCCATCACCTAGAATCATTGCTCTATAATCGTTGCGGACTTGTCGCAGGGTCTCTTTCAAACAGCTGCTGACGCGTATTCAGTGTAGCTGGTTGAAGCTTCATCAAGTATCGTGAAAGCTTCGTCACCTCTGTCAGCATCCTTTGATGACTCTGCAGCATTAGCTTTTTCAGCTTTGTTCTTTCTTTTCGGGTTGAATCTGCAATCGTATGCAGAATGCCCTTTCTTCTTGTAGTGCATGCAAGGTATTGCTGGATTGAACCAGTATTTATTGGTCGTATGGCCTGGTTTGTGGCAGTGATCGCAGGAAGAAGATTGTTGATTCGTGGACTTCGTCTTCTCAAACCTTGGCTTGTTCTTGTTCTTGTTCTTTTCTTTTGTGAAGAGAGCCTTCTCTTTATCACTGCTTTTCTCTCATTCGTCTCTCATCAGTCTCTCATCAGTGACAAGACTGATTGCTTTGTCGAATGTCATATCTGGTAGACTCAGTATGAGCATTCTCAGTGGCTGATAGGACGTCGGTAGAGATTTCATGAATTACATCAGCTGTTGTGGTGCTAGGACCTAGTGCTACTGTCCTGATGCAGCGAGTTGAGCGAAGATCATTCTGATCTTCTCAACGTGCTGATCCAATTGGTTGTCATCTCATCATATGGATTGCAGTTGATTGTGAAGGTGCATGACTGAAGCTGCAGTCCTCACTTCATACTTCTACTTTAATATTTTCCACGCTACATGGTTGCTTTCGCAGTCTTCAATCTGCATGAATAGGTCTTCATTTATGGACGAAACAATGATCGTCATTGCGCGCTCATCTTTTTTTATCCATTCAGCTCTCCTCGGGTCTCTCTCTGGAGGCTGCACCTCTGAGAGTTTGGTCACTGACCAGATGCCTTCGCCCTTCAGAAGTGTTTTGATTTTGAATTTCCAGATTCTGTAATTTGCGCCATCAAGATTGATTGCTACTCTTGTCTGGATTGTTGTAGCCATATTGTGTTGTCTGGAAGAATCACTCTTGGGATATCAGTAGTGAAAACTTGTGCGCTCTGATACCATGTCGCAGAAGCGGAAAACTGTTCAATGTCGCGATAGCGAAACTGTTTCTTTTTGTTTTCATTTTCGTATTCGCGAACAATTTTGTGTCTTTGAATTTTCTTTTGCGCGAAAGCTTCACAGGATCCTAGACACGCGACTACACATCATAGAACACATTCTATTCTAGCAATCAAGATAGACAGCACAAGACAAGGAGATGCACGAAAATAGAGCGACTGTATTATCAGTTTAATTTTAGAGCGAGATCGTCAATGTCTTGCTCGTTGGCAGAATGACACTCTACTCTTCGCTATGTTCTTCTCGTTGGCAGACTTTCATGCACAGGTTTGTTGTTTCTAGTATTTTTCTTTTCTGCTCTACTCGCTACGTTTCTCTCTCTGTCTCTTACAGAAATTTTGTCTATTCATATCTCTTTCTTGTTATTATTGTAATCCAAAAAGGATAGTTTATACCTCCATTGTGTGGAGTTTACAAGATGGCTTGACGCAGAAATCACAAGACTAGTTACTTCGAGTCAAAGCACGTTGATTGTCGCAAATTATTCTCGTTCGACCTTTGCTTCGTGTTCGTGCTGCGACAAAGTTGCAGGAGTTCACCACTTCTGACAGGTCAACAACTCGTCTATTTAACAATGGTCACGACTACTACCATGTTGGACATGACATTTTCAATCAAGACTGCTTAATTGGAGCATTCAAGTTTACTATGCAAACGTCTTCATTTTTGGGACAAAATGTTTAAGTAGGGGGAGTGTCATGTACTTTTAGTACATGCATGCCTAGAAATACATTATCATATCTAGTGTAAGCTTTGTTAGGCCCAAAAGGAGCTGCTAGACTTAAAAATAAGGTGGGTCCCTCTTTAGGCCTTTCAAAGTCCCTCCTTATGCCAATGTTGTCTTCTAATCTTGAGAGTGATCATGAGTCTGTGGTCCACATTTGGGTGGTGAGTTAAATGCCAAAAACACTATTGATTACAATCTACTCCTGTATAGTGTGGCAGAATAAATAGTAAGTTTTGTGGTCTCTATATATTCATGGTTGGCTATTCATTTTTAGAATTTGCTACAACTATACCTCTTTCAATCATAATCCAAACAAGCACTTTGAAACCTTTAATTCCAATCAGTCTTTGATTATAGCTCATATCTTGTGTCTCTCAAATTTTGATGAAAATTTTGATGTGTAGGTTTGCAATAGTAGATCCATAGCAGTAGCACTTCAAATATGACCCCTTCCAAAAAAAACTAGGATACAAAGGACTTTATGGCAAATTATGCCTTTTCTTGGGAGCAAATCCATGGCTTTTCTTACAACTAGAGAACGCTCTTGATCATTTGGCATGTGCACAAGGCCAAAATGGGAAATAAATGATGGCCAAAAATCATCATTTAAGCTAGCTTAAATGATAGTTTTGAGGGTTGCCGTTTAATTCATGTCCTTAAAACCAATGGCTAAAATTATGCCCAAAAATCGTCATTTGAGCCAACTTTAATTATGGCCATTAGAAGTCGTCCTTTTATTTGAATTTGTTATTAAATGATGAAAAATAGCTGGTATTTAGGCCGACTTAAATAACTGAAATAATTTCTAAAAAATATGATGGCCAAAAATCATCATTTAAGCCGACTTAAATGATAGCCAAAAATCATCGTTTAAGTTGATTACATGACAATCATTAGAAGTCATTTTTTTATCTTAAAAAAATTAAAAACAACTGTTGGCCAAAGATTATCATTTAAGCTAACTTAAATGACGAAAGTCATCCTTTCAATTGATTATTTATAAAAAAAGATGACCAAGCCGATTTAAATAACGACAAAAAACCATCAATTAAGTTGACTTAAATGATGGTTATTTAGAAGTCTTCCTTTTATCTAAAAAAAATTCAAAAAAATGACGACCAAAAATCCATTTAAGCCGACTTGAATTATAGTTATAAAAAAGCATCTTGTTATTTAGCCAAAATGAAAAATAAATTATGGCCAAAGATTCTCATTTATATCACTCTGAATGGCAATCAAAAATCATCATTTAAGTTGACTTAAATGATGGCCATTTTAAGTTTTATTTTAAAAATTCAAATTAAAATGACAACTAAATACCCTCTTATGAAACACCTCAAATGATGACCAAGATCCGTCACTTAAATTATCTTAAATGATGACCATTAATAGCCATTCTTTTATGCCAAATATTGTCATATTGATTATGCCAAAGTTTATAGAATTATGAAAATAAAAAAAGATCATTTTTTTTTACTTTACTCCAAATTTTAAGATATTCTACCCAAATCAAGAATGTGATACACATAAAGACATGGAAACCTTTTTTGTATCCATACAAGGAAATTTTGTAAATGTAGAATTGAGATCACATTAAAATAATCTAAATTGCAAGACGTAGGATTTAAATTACAAATAAAGTTGATATATTTTGGCATGCCAATGTCCTTGTAATAGAGTCATCCCAATGGTACATGAAAAGATCGAATGAAAGGATTTGCTAGTTAGTACTGCCAAGAAATTGTGTCATCTCGAGACAAGGGTACAAGCCCTTGGCTAGTTCCTCTAGCCCTAAGATTCTCTTTGTGATCTTGTTACAATTTGTCAATCCTACTTCCCTGAATATGTCTAATGCTCTTAAAGATTGCACATGAGCACTTGGTGATTTAGATCTAAAAGCCTAAACAAGTATGCCAAATACATCTTTCTAGAACCGAAAAGCGAGTTTTACATGATCCATGTAGTAAGTGGTTTGCCGACAACAAGAAGAACAAAATACTACACCATAAACAATTTGCAATCTTTATATACGGCCAAATTGACCAATTTAAACTATGTCTAAGTTCATGAAAAATGTACACTATGCATCCACTCAAATACATTGAGAAAACAAAATATTTAACTAATAGTCAAATAAAAGCAAAAAAATTCAATCAACATAACAACTTCGAACCTACCCGCTTTAGTTAAAGAATGAAGGCTTTTGTATCATTTCATTGACAAGTTGAATAATACGAATAATACAAGTCTTGTTCCTCCTATACTCAAGTACTATCAAGTTCTCTTACTCAACTAAACCATCTTGTCATGGCCTATATAAGTATCTGTAAGCTAACTTTGAACTCTTTGATTCTAACAAAATGAATCAAACTTAGTGGAATTGAATTCTCCACCCATGTTAGTTCCTAAAACTTTTATCTTCTTTTTAGTTTGATTCTCCACTAAATGGTTGAGACCAACAAAGTGACTAAATGCATTTGACCTCTTCTACAAGAAGTAATCCAAAATTTGTGAGAAAAATTATCAACAAATGATATAAACTACAAAGCACCACCAATGGATTCTATTTTGGTAAGTTCCCATAAGTCATTGTTAATCAGCTCTAGGATATCTTTTGTTGTATATGAATTAGTGTCGAAAAATTATGTGATTGCTTACCCAATGCACAAGATTCCCACACACCTAATTTGGTAACAATTTTAGGTATTCCCTTGACCATCACTTGCTTGTACAATTGCGTTAAGACCTCATAATGAGATGACCAAACCTCTCGTGCCATACAGAACTCTAATCATCACTGCTACTTGTGCTTGCACATTGTTCCAAAACAATCTTTAAGACATAAAGCTTATTATTTTGTGCAACTATTTTGAAGTGATTCTTTAGATCTTTGACAAAAAATCTATCTTTGTGGAATTTAACTTTGTAATCCATTAAACAACCAATCGATAATAAATTCTTTGCCAAATTTGAAAAAAAGAATGCATTCCATATACTTTTCTTTTGTCTTGATACTAGTTGTACCTTGATATCTCCAACATTATTAGTTTTTTCTGTGATTTATTTCTTAAAATGACTTTTGAGTTTCCATCATTTTGATCAATGGTGAAAAGCCATTTTTGATGATGAATCAGGTGAGATGATATGCCTGATCCAAGTACCGCTCGCATGTAAGTCGCTTACAAAAGTGCTTACATCGACTTGACAATCTTGTAGAAGGCCTGGTGTCACTACAGTAGAAAGAGGCCTCAAATTATGAGCCAACCTGCACTTTAGATAGGAGGGAGGGGCAATTGACAAGTCATATCCTCCAAGAGTATCTAGTTGTGTGGGAAGACTTCCCTTGCACAACACTATTTGGAAGAGTCATTACATGCTAAATCAAGTGGACCCTGATAAAGAGCAACAAAAGTGCATCACCAAAAGAAGAAGAATAATTCTATAATCTTTCAGGATAGGTTAGATCTAGTCATACTTTGGATTGTGCAATTTAAGTGCAAATTTATGAAAAACTTTTCCATGGTGACTTATCCCTTCTTGGATCAATTACAAGGTAGTAACACCATAGTGCAATTCACAACCTTGAAATAGGTAGTTACGTCTAGAAACAAATGCAAATGATATTGCCTAAGGGTTAGTGTGTAGACAAGGGGTAGGTCAATTGCCTTTCAAAGCAAGAGGCTCAAATGTACCTAAGACATGAGTGAGGAGCGTAAGCAATAGGTCATACACTCAAGTGCTCACAATATTTAAATGACACTACTTTTGCGAATGATACACTTTGAAAGTTTCTTAAAAAGAGAGCACAAGTGACCAAATTTTATGTATTTTATGGTAAGAGATTTTAGAAATTTCTAACATGTTAGGATATGCGGTTAAAGGATAGGTCATCTTCAAAGGATATACTCATCGAATTAAAAGGTGCAAGGTGCATGCAGAGCTATTATTGAACTCGAAAGAGGGAGTGGTGTGAACTTTTGTGTTGGGTTAATGATAATTAATATTCAAGTCAAGGTACTTGAATAGTTTATAGCAAGCTGGCTATGTGGGGAATGAACTGAGGGAATGTTTTTGAAGAATGACAAAGTAATTTGTTATGATTTGTACTTCATAATATCACATTAGTATGACCTCCCAAAAGGCCTCCTCATAGATGTGTGAAGCCCTTTCACTAAATGTTGAGTGGTTTCCAACTAGGGATACTTTCCCCGTAGAGGAAATGAGATGCTTAATGTAAACAACCAAGATATTGGTTGATTTTTCCATACAACATCAAATTTTGATGTTTGAGAATTTAGCAACACAATTTTTGCTTTGCCAACAATTGGTTGACTCAACTAGCATCATTTTACATCATATAGTAAGTCAAAGCCAAGAAGCCACATAAAGCTTCAAAAGTCCACTCCCACAACAAACAAGACTCGAGTATATACACTTATGTGCGCATACTTGCAACTCTTATGCAACTTGACAACAAAGGAGGATAGAAAACAAACAATTTTCAAAAATCGACAAATTTCTCAAAATGCGAGCTTATATTAAAGCCTTGTACTCCAAAGTTGTATTGGCCGCCTTGCAAATGTATGGTTTGTATATGTGCACAAAGATGAAGCTAGTTCAAGGTAGATACATTTGTAACTAAAACAAAATTATAAGGTTATGTTTAGAAAGGTTTTAAAGCATTCATTTAAATGCTTCTTTTTAATATAAAAGTATGGTGAAAAAGTTGTCCTTGGTGTGTTTGAAGACTTTATTTCCAGTCCCCATGGTCCTTATTTATAATTTATCTTGCTGCACAAAAGAGGACATTGAAAATAAATAAGGGTGAAATAACATATACATATGTGATAAGCATGCTGCACACACACACACAAGTAGACAGAAAAAAACATATTTTTCGGATTCATTAACTCTAAGATCCAATAACAAATGTTCCATCTATGTCCTTGGAAATGTTGGCAGCCTGGCAAAAGCTTTCAATAATTTACCTCGGAGTCCGGACAAGTCGCTGAGGTTCTAGACTCTATAGTCCAAAGGCCCTGCACCAGAGGCTGGAGTACTATGATCACCTTAGTTTAATGAGATTGAGCATCAAATACCCAATGCTTTGTACAATTTGATAACTGGAGTCTGGATCGCTACCGTGCCCACTTTAAAATTTTTGCACCAATGAAATTTGGGTTCAGGACTGCATGATGTACTTAATCATCTATATATATTTGATGATTTGCTAGTACACAAACCAGCTAAAGTTTAAAACCACTAATTTGAACAATGGAAATATAACCTTATACTCATTTGATCAAAGCTCAAGCCTCAGGCTTTAAGTTTTTGACTCCCTAGTCTCCATGGCACTTTTTTTTTTCTCCATGGGACTTCAGTTTAAGACAAGTTTAAGCTCACTACAGCACGTGATAATATGGGAAAAACAAAAAGCTTCTATTCTATGCACAATGGCCACGGTGGCCACCGTTCCGACTTCCATTCATACACTCAACTGGTGTCAGATTTTAGTGAGGTGTTTTATTTGTACTAGAATGATTGCTGATTGCTTTGGGCTTTTGCAAATTGCTGTTATGACTCCAATCCCGATTGCTAAGTTTCCTCACTGCTCTGTATATCTTTACTATTACCAGTGAGGAAAATCCTGAGAAAAACAGGGCTATGGTACAACATAGCTGATTGTTTTCTTCAGAACCAAGAGACGGAGCAGCTGAGTAGCACAATAGATTAGATTGAGCTGAGGTCGTGTGAAATCAACGTGCAGTGGCAACACCATCATCCAGGCATGGCCTGACAAAAGTTCTCCTCCACCACACCTCAAAGGCCTTGTGCAGATTTGGGCAGTCATCTCCACTGCTGGAGAATCTATCAAACCATGCCAGTAACATGCTCTGCTGTTGCTTCATGGGCAGAGTGAGAATGGTCTGGCTTATGCCTTCCTCCACTTCATGTCTGTCAATCGCTTTGCAGCAGCGTTGCATCCACCCAAAATCATCCACCAGTGGCTGCAGCCATGTTTGCAGCAGCAGAAATCTCACTTCTTTGGGAGCCCAAATGGAGCCTTTGCCTATCCCGACACAAAGTCTAGCAGTGAGCCTACTCACTCCATATCTGTACATAATAGGAAGCTGTGCATGCAGAGTAGCTAGCTCCGACTGGTGAGCCCAAATCCGAACAAAATCATCTGCAATGTGGAATTCAATCAATATGTCGATCAACCAGTGTAGATTGTCCGCTTGGCGAGCAATCTGCGTCACCATACTGCCACGATCCTGAACCTCTTTTGATCCAAAGCTGCAGTTGGTAACCTGCATGAAGAGTTGGAGTAAAGAATTCAGACAGTTGTTGCAGGCAAGGTACAGGCTTTCCTTGCTCATATCAACCATCTCTTTATTTTGTGCCACATTCTCTTGGAGGAGCTTAGATACCAGAGCTTTCATCTCCCTTCGAGCTTTCTCGTCTGTGCCTTTGATGACAGACTGGAGAAGCCGCACAAGAACGTCTTCTGTGCCGCTGCCGTCTTCTGTTATGCTGATTCTTTTTAGCACCTGCGCTGCTGCTGATATGCTACCCAGCTGCAGCTGCGAGATCATAGTCACCACCTTTGGTTCCTCCTCTTCTGCCCATGGCATGGCTTCCAAATACTCCAGACATGAAGCAACGCCAGCCTCGAACACAATCGCAGCTGAAACCTAGAAACCCACCATGCATTTCAATGAGATGCAGAAATTCTTGTGGTTAAAAATTTTACATCCGCGAAGATTATTCAAGCAGAAACTGCTGAATGAGATGAATTCTACATTTGCGATTCAATTTGCAAAAACTTATGATCAGGATTGTAGAAATACCAACATAATGAATCTACCAACAATGTTCCTGGGTTATGCAATCGATTCGAAGCCAAAAAAGATTCACAAATTTAAGACAGAAAGAAAGAAAAACATTGAGCTGAAAAATTTGTGCAGATTTCGAAAATGAAATAGACTTTTTAGTGAGAAAAGGAACCCTACAGACCTTGAGAATGTCCAGCACCCTCATAACATTCTCTTTCATAAGAGTGCGCTTCAAATCTCTGCAGTACATAAGACGAACTGTTTTCAAGTATAGCTCGACATTATTGCAATCAGATATTTCGACCGCATGTGGATGAGAGCGTTGCTGCCTGGACCACCGATCCGACAGCCGTGCTGCGAAGAATCTACTGTGGGTGGTCAAAATGTGTCTGTGCACATTCACGCTAACGCTGAATCCATCCTTGCCAGTTAGGGTGAGCTTCAGATCACTAGAAGCAGCGTCATTGAACTGATTCTCGCAACTGCTTTCAGCTAAGATCAAATTCACCTTCTCTTGTACACTCAGCTGCTTCGTCGGCGGCAGAATGTTCTGCTGCTGCGAAGCAGAGAGCGAAATCGGGCCCTGTTGCATCAATTTCTGCATTTCCTGCTCCTGAGCCATCATCTCAAACAGAGAAGATGACGATTTAATCTTATCCACGGGAGGCGAAGCCGACCCAGTATGAAACAGCCCCCCATTGCTCTTGGAGTGGGTGAAGTAGCCAGCGGCAGCAGCAGCCATGGGCATGGCAGCATCAAACCGATAATTAACAACAGGAGACAATCTACCAGGGGAGAGTCTTAGCTGCCGAAGGGACTGACCCGCAGCACCGCTTGCACTCAACCCCTCCTTGATCAGATCGTCTATCTCTTCAGGCAGCGGCAGCTCACCAGAGGATTTCCTTCTCAATCCCTGCAACGAAGCTCTGCCTTTGGATTCCTGCGCCCTCCCCCTCGCTTTGCTCTCCGTCATTCGCGATCCACCCCTTGACCCTCCACCTCCTCCTCCTCTTCCCTCCTCTCTGCTTTCTCTTCTTTTTCTTCTGCGACGACACAGAGATGGCCAAGGCAAGCACCACCTCTGTGCCTGCTTCAAATCATCCGCCTCCTCTCTTGTGCCTGTGCCTGCTCCTGCTCCCTGAGATGCCACCCCTTCACCCACCACCTTCCTTGCCTCCGCAACAGGAGAAGCCTCGGCGAAAATTCGGTGATCGGAGGGCAGATGCCTCTCGTCCATAGCTGAGAGGCGACGACGCAGCTCAGCTCAGCTGGAGCCTGGAGCCCTCCGTTGGCCTACCCTACCCTTTCCCTGCCTTCTTGCTTTTCTACCAAACGCAGCAAAAAAACAAAGGATGCAACTACCAGTTCACACACGAACCAGTGACTGACGATTGGGCCCCCGGCCCTCATTTTTGTGTTCTCTCTTTCTCACCTTTTTGTTTGGCTTTTCTTTTTGTTTTTTTGTTTACACCAAGGGCCAGAAACCGTGAGGAGCATTGAAATTCGACCATGGCTCGTGAATCCTCCCCAGTCGCGACGGCCAGTTGAAAGGCTCGCCGCACTTGCCTTTCAGACAAATGCAAAATTGCCCTTCACGAAAAGTGTCAATTGAAAGGCAAATCCCACAAATCACTCATTCTCTTTGAAATGCTAGTCTGAAAAGTCGAATTTCATAGACGGTCCAAACAAAAATATTTAAATTATAACAAGATTAGGTTCACATATTTAATTCGTAAAAACATTTTTTCCTTTTTCGTGAAGAAAAAGGAGTGCATCCCACGGTCCACCGCAGAATTGGTGCGCCCTCCCTTCTTTTTCCTTCAAATTTTGTACGTGCACCTTCTCAGATGCGGAAGGTGCATGTAAAAGAAAGGTTTTAGAAAAGAAAGTAATAAAAGTTTTCATGTGGAGGAAAGTCCACCTCCTTGGCTGTTCCACCGTGGTCATGGTCAGTGCCTTCCGCCTCGGGCTATCGCTCTCAGGAGAAGGCCCTCCCCGACAAAACGGCCCCGAAAGGCAACTTTGGTGAGTCTGAAAGTTTGAATTTCATAGGTGGTCAAAAAATATATATAGCTAAGATATAAAAACACAAAAAAAAAATTATTCAAAAAAAACATTACCGTCACATACACTCGAGATCAAAATATTAGTAAAAAAATCTAATTGGATGAGGTTGAGGCACTACTTAGGTTAGGATAGGCTCGTCACTAAGTTGTATTATGAATGTTGTTGTTTGCGGCTCGGGCGTCGTATTAATAAGAAGATTCTTTCAATCTACAAAAGTGGGTAACCACGTTAAATTCCAAGCTTTGGTGTTAGGTATTAGAAGAGCCTATTCCTACTGGTGGTCTAGTTGCTAGGAATGCGAGTGTTCTTAGAATGCGAGCATGGCCCCACCCTCATCCAATGGTGGAGCATCATAATTTGTTGAGATGGGGGTATAATGCTCGTCAACATGGATGGAAATGTAATGATGCTACCTTTTTATCAAGCTCCGCAACTAGAGGACCCTTGCTTAGGTTACGATACACACTAAGTTTTAATATATACGGTATTGTTTGGGTATCGATGAATTGTATGTCATTTACCTCTATTGATGTGGTCATACAATTGCACCACCAATGTGAACTTCCAAGGATCTAAGGGTGGGGAGATGATACCATCATTTCCTTAGATGGGAGATGATACCGTCATGTCCTTAGATGGTATGATATCTCCC
The DNA here is from genome assembly GCA_029204225.1 of Diphasiastrum complanatum. Classification (NCBI taxonomy): domain Eukaryota; kingdom Viridiplantae; phylum Streptophyta; class Lycopodiopsida; order Lycopodiales; family Lycopodiaceae; genus Diphasiastrum; species Diphasiastrum complanatum. The sequence goes on from CM055114.1 coordinate 32,076,533, forward strand.
CACCTTTGGATCCTTGGCAGCTCACCATTGGCACTAGAGTGGTGGTGTAGAATGCCCTGATCCTGAAATTGGGGCTTTGTCCCTGAAATTAGGCTAACGTGTGTCCCTATGTCTAGTGCCTAAATTCCAAATGTCATTCATTACCAATGCATATATGTGTAATGTGGTCTACCCACACATGTTCTGGTGGTGTGGCATGTTTGCATTGGGCTTGTCCAACCACCCACATTTGAATTCATGCCTCATGGATGGATATTTAGACTAGATTAGTACCTAAAATAGAAATATATCTAAAAACTTTAGACTTGCTATTAATCATGACTACGTCATAGCAAGTTCTCGAAATTAGAAACAAAGTCTTGTCTATAATTATGAGATTCCTTACTCCTCCATTATAGATGAATTGTTTGTAGTGTACACGATACTATAAAAAAACTGTTGTTGTCGAGATTTGATTCAAAACCAACATCCCTTTATTTGTGGCAATTGTAGTAACTTTGCATTATGCACAATGTGTAGATCCACATGAACCACCTTTTTGTCCTTTTGCATTGGTAGTTACTTTGCAATAGCACCTTCATGCACAATATACCAACCATCTTTTTGTTTTTTATTTTAGTTACTTCGCTAGCATCATTATGCACAATATCTACTCTAAATATCCCAAGTATGTCAGGCCAAGAAGCACAAAGCTCCAACTGTCAACAAAGCAACATGCATTGCTCGAATCAAAGCTTTTGTGGTTAATTTGGCCAAGTATGAAGGATACAATACCTTTTTCCATCACAGCATCTAGTTGGATTCGATGATAAGGTTTTGTCGTTCATAGTATTCTCCTTTGTGTCCTTGTTTGTGAGGTGGATTGGAGTCAAACTCTTGATATAAATAGAGAAAATGAAATCCTAAGCAACTCATTGTTCAACGGAGGACTTGAAACTCATGTTTTGGTAAACAATGGTATGAGGGCCTTTTTCAAGTTATCGTGAAAACCAAGACATGCTCCAACTTGTAGGCCCTATTCTAATAAGGTGAGTCGAGGGTGATAAGTACATTCACAGGCTAACAAGCCTTCTACAACTAACTCGTGCATGTATGCATGTAAGTGTGCACACGTGCAAGCATGCATGTGGTAATGTTTGATTTATATTATAACACAATTTTCATTATGCACCTCAAGTTTCAACCTTTGTATTCTTTCTTATATATACATAGTCCTCCACAATAGTGAGTTGGTGAAACCATGCCCACTAGGCCCAAGCTCGAATCTTGGTTGTTGCACAAGTAAACCTTTGCATCTTTATTTAAATGTACATGATGTACATTATGATGTTAGTTGATTAATTGTTGACAAATGGAAAACAAATACCTATACTATAGTGGCAATGACTAGATGATTATTATTTTTTCCTTTGTGAGATGTACTTTTATTAATAATTCTGAACAAATATACAAGAAGTTGACATCAAAATAAATTCAATGCTTACAACAAGTGGACATCAAAATATAATCAATGCTTAGGAAGGTTTTTCTCAAAAGAATGCCAAAGTCTATTATCTGCTTCTAGAGTATCGAATAAAGGAGGTATATCAATCAAATCATTACAAAATTCTACAACGTTCCTATTAAGCCAAGTGGCTCTAGCTAATCACGATAACTCTACGATGGGAACATCTTCTGATCTTAAATTGTTTTAGAGCATACAATGCATATTAACCTTCTTAATCTAGAGTGGCGTTCCCTCCCAAACTGTCGTAACAATCATATAAAAAATCTTCTAACGTCTCATCTTTTTTTTTTATATATCTTGAGAAAATAATGATCATTACTCCTCTCTTTTTATATCACTTTGACAAAGATAGCTTGTTAGATGATTCTTTGAGCAAAAATTTTATATTTTTGTCAATTTTAGTGTTGGAAGACTCTGGCGAAGATTCTTCCAACCCCCTACAACCCAAGGTTTTGTAGTATGAAATCCGCAACCAGCTACTCAGCAGTTGAACATGGTCGAAGTGACCAAAGAATCCTACTACCTTGGAGAGGAAGCACAGGACTCTATTGCGATGCATTTCATAGACGAAGAGAATGGCGACTTAGTGCCAATCTACGCCAATCAACTTAGAGGTACTAGATTTAGATCTCCCATCAACACTTTGCCAAGATTGTGGGTACGAACACCCATATCTCACGTATCCAATGAGAAAGGAGAAACAAGGAGAAGTCTCTGCCCCTCTGCATTTGATGATTGTGGTAGGAGAACCCAAGGCATCTACGATGCCAGTATTCATCCAAATGAGAGCCCATAAACGAAAAGAAAAGGAGCCATCCAAGTCGGTCCTACTATTGGGTCATCAAGTTTCTTATATGTAGGTGAATTCCCAAATCCCACTGTTGAACAGGATAATTTTAGGCGCATGAAGGAGTGAAGTCTTACTCGCATGGTAAGTGCTCCTTTTATGATCCGACTAGCTGACCAATCTAGCGTGAAACCATTAGGCATAGCCAACGAAGTGCAAACCAAAGTAGCCAGAATTCGTTTCGTGCTAGATTTTGTAGTCTTGGACTTGTCTGATTCTCACCAATCCTACAGTATTCTGCTAGGTAGACCGTGGCTCAAAATATCCCAAGCTCTTCTTGACTGGGAACAAAATCATATCGTGTTGTAGAATCATGATTCTGCAGCTAAGATTGATTCTGATACTTGGATTACGAAACCGACTGACTAAAGAGCCATGGATTCAAGCTCTGCTATTACCATCCATTCTGACGAGGAGTCAGATGACAGACATTGTTGGAGGAGAATTGTCATACGTGATGATTCGCAAACGGACATAGTAAACTGGACCAAAGCCCTAGCTATGGTGGACTGTCGACGTTTCATCAGCTGAGCAATCTCCAAAGCGAAGGTTAACCGTAGACCCATTTTTTGTGAAGACAATATCCCGATTAAAAGATTAGCACAGCCAGCGAAGAAATCTAGTGAAGGCCATCATGACTTTGTTCATTTATGATGAGCCTAGAGGCTATACCCCAGAAACCACTACAAGGAGAGAGAGATAGAAGTTCTTCTAGTGTTCACCCTGGAAGAAGGTCGAGAGTATAAGGATGTGGATTTTTTTTGATATGTAGATCCTGACCATTTCAAGCCCATGCCAAAATCTCGATGTACTAGATCAAAGCCTCAAACAAACAAAGATCTCATCGAAACAGTAGAGCCCCACAAGGCAATGCTCTAGTAGGCCGAATGGATACGGTAACCAACGAATCCATGACTAGTGTTCCAATAATTGTTAACAATCTCTTTCGAGAATGCATTGATTGGGACCTAGCTGAGGATAAAGCTCTTTATAAGTTAGAAATCTCATTATGGGACAATAGCATAACAATGGTAAAAAATCCGACCCCTGATCTACGATTAGAGTCACCAACGGATGCCAAGGGAAAAGAGTCGATTACTTTGGATCTCCCATTTGGAGGTTCTCCAAAAGAAAAAGCTCCCATCACCTTCGCTGATCTAGGTATGAAACCATCCAAGACGTCAGAAAACTCAACCGAGCTATGAATAGGATGGGAATCGACAATCAGCCACCAGCCCGCTCCGAGAACGTAAACCCATGTATAAGGCAAAAACCGATGAGTGGAAAGCGAGAGTGATAAGCGAGAGATTAAATCTGAGTTGATGACCGACCAGGAACTACAAGATAAAATCCGACAGGACACCGTAGAAGAACCCAAGCCTACACATGATGTGCCACATTACTTCAAGGATTACGAGATGGATGAAGTGTTAGTGGTTATGCTTTACCATTCACGAAAAATGTGTTAGAGAGAATGACCGAAGTAGAAGCCTATGGTTTTTTAGATAAGTTTAGTGGCTATAACCAAGTGCAGATAGGCCCAGAAGATCAATACAAAACTGCATTCTCCATTGAGTGGAGAACGTATGCCTACAAAGTGATGCCATTTGGATTGTGCAACGCTCCTGCACGTTCCAACGAGTGATGAGTTATGCCTTTAAAGACTTTCTTTGAAAGTTTCTTGAAATTTTTATGGAAGACTTGTGTGTCCACTCCTCTAGAGCCCAACATCTAGCTTACTTAGAGAAAGTGTTCATCCATTGTCGATTATCCAGCATATCCCTAAACCCGACCAAATGCCAATTTCTAGTCATGCACAGCATTTCGAGGCATGGTATCACCACTAACGTCAACAAGATCCGCATAATTCTTGCTCTACCTGAGCCAAGAACTATACGTGAAGTATACATCTTTATGGGACAATTATTATCGGAGGTTTGTCTTGAATTTCGCTAAGCTGGCCCGTTTGATCTATCAGATGACCATCCAACTAGAATGGACAACTGAAGCCACTAAGGCTTTCCACAAACTCAAGAAGGCCTTAGTTACTGCACCGATCCCCTGTCTAGACCAAATAATTCCATGTCCATACAGACGTCTCTAAGTATGCCATAGGAAATATTTTGACACAGCCTGGGGAGTACAAGAAGGATTACCCGATCTACTTTGCCAGTAGGCAGTTGATTCTTGCAGAGATGAACTATACCACCACCGAGAGAGAAGCGCTAGCCACGGTATATAGCGTGAAGAAATTCCACCATTACTTGCTAGCCAATCCTTTCAACTTCTTCGTAGATCACCAAGCCCTACTGTATCTGGTAAATAGACCATGCACGATCGGACAGATCACCCGATGGCTGTTGCTTCTCCAAGAGTTTGACTTTAAAATAGTCGTTTGCAAAGGGAAACAACACTCTCTGGTCGATCACCTCTCACGGATCTGAAATATTCATGAGAGTAGAGGGGTCGATGACGAGTTTCTTGATGCCATATTATTCCACGTCGATGTCGCCCCTGAGTGGGATGCTGATATAGTTCGATATCTTATGGCCAATCACCTCTCATGGATCCGAAATGTTCCTGAGAGTAGAGGGGCTGATGATGAACTTCCTGACGCCATATTATTCCATGTCGAAGCCGTTTCTGAGTGGGCTGCCGATATAGTTGGATATCTTATGTCGGGACATCCTTCCCCTAAGATGAGCAAGGTAGAATTGCGCAGGTTGATCATTAAATCGGTCTCTTTCACATTGATAGCAGGACAACTTTATCGCATCTTATTTCTTGGTTATTAATAATCTAGAATTGACAAAAGGAACTGCAATAAATTTGCTAGCAGTGTTTAGCATAATAATATTTTAACTTTTGAAATATGGTACTCCCAGATTGAAAGTTAAAATTAAAATTTTTTTTCTTTTCTGTTGAAATTCATATTTGTTTTAAATTTGAAATCGGTTACTTGTCTGATAGATTTATAATCGATTCTGATCGTTAGAAATGGGTCAAGTGAACATTTGTGCAAAATACATATGAATTGAATTTAAATTAGTTAAACAATATGAAACGACTAGACAGAATGAGTGGTAGTAGTACTCTTTCTCTGAAGAGTGAAATCTGATTGGATACAGATAAAGAGTTACTGAAATCCTATTGGTAGAATTTCCATTCATGTAATTTCATATTTAGACGTTTTGATAGTTTTTGTTAATATTGACGGAGTAATGCCCAACTAGTTCTTACACATAAAAGCAATTTCACAAAATTTTGTTTTTTCATAAGAATTTAACTTGAAGATGCCAATATATCTAGATCTATGAGCTAGGATCTCATCACCTTTCTTAATAAAGCAAGTATTGGCATTGAATTTCACATCACAACCACAATCAAGCAACTCCAACACTTATCAAGTTCTTTGTAAGATTAGGAACAAAAAGGACATTGGAAAGTGATAGAACTTTAGAAGAAGTAAGTTTTAGAGGAATATTGCCAATTTCTTCAATAGAGCATTTATGATCATTTGTTGTATAAATAGATCGTTTAAGTCCTTCATAAGGTACAATAGAATCAAAAGACTCCTTAGAACAACACATATGTGATGAGGCACCACTATCGATGTACCATGCTCCATCTTTCTTGAAGGGTGTTGAAGAAAAGCTTGACAACATGAGGGATCTTTCTCCGTCACTTGCAATAAAGTCTTCTTCCTTCTCATTGAATAGATTTGCTTGTTTGAGTTGATTTTTCTTTTTGAAGCAATTAGAGGCATATTGCCCCTTTTTGCCACAAAAGAAACACTTGACTTTCTTCTTCTTTGTCTTGGAAGTAGAAGGATGAGTTGAGTCATCCTCTTCTCCATCTTTGTTCTTGTCCTTTGCTTTGTCTTTGATGAAGGCTTGAGAAAACTAGTTCTTGCTCCTCCCTTTGATTTGAGATCAATCGCAATGGCAAGTACATCTTATAAACTTTCCATCAAGCTATAACATCAGTATCTTTGGACCTAAGATGATGGAAATAAAGAGGTCTGAAAATTCTTGATTTTCACATGTGCTTTCCATAATTTCGCACAATGTCAATTCTGATCTGAAAATCTTGATTCTATCCTCTTTGATCCAAACACTTTTCAAGAAAAGGTAAAGAAAAGTGGTTAACAGCTTATTGGCTTGAATTGTACTCAAAATTCCCTCAATGATAATAGCATGCAAAGCCTAATTTGGCTCTGATACCATGATGAAAATCCAGCAAGTTCACACGTGTGGGGAACACTTCTAAAGTGTGAATGATCTTGTTAAGCTTTGTGTTTAGCACATAATCCTTGATTGAGTATCAAGATCTAGTACAAGAATTTATGACTAAAGCACAATCTAGCATGCTAGAAGTCAAAGGATGATTGCTTTCAACATCAAAAGAGAAGAAGTACAACGAATTTAATGCATTAGCATAGCCTCCTCCACGAGTTATAGAGAGAGAGAGAGAGAGAGAGAGAGAGAGAGAGAGAGAGAGAGAGAGAGAGATTCAAGCATACAAGGTGATAGATCCAAATTGACATGGAATAGCTTCAAAGTTTGGTTCTTCATTAAAAATTATGAGAGAGCTCACATACATTTATGGAATAGCTCGAGGTAGGACCCCCTCTCTTCTACTTTCTCCCACATCTGAAAGTGATAACTAAAGAATTCAATCAAAGGGATCATGGTTGGATACTCATCCAACAAGAAGGTATACAGAATTTATGTTCCCTCTATCTCAATTACAATTGAGAGTAGAGATGTTATTTTTCATGAGAATCAAAAATACATCTTTGATGAGGCCGAGGTCAAAGATTCTCAAAAAGATTCTCCTATCATCACTCTTGAATACTATCATGGAGGGATGGGGCCGAGAATTGAGGAGGAGTCACCTCGAGTCTTCTCACCAAGAAGATCACTAAGAGAAGCTCTCATATGGAGAAAAAGGCAAACAAGTGGAACTCAACTCCACTAATTATGCATATTTTGTTTCACATGAAGAGCCGAAGTATGTACATGAAGCACTCAATGATATAATCCTAACATGAAGTTGTATCAATTTAGTTGAAGAAACTAAAATTGCACTTGGAGGAGAATTCAAGATGCAAGATCTTGGAAGAATTCATTACATCCTAGGATTAGAGATTGACTTCCATAATGAGAAAGCTTTTGTTTGTCAATCCAAGTATGCTCTTTCAATGTTGAAGAAATTTAATATGTTAGATTGTAAGAATATTGATACACCTATGGAGCAAATTGTAAAAGACTCTAATAAAGGTGATGAAAGATCCTTCGTGGACATCACTCTTTTTTGGAGTCTTATAGGCTCCTTAATTTGGCTTACCATTACTAGGCCTGATGTAAGTTTTAGTGTTCATAAGTTGAGCCAAGTCATGCAAAATCCTACTATTCATCATTGGAAAATGGCCAAAAGGGTATTTAGGTACATATCTTCAACCTATGATTATGGTTTGTTATACAAAAGTGAAGATCTTTCTATTGTTGGCTATTCTAACTCGGATTTTGCAAGTGATAAAGTGGATCGAAAATCTACAAGTGCATATGTCATATACCTTGGAGAGATTTTAATATCTTGGCTTTCTAAAAAGCAAGATACCATATCACTCTCATCTTGTGAAGCTGAATATAACCACTTACTACAACAACAAAAGAAGTGCTGACTATCAAGGAAGATGATCTACCATTGATCATGTGTGACAATATTTCAGCAAAAGCCCTTGCCAACAATCCAATATTTCATGCAAGGAGTAAACAAATCGAAGTTGCACATCACTTCGTGAGAGAGAAGCTCATTGGAGGAGAGATCTATTTGGAGCACATCGACACATCATCATGTATTGCAGATTTGCTCACCAAACATTTGAGCCAAAATTCCTTTATCAAGCATAGAGCCAATCTTGGATTAATTCCAAGATCCATGTTCAAGTCAACATAGATTAATTTGTAGGAGGAGTGTTGAGAAATGAAAAATCATCTATCTTGACTTTAGGCTTTGGTAAAGTTTTTTCTATGTGTATGTAATGTTTCATATTGCAAATGCCAAATTTGGCCTAGAGGAAACTCGAGCTACATGGTTTCTTGAGTCTAGTTGGTCATATACAACATGCATATAGAATGTAGACATAGAAATGCCAAATATGGGCTTGTACAAACTCGTGGCATATCACATGCAATGATTGTAAGTGATCCAAAGTGACATGCAAGGCATGCACAAAGTGACTTGGACACATGCAGTTATCACTTTCAAATGTCGGAGAAAGTAGAAGAGAGGGGGTTCTACCTCGAGCTATTCCATAAATGTATGTGAGCTCTCTCATAATTCTTGATGAAGAACCAAGCTTTGAAGCTATTCCATGTCAATTTGGATCTATCACCTTGTATGCTTGAATTTCTCTCTCTCTCTCTCTCTCTCTCTCTCTCTCTCTCTCTCTCTCTCTCTCTCTCTCTCTCTCTCTCTCTCTCTCTCTCTCTCTCTCTCTCTCTCTCTCTCTCTCTCTCTCTCTCTCTCTCTCTCTCTCTCTCTCTCTCTCTCTCTCTCTCTCTCTCTCTCTCTCTCTCTCTCTCTCTCTCTCTCTCTCTCTCTCTCTCTAACTCATGGATGAGGCTATGCTAATGCATTAAATTCTTTGTACTTCTTCTCTTTTGATGTTGGAAGCAATCATCCTTTGATTTCTAGCATGCTAGATTGTGCTTTAGTCATAAATTCTTGTACTAGATCTTGATATTCAATCTAGAGTCAGATTATGTGCTAAACACAAAGCTTAACAAGATCATCGCACTTTAGAATTGTTCCCCACACGTGTGAACTTGCTGGATTTTCATCACTACTCAGTTCAGATGCTTCCTAGTTATCGGCTCCCTAAGAAGTTCTTGTAACAACTATTGAGTGACAAGTATAATAAGTACTTTGTAGGATTCCCATTTGTGTTAGCATCAGGTAGATGTGTAGGACTTGGAGATTGATCTACCATTCGAGTAATTTTTTATGTTTTCCGATTTCTGGCTCCTTGAGGAGTTTTCCTTACAACTCTTGAGTGACAGTTGTAGGAAGCACTTTGTAGGACCTGTGATTTTAGTTTAAAAGAGGTTGTGTTGATGTTCTGTGATTTCAGTAGAAGTAGATTTAGTTTAGTTCCCTGGTGTTTCTGTAGATTAGATTAATAACAATCTGCAACCTGTAACAATAAAGCAAGAACTGAAGCAGTCTATAGAACATAGGAATCAAGCCCTGATAGATCATTGTCCAAGATGAGCATCCATTGTCAATGTCGTAGGTGTGCCACTGACAGACAAGCCACACTACCAATATACTACACAGAGACAGACGCTAGAAGCCATAGCATATTCATTGTTTAGCAGAATCTCTGTCAAGTAGAATCGCAGCAAACAAGGACAGATTAGCTGCTAATATAGGAACAATAGGTGCCACCAGAGAACTAGAGCTAGAAAAAACTAGCGCTAACACTATCACTGTTGATTTGTTCAAAATTGATAGGCGTAGTCATGCATAGAGAAAGAAAAAGATAGTTCATTCTGCGACGCATGATAAGTTTTCTTTATTGTCGTTCAAATTCTTTTTATTCGATTCTTTTCAACCTATCTTTTACACACCTCTTTCCAACAAAGAAAACTCCAGCCATCTCTTTGACAAAACACGATATTTTTTTTTAGCTAGTCTTTCAAATTGGACAAGTGTTTTTTTTAACTTTTAATCTTTTTAAATATATTAAAAAATTTTAGTTCTAATTTTTTAGAAATTTAATATTTACAATAAATCTTGTTTCAGACTGGGATCTGGTTGACAATTTTTTTGACAAATGAGACAAGTTTGAGATTAAGGGACAAATTCCAAAAGGGGTGTCCTCTTCAAAGAAAAAAACAACTCAGCCGACTCTTGCTCCCATCCCTCAGAATATGGAAAAGCATGCAAGACATTCTTTCCCAGGATGTCGTTGTAAGAGTCCTCTCAAGAGTGGCAGATGGACAGTTGAGCCTTGTAGAAATGGGAAAAAAATTTCAAAGGTAATTTTTATTCAATTTATTTTCGAATTTTAGTCGTCTTTAAATTAAAGAACTACTAACTTCATTTTTTTTCAGACACAAGCTTTTCATGAGAGTACAAGAGGCCATCGTAAAAAGCCTAAATTGTCAAGATTGGGCAGAATGCTAGGCCTTGTACCCAAACTGCTCCAAGGATGAGAAGCTTCAAAGATTTTTTATTTTATTTAGAGACATGGTATGCTTACAATTGTTGAACATGAGTATTTGTCTTTTAAAAAAAAATCGTTATTATTTTTTTGAACTTTTTTAGCCATGCTCAGCATAGGATTCTCACATAGTTAGCTTTATCTTTCAAAGTTGTTTATGTTGAGCATGAGTATTTGTTTTCAAATATTTTTTGTAAACATTTTTTTCAATTGCTTTAACCATGCTCAGCATAAGATTCTCACATGAGTTGTTGATTTTATGATTTTGAGCAATATCCTTGCCTTTGAGGTCAACGAATTGATCCTTGATAAAGACTGTATCCCAGCTATACAATATTTGCTGGGTATCAGGATCGTACAGCTTGTAGGTGTTATCAGACGATGTATATCCGATCAGGATGGTCTTGAGACCTTGGAAGTCCAATTTCTTCCTTTTGTCTTTTGGGATCTGCGCGTAGGCAATGCACCTGAACACTCTTAGGTTCTTCAAAGAAGGCTTAGAGCCTGTCCACACCTCATGGGGTGTCTTGTCTGAGAGCGCCTTGGTCGAACATCTGTTCTGGAGGTAAGCTGCAGTGGAGAGAGCTTCAGTCCAAAATCTCTTGGGCAACAATGCATGCGATAGCATACGGTTCTTCCTCTCAGCTAAGCCATTAGACTGAGGACTATAAGGAGTGATGAATTGTTGCTCAATGCCTTGGCTTTGACAGTAGTCCTTAAACTCAACAGAGATGTATTCTCCACCGTTGTCTGACCTTAGGACCTTGATCGTCCTTCCAGTCTCCTTTTTAGCATGCTCCTTGAAGATTCTGAAGCAGTTGAAGACTTCTAATTTCCTCTTTATGAAATACACCATCGTTCTTCTGGAGAATTCATCAATAAAGGTTATAAAATACTTGGCATCCTTCAACGAAGGATTTTTCATCGGGCCACAAATATCTGAATGTACAACATCTAACAATCCTCTAGCAACATGCTGATGGCTTGACTTAAATGGTTTCCTAGTTTGTTTACCAACTAGACAATCTTGACAGACAAGTAACTCGACTTTTTTGCGAGGATAGTCGAGATCAAAAACAATAGATTGTCTAGACATCCGTTGCACAGCAGCATGATTTAAATGACCAAGTCTATAATGCCAAAGTAAACCTTTATTTAAATGAATTCAAGTACTGAGAGCCTGACTAGAGGCAGAAAAGCAATGACTTAATTTATACAAGTATCCATGTCTCTTTCTGAGTGCTAGGATCTTGCCTGTCCTATCAACTACTTTACATTGTTCACATTCGAATTCTACTCTGTGTCCTAGATTTGTGATTCTGCTTACAGAGAGCATATTTGTAGATAACTTTGGTACATACAGGACTTTAGAGAGTAGCTAATTAGACTGATCATTCACAAAGCATAATCTTACAGTGCCTTTACCTTTAATAGCTTGTGTGCTATTGTCACCAAGGTGAACGGATTTCTGAGTACTGTAAGGTGTATAAGACTTGAAACAGCCAATGAGGCTAGTCATGTGCTGAGTGGCTCCGGAATCTAGGAACCAAGAACTATTGCCAGATGCTTCTTGATGGTTGGTCATGAAGGCATCATGATCTACTTCTTGAATAGGCTGTGGAGCTTCTGCAGCTACATTTTCCACTTGATTCGACTGTCCCTTACTATTGTTCTTCGCTTGAAGTATTTAGCAGTCTTGAGTTTCGTGGTTGTTTCATTTCCAGTATCTGTAGAACAGCTTCTTCTTTGTCTACGAATTTGACTGTTCCTTCTGCTGAGCTGGTTTTTGGTCTGGCTTAGATTTCTTTGGACCTTTCTTCTTCTTCTGCTTTGTCGTGCTCTTGTTGGTGTACAAGACGTGAGAATCAGCTGAGGAACTCGAGGCTTCGTTCCTTCGTGTGTCTTCCTGCAACAACATAGTAATGACTCTCAAAAGAGTCAATTCTGGATGAGTCGTGATGATCATCACCCAACTGTCGTAAGAACTTGGCAAGCTTGTAAGAAGTTGCATCACTGCGTCTTGATCGTCTATGACAGATCCGACAGCGGCCATTTGTCTTAGCAGGTTCTTGAATTGATTAATGAGTTAAATGACTCGCTCTGTAAGCATGACTACGCCTATCAAAATGAAGAGAACTTTAGTGATAGAAATCACAGTCATTATAGATTACGTAGCCAAACATTTAATGGATGAAGAGCTAGATGAATAGTTTGTCGCAAATTGCAAGACTAATTATCTGTTGTGAATGATTCGCGAAGAGCTACATTGTGCTCGACTGATAATTAGTCACGAATTGTTCGCGAAAGACAAGACTAAAAGTTGATCATCTATTACTAGAAAGAGCAACTAGAAAGATCAGACAAAATGAAGAACAAGCATAGCAATATTAACACAAATCTGAATGCAGAACAAAGAGTTGTATCAGATTAAGTATATCATGTATACAAGTTAATAATGCAGCAGAGCACAATACAATATCGGACGAAACCGCGTGCCCTACGAAGCTTATTTTGTCTATAATGAGAAATGAAATCTCTTCACTTAGTCTCTTCTTATCTTGCTTCTCATCTAACTCTCTCTATGTATTGAATACATGAATGGTATCCAATATATATATATACATAATATTACAGGTGTGCAGATGTGAAAGTACAGAGTGGATTTGCTATCTGTAGGAGATCGTGGGTGGCTGCAATCGTTGTCCAATCTGTTAGCGCAACTGCATGAAGTGAGCGTAAAAAGGGTACGACGTCAGCCAGTGCTGAAGTGAACGTTGGTGATGATGCGAAAAGTGGATCACTCTTACGAATGGCCTTAGGATAAGATTTACAGGGTGCCTTAGCTTTTAGGGCACCTTCGGCATTCTGTAGGATAGTGTCCCCTTTTTGCCTTTCACCATAACTTGTGTAAAAACACAGCATTCGCGATTCTTTCGCCCTTTAGTCGTTTGTGCAAATTTGCGTGTAAATATGCAGGCTGCGTGACAACATTAGTAAATATGTAGCAAGAATGGAGGCAGATTAAAAAATGGGATTTAGGAGAGTAGGAGTAAATCCAACAAAAGAGAAAAAGGGTCTAGGATTACATCGAGTGAGTCAAGCTTGGCTGGGTTAATCTATATCTCTTGCCCAACTTGCATCTGTGAAACCAATGAGTAAATTGAGTTTGTCATTGTCGATTGCTCCATAACATATGCAAAAGTCCATAGTAGCTCGAAGATATCTCATGACTCTGATAAGAGTCTTCCAATGTGTCATACCAGGGTTAGTCATAAATTGTCTTAGGGAGCTGACTGCAAAAGCTATGTCTGGCCTAGTACAGATCATTGCGTACATAAGAGATCCTATGATCGAATGATAAGGATACTCACGTATCTTCTTCTTCTCTTCAATTGTTTGCAAACACTGGTCCTTTGACAATTTGAGACCTGGTTCTATTGGTGAGAGAGCTAACTTGCAATTAACCAGATTATATTTGACTAACATATTGTAGATGTACCTCTGTTGAGTAATGTAGATCAACTTTTGATTTATATCTCTGTGGATATGAATACCAAGATAGAAATGAGCTTCGTCCAGATCGGTCATGTCAAACTTAGAAGATAGCATTGTCTTGTCTTCTTCTATCAAATCGATACTGTTGCCGAAGAGCAATGTGTCGTCCACATATAAAGTGATAATGATAAAAGACTATGCATTGTCTTGAAGTAAACATTCAAATCTGAAGAGCTTGGTGTGTAGTCATGATCAATAAGAAAAGTATTGATCCTTTGAAACCATGCTCGAGCAGATTGCTTCAAGCCATAAAGCGCCTTATGGAATTTGCATACATGATTGTGTTTACCTTCGATAATATAACCTTGGGTTGCACCATGTAAATGTCCTCTTCGATAACTCCATTGAGATATGTTGTCTGTACATCCATTTGATCTATTTCCAAATCTGCTACAGTAACAAATGATAATAAAAGTCGAATAGAAGAATGTTTGACTACTGGACTGAAGGTCTCAGTATAATCAACGTTGTATACCTGAAAAAATCCTTTGGCGACAAGTTGAGTTTTTCTTCTGTCGATGCTTCGGTTTGCTTTGTACTTGACTTTGAAAATCCATTTGCAATCAACTACATTTCTGCTAGCAAGTAATTCAACAATCATCCATGTCTGGTTCTTGATAAGAGATGAATACTCTTTATCCATAGCTTCTTTCCAGAGATCAAAATCGGGTTGACTGAGTGCATCTTTGACAATTGTCAGTTCATGAACAAGATAGGCTGTAGACTCGTTGATATACCTAATAGGTGGTCTGCTAGCTCTTGATGATCTTCTGGGAAATAGAGGAAGTTGTTCATTTTCATCATGCTGTAGTTGCTAAATTACAACATCACCATCTTCGGATTCACTACTGATATGTTGTTCATTGAAAGTAGATGATCTTGGACCTTGAATGAGAATAGTCGACTGAGGAACCTCGAAGTTCAATATGTCGGACGAGTCAGACAAGTCGGCTACATGGGCTTTGCCTTTTTCCTTGAGGTCGATAAACTGATCTTCGATGAAGATGACATCGTGGCTAACAAATATATTCGACTCGATGGGATCGAACAATTTGTAGGCTTGATCTGAAGTAGTATAGCTGATGAAAATACATTTGATACTCTGGAAGTCAAGCTTTTTCCTGAGATCATGAGAAATCTATGCATAAGTAGTACATCCAAAAACTCGTAAGTTTGATAGAGAAGGGTTGGTACCTGTCCAAACTTCGAATGGCATTTTGTCTGAGAGACCTTTAGTAGGACATCTGTTCTGAATATAGGTTGTTGTTGAAACAGCTTCAGCCTAGACGGACTTCGAAAGTGTCGCATGTGATAACATGCACTTTGCCGATTCGACTAAGGTTCTGTTTTTTCTCCTAGCAAGACCATTCGACTAAGGCGAATAGGAGGTAATGTATTGTTGCTCAATGCTGTTGTTAAGGCAATACTCCTTGAATTCAGTGGAGATGTATTCTCTCCCGTTGTCAGACCTCAGTGCTTTAATTCGTTTGCCAGTTTGATTTTTTGCATGCTCTTTGAATTGTCTGAACTTAATGAAAGCTTCTGATTCCTACTTGATGAAGTAAACAGTTGTTCTTCTGGAGAATTTGTCAATAAAAGTAATGAAATACTTTGCATCTAGTAATGATGGAGTTGCATAGGTCCACATATATCTGAATGAACAACATCTAACAAACCTTTTGTTGCATGCCTATGACTCGATCTAAAAGGAATCCTAGTCTGCTTCCAAGGATGCAGCTATGGCAGACATGGAGATCGATTTGAGCCACCTTTTGATTGTGACCTCTAGTGGAGAGCATTATTCCACTTGTAATTTGTGAAATGAAAAAAATGCCACTAGGATGCCACCTAAGGAGCTCTCTTGCTTATTTCAGAGGCTCCCTCTTTGTAGAAGAGGAGCTTTTTGTGTAATGTATCTACTCCATGCTGAAATGAGAATAGCTTCCATGAGTTTGATGCATCCTTGAGCTCCTTGATCATTCTTGTTTCTTGAGTGATGCATTAATGATCTTGCCCTAGTTAGAAATCAGTTTTAATCTGATTCATTAGTATAAGCTCTAAATGTAATGATGTAACTGGTGTACAGTTTACCTGATTTGTATATGGTTGTGTTCGGAACGTGACCCGTTAGGATATATTGATCGGGCACTGATCCCGTAAATGTTAGAAATCAGGTATAACCTATGGTGAGGTTTGTGTACATTCATTCATTGAGTCCTTGATAGACTCTTGTGCTTGGAGCATGGGGAATGGACGGAGATCAGCTTTCAAGACATCTATGTGATATGCTTGGACATGAGGGCATCTATTTACAAGTGTGGGCCATGGTTGAAGACCTGATTTGATGACCAGTGGTGTAGCAGCGGATCTACAGGTGGCACAGGTGTTGATATGACAGGATACCACTTATGGGCAGGCCTTGGTCATGTATTTGAGCTTTATCATTCGTGTTGGTTTGCATGAGTGTGTGTGGGCTTGCATATTGCCTTGTCACGAAAGTCTAGATCTGAGTTGGAGTTGTATGTGGTTGTGCATTTGCTACGTTTGAAACAAAGTAGTCATTCTATGCTCATTGACTTGTCATTGTCTACTAGCTGTTTATCTGGTGAGGGTGCAATCTTATGGTGGCAGTAAGATTTTCTCAAGTTGAGTCTCAGTCGCTCATTTATGTCAGCTTTACAAGTTTGGGCTTGTAAGTGTCTGATAGGATGTCAGCCTAGCTAGATGGAGGATGTAAGTCTCATGGTGGCAGTGGGATTTCCTCAGTTTGAGCCATGTCGCTCATGTGGTCCACTTGTGTTTCAAGTTGGATGGAGACGAGTCAGTTGGTCGAGAGTATGGTAGACTCTCTGTATAAGCATTGTGTTTACATGATACTTTGTGAGTCAAACCTGGTGGTTTGTTGGTGTGCTTGAGTGTGAGTCAAGTACAGGGTAGCAGAGATATGCATAACATCCTTTGGACACTCTAGACGCAGTTGCAATATATTGTTGTTCACTCTTATCACATTTGAGCTTAAGGGAGAGAATTAGAAATTAGTTTTGATCTGATTCATTAGTATAAGCTCTAAATGTGATGATGTAATTGGTGTACAGTTTATTTGGTTTACTGTATATGGTTGTGTTCGGGACGTGACCCGTTAGGATATATTGATCGGGCACTGATCTCGTAGACAACTACTTGGGTTAGCCGGGTAGCCACACATAGGAAGAATTAGCTTGTACAGAGTTATTTATAGTACTTGCTATACTTGGGAGCATGTCCCAAGTTTGTCAGTCAAATTTGGCCATATTGGGCCCGGCCTTAGTTTGACTGGTGGTAGGCCAATTTTAGGACACCTGCCTTTTCATGCAGTGTTTCCTTTGTAATCTAATAACTTTTGTTGTGCCATCTTTGAGAGCTTGTGAGGAGTGTCTATGGTGATTGTGTGATGTGATCTGCATACTGCACTAGATTCTCATGAACATGAAAATACAGTATGGTATTGTCCCTATCCTGTACAACAGCAGCATCATGCTGTCCTTCACACTTGTGGAACCTATATCAACCATAAAATCAACATTATACACATAGAAAACCAAGATATCAGGAGTTAAACACAAGAGATGGACATAGAAACTCAAGAGATGAATTCTCCATATGAAATGGGAATACGATGATATGTTCTTTACGTTGGTACTGCTATTTATGGCTGCCAAAAAGTCATTTGGCCACTTGCCAATAGTATGCTCTAAAATGGCAACTTCTGGGTACTTAACCAAAAACCCACTTGTCAAAAATAGTAAAACCACTATTTAGGCCTTTATTGAAAAATATGAAATTATCTCTAACTTGAGATTTCATTTTGGCCTCCAAAAATACCAAATAAAAGAACCAAACTAGTTGACGATTTTTCACACTGAGCAGTTTTGACATTTTTTTTGGTTTTTACAAGGATTTTTTGAATTTTTATGGTATTTTTCACTTTTCTAGAATTTGCTGGGAAGTAACTCTTGCAGGCTTCTATGTAGGGCTGGGACAATGTCCTCAAGTTGATGCCAGTCATGCGAGCGTTCTTATCCACTAGATAGGGAGAAATGAAAATCTGATGGTTTTTGGCTCACTTTTCCCTCCAAAATTGCAAATTTCTTGGTTTTTTGAGGTTTTTTGGTGAATGTAATGATATGTCAAGCCCTTAGAGGCTGTCTTAGGTCTCCGGAAGAAAGCCATAACAATATTAAGCTTTTATGTAAACTTTCATAGAAAGGTAACCACAAAGATTTGCATGTAGTTCTTTTTTAAACCATAAAATAGAAATAGCATTTGAAAGGAGCACACATAAGGGAATTAATCTTATGTGGAGAACCTACGAAAATTAAAACTTTTATGAATTGATAGCCATAAAAGTTTACAAGTAGATCTTTGAAAAACTAGAGACTTGGAAGGGGGGGTATTAAGCTTTTGTGAAAACCATGAGGATTCAGACACTTTTATGGAAAGCCATAGTCATTTGCATGTAGCTTTTTGAAAAATCATAGAGCTTGAATAGTATTTGGAAGGCAAATAGGTATTAGGCTTAGGTGGAAAGAATAATGACATGGAAACTTTTAAAGAAAGGTAGTCATAAGAGTTTGCATGCAGATGTTGATTGGGGAGGTGACTATGATGATCGTAGATCCACCACAGGGTATGTATTCCAGCTTTGTGGCAGTTGCTTTTCCTGGTCTAGTAAGAAGCAAAGTATAGTTGCTCTATCCACAACAGAAGCAGAGTTTAAGGCAATGTGTAGCGCAACATAGGAACCTATATGGTTGAGACAAATCTTGGACGAAGTTGGCATGAAACAGAAAAATCTCACAATTATGCATAGCGATAGTCAGAGTGGCATTCAGCTAGCAAAGAGTCCAGTGTTCCATGCGAGAACCAAACACATTGAGATTCAGTATCATTTTATACGTGAGAGGTTGTTGAGTCGTGAAATTAATGTTGTTCATTGCAGTACGGACAAACAACTAGTTGACATTTTCACTAAGCCACTCATTAGAGAAAAGTTTGATAAGCTTAGATCAAAGCTTTCTGTACTTAAAGTTTGTTAACTTTGAAGCTATGTATATGGATGTATAAGGATCAGTTGGCCTTGCCGCGAGGCGAGTCGATGGGACACGCATCCCGTCAACGGCAACCTAGGCCATGCATGGGTTGCCATAGTGAAGAACTATATGTAGATTGTATTTTGGTTTTGAGAAATACAGTTGCTACGTGAGCTTGCTATGGAGAGTGCTTTCCGTCTATGTTACTGTGTAGCATGATCTGTGTTCCTTTTCGAAGCAAATTTTAAGTATAAGGAAGTTAACTCATTATTTTTTTCCTAAAATGAAACCCTACCCTATTTCCTAGAGTCATGCTTGGTAGATGGATGGTTGTGGTCAAAATCACACCTAGAATCAAGGTCTAGATCCTATAAAGTAGGGACCTCTACCAAATAGACACAACCACTCCATTTGACTAGAGCTAACCCACTTTATGAGTGGATTGCCACATGGCACTTTGGCCATACATGTGTAAAAATGCACAAATATGTACAATATTCTACATGGTTTTGATCAAGCTAGATTTGGCAATTCTTCACACTCCTCAAATTTAGCTTGATCTATTTACAACTCTCTTGTTAGATGAATGAATGCTTTAGAAGTGTCAAAAAAACCAGCTACAAACAAGGAACTTTTGAGACTCCAATAGAGAATGATGTCCATGAAGGATCTTTCACCACCTCTTAGTGGATCCCTTACAAGATGTTCCACAAATGTGTCTATATACATGTAGCACACTTCAAAAACTATACATCATGCCAAGCCATGGATTCCAAGGCATTTTGTGCATACATCAATTAAACTATTAAGTGCATACATAATGTTACCAAATACAACTTGCCTTGCTTGATCCATATGATTGAGCCTTGATGGCTGCATCTTGATACTCAAGGTTCTTCTTGGAGTCCTCGGTCTTGAGCTTGCTCCTCCACTTGAGTTTACTCCAAACCATCAATGAATTGAATAAGGTGTTGATCCAAATGTGCTTCTTCAAGTTTACAAATCTTCCACTCTTGAAAGATCACATTTCCGTCACTGACAACTTCTTTGATGGAAAACAAGAGATTCTACAAGCTCTACTTATCATTGAAATAGGATAATCTTTGGTCCTTACATTGGAATGATCATGCTCAAGGCAAGTGAACCCAAAGATTTTCAATACAAATGATGTTTCATCTTCTATGACACTATTCAAGCTATTACAAAAATAGTTATCCAATGAAATTGCTTTACTAACAACAAATGGAGATTTGAAAGCATCCATTTTAATTGTCTTGTCATACAAAGTACTAAACATCATAGATCTTAAAGATAAGCAACAACTCACTCCATGTCTACTAATACTATCCAAAAAGTATTCAAAGATAGTAGACTCTCCAATGCTCGCCATCCTTGCAAGATGCACACTTGAATGGACAATCTGCATGCAATTTGATGACTTGGCCATTGTCATTGAGGACTCCCTTGGAACTCTCATGGTTTGAGGCTGATCCTCAAGATCTTCCTCCTTTTGATGCTCCTCCTCAATGCAAGCAAACACTTTGCCAAGATCTCCACTTGAGTGATCTCCTCCTTTGCCAAGCTCACTCTCAAAAGCAACAATATCTTCCAACTTAAACAATCTTCCATGTTTAAATCCCTTTGCATGCAAACATCATTCTTCAGAATGAAACAAATGCCATGCTTAAGTGGACATCCAAACCACTTTCTAAGAGTAGACCAACACTAAGCATTTACTTGGTGACTGATGGCACATAAAGGACATTTTCTAGATCCATACTTATTGAGGAGTCTAGATACAAAGAGATGGTACCAACACCATCTATCCTACACTCTTCATCACTTGCAATAAAGACAAACTTTTCAGCATCATTGAATGAGTGTAAGGTTGCGAAAAAGTCATTTTCACAAGACATGTGGGAGCTAGCCTCACTATCAATCCACCATGTATCTCTTGAATTGCCATTGCTTGTTGGTGAGGACGTAGATGCCATCAAGAATACATCTATTTCATCCTCCTCCTCCTCAGGTGCAAGGTTTCCTTGTTTGTCCTCCGCCTCTTGTGCTCTTAGCCTCTTGTAACATTCGGATGCATAATGCCCCTTCTTTCCACAAAAGCAGCATTTTTTCTTTGACTTGTCCTTTGAGCTTGATACATCGTCCTCTTCTTTGGCCTCCTTTGGATGCTTCTTCTTTCCATTGCATACATTCTTGACAAGATCCGCGAGAAGCTGGATGAAAAGGTCGAGCAAGGACACCTCGTAGGATATGATACACATTCATCATACTACATGATAAATCAAAACCGTCAGAGATGTGAAGTTCGATGAAACAAGAACGATGGCCAACGAAGATTCAGTTAACTATGACGTTCTAGGAAAGCAATATTACAACTTGTCGACATCGACAATGGGAGTGTACCCTGACAATCAGGAACATGAAGACATTCAAGTTTCAAATGGACTGAGTGACAGTTCAGATGATGAACAACCCAACATATAGCTTGTGCCCAGAACACCTGCGATGCACAAAAAATCTGCTATCAGCAGAAGAGACAAAGAAAATGCAATCGTCGCACTTACGGCTCCACCAAGAAGATCTAGCAGAGAGAGAGGGGAACCTGTCAGGTATATTCTAGACAGTTCTGCCTCAACTCAAAAAGAGTTCTGCGGATTCAGTGGTGAACCACAAACATATGAAGAGGCTATCAACAACCCAGAGAAAGAAAATTGGAGCAAGGCCATGGAAGATGAAATGACCTCCATGAAACAAAATGAGGTGTGGAACCTCGAGCCCTTACCAGCAGACATGAAAACAAGATGCTACCTAGGTCTATAGATTGAAAGAGAACTTGAAGGTGAAAATTTATTTGTACACCAGTCAAGATACATCCACAAGATAATTGATGATTTCTAGATGACAGAGTGCAAGGGAGTAAATCCTCCAATGGTCCATGTTACAATGTTGACTAACGAAGATTGTTCGCAAAATGATGAAGAGCAGGAAGCTATGCTGCAAAAGCCTTATAGAAGGCTTATCAGCTCACTAATGTATTTGGCAGACAACACATGACCAGACATCGCATACACAATATTCAGGATGAGCTAGTTCAACATTAACCCAGGACCCACGCACTGAAAGATTGCAAAAAGAATCTTGCAATACATGAAATAGACAAAAGACTATGGTCTTTGTTTTTTTGAAGATGCAAGATTTCAGATGAAGTCCTACAGCGATGCCAGTTGGGCATCCATAAAGGACAGATCCAAGAGCGTTGCAGGAGGACGCACCATAGCAACAAATGCCACTGTTCTCTAGATCAATAGAAAACAAACAATAGTTGCACAGTCATCTTGCGAAGTGAAATATGTTGCAATAGCCAAAATGGCCAATGAGCTTGCATAGCTCAAGCAATTTCTTGACGGAGTAGGAGAGAAAAGTGACGAACCGCTGACTCTGTATATGGACAATATGTCCGCCATACATATAACAAAAGATCCCGTGTTCCATTCCAGAACAAAACACATTCCTATCAAGTATCATCTGATAAGGGATCTAGTTGAGAAAGGAAGGTTAAAAATTGAGTTTGTTCCATCCAAACAGATAGTGGCTGATATATGTATGTAACTTTCATTGATGATTTTAGAAGATTTTTTTGGATCTATCTACTAAAGAGCAAAGATGAAGTGTATGGTGTCTTTGTTAAGTTCAAGAATGCAAGGGAGAACCAATTTTCCATAAGGATCAAGTGCTTAAGGAGTCAGAGTTCTAGCAAGACATCATCGTCTCAGAAGTCATCACCATTACGATCAATTCCTGCTAAAAAGGCTAAGCGAAGATCCAAGACAAGTCCTTTCAAAAAAGAACAAGCAGATGTAATCCAGCATGATATGCCCGAATATTTTAAACGTTATACACTGGATGATGTGGTTATCATCCATAAGAAACTTATGGTCTCCAATATAAACTGTAACTTGAGACAATTCTCCTATTGGTGATCTTGACAAGGCAATGCTTAACGTACAAGCCTAGGAGTCGTAAAGCTACCATGCTTTGAGAGGGAGTTGAAGAAACTTAAGGTTTCCGTCCACAAAGCATCGTTAGCTTATGTGTGAAGAATTGCCAAGAATTGGCAAATCTAGCTTGATCAATACCATGTAGAATATTGTACATATTTGTGCATAGGTGTTTTTAGACATGTATGGCCAAAGTGCCACGTGGCAATCCACTCCTAATGTGGGCTAGCTCGAGTCAAATGGAGTGGTTGTGTCTATTTGGTGGAGGTCCCTACTTTATAGGATCTACACCTTGATTCTAGGTGTGATTTTGACCAACCATGCACCTACCAAGCATGACTGTAGGAAATAGGGTAGAGTTTCATTTTAGGGCAAAAGTGATGAGTTAACTTCCTTATTACATGCTGGAAATTCACCTAACTTAACAAAGGAACTGGGTTTTGCTATGTATTCCATCTCTCCATAGTGAGAAGATAGATTATTTTTGGAGCACATTGGCAATCTCGAGTTGCTACTCTCTATGTACATTGTTTTGTGAGAACCAAAGAAAACCATCACTTCAAGGACTTCAAACACTGTTAAAAATCCGTATAGCAGGCTGCTCTTCACACGTGTTGGCTCGGATTTGAGTCTACGGTCTTGTTTGATGATTATCAATGCTTGTTGTGTGTCAAGTTGCTAATCTAGATCAAGATTTGTTGTCTTGCTTTTTGATGCATTGATTAAGCAAGTACATAATCATTCTTGTGGATCTTCTAAGATCCATTTATGGTCCTCAAAGTTCTGTACTTTCACATGGCATCAAAGCCAAGTACAAGAGCTTTGATCATAGATCCATTCAAATCCATTTTTAGCAGTTTGTGGTGCTATAAACTAGTCTTGTGAGGGCGAGTTAGAAGCCAAGTTTTGGTGAGGGGATTTGATCTCAAACTTCAAAGGGATTTAAATCCGTATTGTTCGCATGTGTGGGAACTTTTGAACCTGCATTTATTGCACAATACTCATTTGGTTACCAAAAATTCAATTTGAGAGGTTTTGGTGGAGATCCTAGGATTATTTATCAGATCAATTGCCATTGATTAGATTTGAATCTGTTTCAAGGAATCTAATTAATCTAGGCTGAGTTCAAGTCCTATTAAGGTCATATACAAGTCTTGAAAGTACACCAAGAAGGAAGAAAGAGATTAAGTCATTTGTTTTGTGAGGGAGTGATGGAATTGTGGTCACAAAGAAAAGGTACATGTCAAGTGTGCACATATAGGAGCTTAAAAGCTCAATTAGCTAAGAAAAACAATATCTCCAAGCTCAAAAACTAAATATAGTGAGATGGCTGGCACAGTCAAGATGTTGTGGAGTCGTGGATTATGTCTATGAACTGGCTGTCCTCTGAGCGTCGACACTGTCTTTGCCATTTGTATCTGGAAGTGTCTGAAATCTTAGCCTCTCCATCAGAGTCACTACTCAAGGCTACCTCATGTTTGTCTCCGATGGGATACGCACTCTCTGATGCTCAACTATATCATGGGGGGTACAAATGTGTTGCATTGATGATTCGAGAGATGTCATACTTGCGGATGACGAGATTAGGCATATGCTATACATCCAAAGTGCCAACTTGAAAATGCTAGATTTCCAACCTACTTGGCCATTGAAAAGGGGGAGACGTTTTTTTTATCATACATCATATTGTTTCCATCATACCATTTTTTTTTCAAAATTTGATCATGATGTAGACATCAAAAAACACCACAACATCTGTATGTGAAAAGACCTTTGTACAAATCTATGTACTTTTAAAGCTTGTAAATCGGTTTAGCAATTACGACTGAAGAGGGTTACCATTTATCCTCTGATCTGTATTAAATCCGTATGTTATGGTACTACATGATGGAGATGGGATGTATTAATAGAGAAACCGTTAGAAATCATTCTGTTTTTTTATAGCAATCTCTCGCGTTGTCCCCAAACTCTTTATGCTTTTAAAAAAAAAAAAAACCGAAAGGACGGAAGTACGCATAAAGTACTAACATGAATAATAGATGCAAATGATTCTTGTGAGGCGATCACATTTGCATTTGATTGTACTTGAGAAACGTTTACTTCCATATCCATTTCTATGTATAGTATTTTCAAAGTCATACGCACAAAAGGAATGTTATCTTTATAGTTCGTTAACCAAACTTCCACAGTTGTATAGTAGCTCACAGTTCTTGCATGGTGAAGAGCGAGAAGATTGAGAGCAATATACATACCTTATACTTGCTATCTATCGAAACTTATCAGTATGATGATGTTCTTTGTGCTGCCTTTTGCTACTTTGCTGCTAAACTGTGAGAGACAGAGATCATGACAATACACATCAACAATCATCTCTTTGTGAAGAGCTCTTCATGGTCATAGCAAAAGAACAATATATTCGTTAGACATTCTCTATTATCAAACTTTTGGCATTCCATCACTGGAAAGTAGCGATGGTGCACATCAAATAGTTTTGTGTACATAGAGCATATCATAACCAGAACATAATGTGGAAGTATCGCTGATATAGTAGCGATGGAGTATCATTCATATTTAGAAGTTCACTATATGTAGCACATACTACATAAGGTATGTAATAGTGCTACTAAATCTAGCAGCGATGGACTCCTCAATAGTATCTGGCCACGATGGAGTGCCTACTAGCAATCTGGCAGCGATGGATTGCTTTATCATAAACGAGCAGCGATAAAGTATGATAATGATAGCTTCTGGGTAGCGCTACACCATATCCCTGCAATGATGGAGCAGCGATGGATAACATTATTTATTCATCTGTAAATCCAACAAAATTGCTTATGCTGTATGCCTTGGCTCTTTCATCATATCCAAGGAAAATACACTTAACAGCTTTTGCATCCAGCTTCTTTTGTTTTTCATCAGGCACATAAGCGTAAGCATCACAACCAAATACTCGTAAATGAGAAACATTAGGTTTCTTTCCAGTAAAAGCTTCATAAGGTGTCTTACCCTCCACAGACTTAGTAGGACACCGATTCAAGATATGAGTAGTTGTGTTGCATGCTTCTGCCCAAAAAGTATTTGGCAAATCCTTGCTCTTAAGCATTGCCCTAGCCATCTCCACAATGAATCTATTTTTTCGTTCTGCAACTCCATTCTGTTGTGGTGAATAGGGTGTACTAGTTTGTCTCTTGATCCCTTGATCCTTGCAAAAATTTCTAAACTCTGTTGAAAAATACTCACTGCCACCATCTGATCTGAGGGTCTTAATATAAGAACCTGTTTGTTTTTCAACTAGAGCCTTGAACTCTCTAAACTTGGCAAAAGCATCAGATTTCTTGCTTATGAAATAAATCCAGATATGTCTACTATAGTCATCAATAAATGTGATGAAATAGTAACAACCACTAATGGACCTAGTTTGTATCGGTCCACACAGATCACTATGAACAAGATCAAGAATGCCATTGGCTCTTCTTGCTCCATCTTTGGGGAATCTCTCTCTATGTTGTTTTCCCAAAATGCAACCCTCACAAATTTTTCCTTCAAAAGAGATATCAGGCAATCCAACAACTCTTGAGTTCGAAAAACCACTCTTTCCTTGAAGTCATCTGCTTGGATGCACCACTATCAATGTACCAGGTACCCTTGGCTTCATCACTTGTCATTTATGCTGTAATGAACAATTTTGAACTCTCACCTGTATCATCTTCATATTGATCATCATTGTATTGATGTTGATCAGCATAATTATCTTCATAATAATAGTCATCAAATTGATGTTGATCAGCATAATTTCTTGCTTGCCATTTGTCTTTTCTTTGTTCCATCTCCTTCTGTTTCTTGAAGCATTCATGCTCTCAATGGCCAGGCTTGTTGCAGTACCTACAATTTCTAGGTTTATTTTGTCTTGAATAGCCGCATCCTTGACCTCGGCCTTGATTCCAATTGCCTCAATTCGGACTATCATTGACTTGCTCATGAAATTGTTGAAATGATCCCCGGCTTGAGTTTCCTCCTCTCGATTGATACCTTCCACGGCCATATCTTCCACCTCGTCCTCTAACTGCAAGAGCTTGATCATAGCTCCTGTTACGATGATTCAAGTTCTCTTAACGTTGCTCTTCTTGCAAAAGCAATCCACCTAGTTCTTCATAGGTTGGAAGATTTTTTGGCTATACTCGTCACAAACATCTGATGTGACTCACTCGGACTATTCAATGTCAACTACATGATTTCACGATCTTGTACTCACTCTCCAACTGCTGCTAACTGGTCACGGATCTCTTTGATCTTCAGTATGTGATCGGCAATAGTTGCACCATCATCCATTCGCAATGTATGCAACTTCATCTTCAGAAATAGTATTCGAGATGTATTTGTCGTTTCAACAATGCCTTCAATGTATCCCACGCTTCTTTTGGTCCTTCTGAATCTGAAATATAGGGAATAATTGCATCTCTAACTGATAAGTTGAGGACATTCTGGATTTTCTGTTTTCTCCTATCAAATGCCCGCTGATCTTCTTCAATCACTGGTCTTGTCTCTTCACCTGTCACGATCTCTCATAGCTCCTTTTCCATCAAAATATTCTTCAGTTTGAATTTCCAAACTGCATAGTTGTCTGCACCTTCTAATTTGCTTGACTCATTAAGGACACTCTCGCTTAGAGTTGCCATTACTGGATAGATGAGTCTGGATCACAAAACTTATCACACCACATAATTGTAATTTTTTGGTTGTACACCTGACATCGGTACAACGTGCGGATGTACGACTGCTCAATATTTTCTTTATCTTTGGCACGTGGATCTGATATTGGTGCGGATATGCTATATCTATACGACACGAGCGGATGTACAACTGCTCATGATTCTTCTTACCTCTGGCGCGTCGATCCGATATTGGTACGGAAAAGATGGAAAGTAGAGAGAATATAAGAACTTCCAAAGAGAATATTCTAGATTCTCCGCTTCGGCGCAGCGGCTATGCCGCCTCCTCTTTGCAAAGATTTCGAAATGTGTGATCGTACAAAAGACAGAGATCATTAATGTGAAAAGTATGAAGCCTCCTAACTTTGAATGGCAATACTAGACAGTGTCTAGTGTGATTTGCGATACCCCAAATAGACAAATGAGAGATTTCTTGGCAAACCTCTCACACAAATGGCACTTTTCAATCTCCTCCCACTCAACAGATTTTCAATCTGTCTGATACTACCCTGGCCTTTCTGATGCCTCTGGGATTGTGCTTTTCACAACAACTAGGAAGTATTGTAAAAATCTCCCCACTCAACAGGTTTTCAATCTGTCTAATGCTGCCCTAGCCTTTCTGATGTCTCCGAGACTGTGTCTTTGTTCCCCACTGATGATTCTGAGCTCCAAACCTACAAAATACACCAAAGAAGGATTTCTTCCAACTGTTTTTGTCTCTCCAAGCTTTCACCTCCCTTAAAGGAGTTTCTCACTTCATTGTGGAGCCTGTGACAAGCTGTATCCACTGATCAGGCATGCAAGACTATCGCTGCTCTGATACCATGTCAAGAATTAGATATGCAACATCAAGCATTCACCATAAGCAATCACCACAAGAAGGCGGAAGAAGAACACGCACTATCACTCTATCACACTAACTCATACAGGATGTAAAATGTACAAATAAACCCTGATAGAGAAATAAAACCTATGAGTAGACTAATAGACTGGCCTACGGTTAATGATAGTTGGTCACAACTATCAACATTAATGTACATCGTAAACAGTAACAATGAAGTTTATCATTGATTTCTAACAAGAGCTCTAGAGAGAGAGAGAGAGAGAGAGAGAAGAAGAAGAAGAAAAAAAAAAAGATTTCTCTCTCAATTTACAACCATATTGAGTTTTTGATGTGTCCTAATGTATTTGAGGGTGCCTATAGTTTTTGATGTTCGTAATGTGTTCAAGCTATGGAAAGCATGCACAATAAATAGCTTCTATGCTTTTAAAAAAATGAGCCAACAAGTGGTTTTTCCTCAAGAAGATATTGTGCTCTTTGATCTTCATATGTAATCATTGTATGCACACTTTTCAAAAGCATCCTATTATGTAGAAGCTTAGTAAGAAAACATGCTAGCTAACTCTTAGTGGTATGTAGTCACTAACCAATTTTGTGACAAATTTTCAAGCTTATCATATCACATTTTCTAATATGAGTCATTGTCAGTTCCATGCAAAATCCACCATCATAGGTTTTATGTCTTAACCAAGCCATTAATTATGATAATCCACTATGAGGACCCCAATCGTCACATTATCACAACGAATATATATACACGTTTAGCACCCCCCCTAAAAAAAGCCATTTATGAAATTGACTCAATGGTGAAGAATAACTAACCACAACAGATATCCATATAAGACTGCTTTACAATTACATTTCTTATGATCATGAAAATTTCACGATGCCACATTAAGCTCAAAATGTATATATAAACATGTTGAAGTCAATTTTTTAATGGTTAGCTAAAGCTAAAATGTGTCTTGAAGACTATCTGATTGGTTGGCAACGATTATGAAAAATTGTGAATACTAAAATGCGAATATCTTGAATATTGATCGCGGTTATTGTAAATACTAAAATATTTTTAATATTGATTGTGATTATTGTGAATAATGATCATGAATATTCTTGAATCTTTGCCAACTTCAAAATTTTAAAATGATGACCCATCATCGTAAGAAACTATCATCAAATGAAGACCACCTATTTATTGATAAATTCATACAAAATTCTTAATTTCGATATGCAATCTTAGTTCTACGATAGTAAACACTTTAGATACTTTCTTATGTGGTAGTAATTGTGATAGTGTAAGCTCTTGCAACTTAAAGTGCTAAAAAAAACAAATCAATTGTCATGATAACTTAACTTATTATTGATACTTAACTCTTTAGCAAAAACCTAGTAAATGCAATTGTCTGAACCTCAAAGAAGAGAAAAGAAATTTACTAGATAATTTCTCTTTTTCAATCCAACAAGTTCATTGTTAGGGCAAAGTCTTTGTCGTATAATACCATGACATGCTTTTTGTAACTTTCAACATTAGAGTCAATTTCTTAAATCATAAAGCTATGGACTTTTTTGCAAGAATTTAGTTACTTAGAAGTACTTTGATATGCAAGTTGTAAACAACAAAAATTTAATGTCCTCCCATTTTTTTTTTTGGTTGCATGCATGCCCATGCTTTAGACACATTGTTTGTGTGATTGGAAGAAATGAAATGTTGATAGAAGGTGATGTCCATGATAATTGTGGGCCATTCAAAGACTTGAAAATGGTCGATGAGTGACATGCCAAGGGACGAAGAACCCGGAAGGGGTAGATGCAACAAACCTCTACAAGAAGGCCCACATCCAAGTTTTATGAAAGCCGCACTCGTAACAAAGGGGAGATATCTCAAATGATGTGGTTTTGTTTTTAGAACTGGAGGTGCACATGGACAATTAATCCACAGATTACGACTAGACCAACTGCATTATTTGTATGTGTGTGTGTGTGTGTGTGTGTGTGTGCTCGCGAGTGAGTGAGTGAGTGAGTGTGTGTGTGTGTATGTGTGTGTGTGTTATCAAAGCACTCATGCTAATACCCCACATTCTCTTTCCCTTACAAATCATCTGACGATGGCCTCCAACACATTACATAAAAGTGACATCATTCTTGATTCCGCGAACTACAGATTCTGGAAGCACAAGATGAAATCGTGATAAAAGGAGGACTGTGGAGGTCTCGTAGATGGAACCAATCCAAGGCCAGAAGATGGAGATGGCAAGGGCACTCAATGAATGGAGAAATCAAGATGACAAGGCAACCTCTATAATTTCTGTCACTATAAGAAGGAAGTCCTAACTAATGACTACAGAATCGTGTCAGACCAACAGAGAAACTCAGGTAGACACTTGAGCAATCAGTTGCTGATTAGGAACTAAGATGGTGGAGACTTGGAGAAACATGTAAGCAAGATAAAGAAATTTTTGCTCAGCTAAATGTAGCAAGGGAACAGTACCAGATCCCTGCAATGCAACAATTCTTGTTCTTTGGGAAGAGTCTACCATACCAAGCTCCTACCGATTTCTGAGAACGATTTTGTTTTGAGAACTGCGAACGTGACTTTTGAAGATGCAGCTAAGGGGGTTGCAGAAGAGAAACTGATGCATGAACAAGCTAAAGGAGAAAGCAACGAAAGGGCAATGTTCACGAAGGAGAAAGGCAAAAGGCAAGCCAAAGTACATCACAAGCCCAAGGATCAAAGCAAGACTGATCAAGACAGGGACAGAAGTCCTAAGCAGTGTAAGAAGACGAGAAACTAATACGTTGATTTTGTTGCAACAATATGGGTCACTTTGTGAGTGCAGAATTAACCAAGAAAAGGCACATGTAGTTCTTTGAATGCA